>CM060440.1:68437249-68924162 GCA_030545235.1 Helianthus tuberosus
AGGCTTTGTCTACTAGACGTTGGCAGGTTGCTCCGGCGTTCTTGAGGCCAAAAGGCATCTTTTGGTAACAAAAGATTCCTTTATCCGTGTGGAACACTGTCTTTTCTTCGTCTTCTTCTTTCATGAGTATTTGATGATACCCTTTGTAAGCATCAAGAAAGCACTTGAAAGGGTAACCGGTGAGTGAGTCAACCTTGAGATCGATTTCCGGTAGTGGATAGCAATCCTTAGGACAAGCCTTGTTAAGATCCTTGAAATCTATGCACATCCTCCAAGAGTTGTCAGGTTTCTTGACCATAACCGGGTTTGCAACCCATGATTGGTACTTGACTTCTCGGAGGATGCCTGCCGACACAAGCTTTTCAACTTCTTGGCAAGCAGTCATGCTTCTTTCAGGTGCTAAGCTTATTTTCTTTTGGACCACAGGTTTGACATCCGGTGGTATTCTTAACTCATGCTCAGCAATGTTCCGAGGGATCCCTGTCATATCCTCTGGACACCAAGCGAAGACATCGCTGTAATGTGTTAACAACTTTTCTAGGTATGAGAGGGTTTCTTGTGAAAGGCTTGGATTGACCCTTATTCTCTGTTCAGGGTACTTAGGATTTATGATTAGCCTTTTCTTGTCTTCTTCACTTCTGGAGCTTTCGCCCTCAACCAGGTAGGCTTCTTGAGAGGGTTGAAGGGTTGCTATCCCCCTATCGGTTAGAAATTTGACTGTGCCATGTCCAACAGACACGGCCATGTGGAATGCACACTGCCCTGGTCTTCCAATGATCACATCATAGTTTGAAGGTATGTTAATAACCACAAAGGTGAGTGGTTGGATTCTTTCCTTCTGACCTTCGCTGAAACGAACATTAAGTGTCAGTTGCCCTAAAGGCTTGAGGGGTATATCGGCAATACCTTTTATGGAGGTTCCAGAGGGTTGAAGCCTTGAACGTTCTTCATTACTCAGACGGTTGAAGAATTTCTCGAACATGATTTCAGTAGCTGCCCCAGTGTCTATGTATGCCCTATGCGTTTGCAACGTTCCCACGGTAGCTTCTATCACAAGAGGGCTAGAGAAAGGGTCTTTCTCCGTTGGGGGGAAGCATACACACTGAAGCTCCCAAGCTTCCAACCGCTGTCTTTTATGAGGAACCCTTCCATCAAAATCCACCATATTGACTTCCTTGCCTTTTCCTTCAGCCATTTTGTCCCGGACTCCCTTTACCAAATGAGCGAGTTCTCCGGACTTAACAGCTTCTTCAATTCTTTTCTTGAGCTGGAAGCAATCATTGGTGTGGTGACCTTTTTCTTCATGAAACTCACAATATTGTGTGGAGTTCTCATTTTTTCTGCTTTTGGGGAGAGGCCTAGGAGGCCGAAAGTTTTGCTTGATTTCTTCCGTTGCAAGGATCTCTTGAGGAGTTTTTGTGAGGGGTGTGAAACTCATGCCTTTCTCTCTGGTTGGGGGGTTCCGACCTTCAGGCCTTCGATGGTCTGAACCCTTTTGACGTCTGTCATAGGAGTTAAAGTTCCCTCTTTTCCTGGCTGGGCTGCTGCCCCGCCAACTGGACCCTCTTTTCCTTTGTTCTTTGATATCAACTGCCTCCTCTCCCCGGATATGGGCTTCTGCCCTTTCTAGAGCTTCCTCCAAGCTCTTGGGCAGGGATTTATTGAAATCTCTTGCGAGATATTTTGAGGTGATAGCGTTCATGAAGCCGGCTACCCTCATTTTCTCATCTGCCCCTACATATGTGAGACCTTCCTTCTTGTATTGTTCAATGAACTCGCGGAGACTTTCGTCGTCACGCTGTTTTATTTGAAAGATCACGGTTGCATCTTTGACATATCGCCTTTGTTGGGAGAAGTTGGCCAGAAAACCCTTGCTGAGGTCATCGAAGCTTCGAATGCTTCGAGCAGGTAAGTTGTTGAACCAGATCCTTGCTGATCCAACAAGGGTTTGCATGAACATTAGGCAACATTCAGCATTTGACCACTTCTCAATCCTTGCTGCGCCAGTGAAGATCTGAAGATGATCCTCAGGATCTTCAGTCCCATCATACGTTCTAATGTGGGATGGCATCTTGATCTTTGTTTGGAAATCATAATCGGCTATTTGCTGTGAAAAACACGAGAGGTTACTCGGCTTGTAAGGTTTGGCCAGATCTTCTTCAGCTCTTACACCCGTGTTATTGCCATTGCTGTTGTTTCCCTGAGCCGCTAGCACCTGATTAATAAAGTGCTGCCACGGGAAGTTGGCCATCATTTGAGCCATCGTCGGGGGCATGAGGTTGAAGCCTTGAAGGCTTCCGGGTGCAACTGAGCAGCTTACTCCAAGGGGGTATTCATAACAGCACTTCATGCTAGGGGAAGTACGGACAGGGCTTGTTCCCACGAAGTTGTTGTAGATGCTGGAAAGCTTGTTACTGGGGACTGTAGGAGCTGATCAAGGGTTAGCTCATGTCCCAAAGGAGCACCACTCGTAATTGGCTGGGAAGAGAAGATGGGATGCACTGTGGGATTCGTCATTGTGGAGAGATATGGATGAGGGTTAGGAGGATTACTGGGACCAGCCTTATTCCTGGCAGTAAAAGGTGGAATGGGAGGCCCGGGAGACAGCGTTGGTTCAGGCTCATCATAGTCTAAACGAATCCTTACTCCCTTTTCTCTTTCCTTACTCACATGTTGGTTGAGAAGGGACCTCAACTCAAGGAAATTGTTGGCAACCCCCTCAGGGGTAAGTTCAACACACGCTGGGGCGTCAGAGACACCGATATTGGGAGATGGAACTCCGGATCTGGACGGAGTTGGTGTGTTGAAGGTGAGGAACTCGGGTGTGCTTCCCGGAGTTGAGAAAGAAGTTGGTATAGCCACATGAGCTTGGCTACTTCCCGGGGTTGAGGTGTTTGGAATTTGATTCACTTCACCCGGGGATCC
Organism: Helianthus tuberosus; assembly: GCA_030545235.1. NCBI lineage: Eukaryota > Viridiplantae > Streptophyta > Magnoliopsida > Asterales > Asteraceae > Helianthus > Helianthus tuberosus. The sequence goes on from CM060440.1 coordinate 68,440,175, forward strand.
ACTTTCAGACATGGTGATTTTAAGTGAAGAGAGCTACACTACTAGGTCTTTTTAAGAAAAAATAGCGGCGTAGCCCCACGGTGGGCGCCAACTTGTTGATGCAACAAATAAGAGACCAAGGATAGTAGCTGGGCTGGTTAGGCAAAAGGGTTGAAGGGTTCAACTTTGCCTAACGCAGGTCGTGGGGTCCCCCCACGTTTGCAAGACGTAGAAGGAGGTTCACTAGTTTATTTTTGTTGTTTGCTGAAGATCCTCCTCTGAAGTATATACAGATTCGGATGTGGGAGCAAACGGAATGTGTGTGCTGGATATGAAAGTGAGTAACTCGCATGAAGCAAGTACTCGATATGAATGACCAGAGTTTAAGGAAACAGGCCTGGCCAAGAATGTCCTAACTCAGTAAATGAAGTGTCAATTATATAGGAAAAGACATCTCCCAAAGAGGAATGCATTTGACTAGTGACCTTGCTTGTAGTGAGGGGCATGCCCTTTCGGGGGTTGAAGCCTTTTGACCCCTGGATAATAGCGTGTGCTCTGCAGACCTGCATTGCTTTTGCGGCTGGTGGGTTGGTGAAGCAATCCCGGGATGTGACTGGCTACTGTTCCCGTATTGCTTTTCCCCACCTCACAACTTTTTAACCTTCGAACCGTTTAACCTTTCGAACGTATATGTACTTAAGTCATTTTATTTGATCTTGGGCTACCCCCGTCATCAACAGGGATCCAGATTCAAAATGTTTGGTTTTGGATTAAAGTGGAAAAATGACCAAACCTCAGGGACCATTTTGGCAGTTTACTCTATAATAAATATTTATTATATGATCTCGTGGTTCACTAACACAATGATCATGTTTATACAATTTTGTGTGAATCTTTACAAGTCGATTTCATGAGTGTACTTTTGGTGTAGCGGGTTAACATACTTGATGTGAACTAGATTCAAAGATCGTGTATTTTGGTGTATGATAGTGTGTGGTCGTATAACCGACTTAACCCTCTCATATGGGCCCATGTGACGCAAAATTGCTTGTTATGCGGTTAAAGTGTTAAACGAACACAAACAAGAAATTTCCTTTCTTTAATTGTTCTTGTTAGATTGTTTGTTCGGTTAAAGTTTACCAAACATGAACATGCCCCGTTCGTGTTTGTTCGGTTTGTTTACAAGCGCATTCATTTTGTATCAGTTTGTCAAGATGTGATACAATAAATTGTGTTATTAACATCTAAAATTGTATTGCATCTACAGAACTTGTTACCAGATCCATTAAAGTGATGATGGATTCAGGCTGTGAAGAGGTATTATGTTTTCTTTTTAGATTTTAATAATCTCAATATGATGATCTTCATTTCCAGTTTTTTATGATTCCAATAAAATGCCTGATGCATTATCATAAGGATTAACTCTGTCTTCTTTTTAATTATCTAAATGTTGGGTGTTTAAGGATTAACAATGTAGTAAATATCATCTAGGGTTAATTTATAAATAGCGCCTCACGCTTCACCTCTTGGTGCCTAATCGCCTCTGGCCGCCTCATGCTTTTTAAAACCAGGACTGTAAGTTACAACTTGGAAGCAGAAGTTACAAATATGGGAGCTCTTGCATTATTTCGACTAGGGTTTATTAGAGCGAAAAGGCTGTTTAGATACTATTTGGACGGTGTTCATGCATTTAGATCAAAGTTGTTATTATCGCGTATCGAATTGCCACCCCTCACCCACCACTTGGTAATGTTTTAACCCGTTATCCAACCCGCCCATTTTACAACTCTAATCTAAACCAATCAAAGGAGATCTACACTTGCTTAATGACAAAAGAAAACACAATTAAATTAAAATGACTGAAAAGTGGATTTTATTAAATGGTTAAAACTAACAAGATCAACATGTCACATAAAAAAGCTGCTAAATGGCACCATGATATCCAGCTGTCTCTAGAAGCACTGCTTTTATCTGCTCTGGCAACATCTCCTGCCCTTCCCTACATTGCTGCCAAACATCATCACCATCTTTTAATCACTCAACTATCAAATTTAATCATTATTTCGACACGTTTACGGATCGATTTGGGTTACGCTTATCTATTATGGGTTTTGATCGGAGCCCGTTACGCAGCCCAATTTGTACATTTTGCAATCTCTAATAATTATGGGTGGAAATCATGTTCTATAAGAAAATGGTTAATTTGGGTAATAAAAATAGCATATGGGTTGTTCAAACGGGTCAACTCAAATTACAAAGTGAGTTTGACCCAAACTTATTCCGCTCAATTCCCATTTTGACCCGCATCTTAACCAACCCGACCCATACCTTTTACCACGCTTACTAGTTTAGTAATAATACACGGGCTTGAAAACTGATATACATCCAAAGTAAGCCCATTGAAAGGTTTGACCCGAACTCATTTTGCTCAAAACCCATTTTAACCCGTTAGCCAACCCGACCTGACCTGCTACACTTAGTAATAATACACGTGCTTGAAAATTGAAATTTATCCAAAGCAAGCCCCTTGAAACAGCTTATGACACCTTCAAATTATACATGGGTTTGACCCGGACTCACTTTGCTCAAAACCCGTTTTGACTTGTTATCCAACCTGACCCGACCCACCCGTTTTGCCAGGCTTAGTAACAATACCTGAGCTCGAAATACATCCAAAGCAAACCCATTGAAACAGCTGATGACAGCTTGTTGAATATCCAACCCAAGATTCTCCAGGGCCCTCAATGTTGACAACAACAGACCCGGTCTGCGCCCACACAACATGTGGATGTTCACACCCCTCCCTTCTCTTGCATGTACCTCCACCTGTACAAATCAAACACATCATGTCATGTTCATCATCTCTACAATAAGCCCAAATAGATAATGATTCATAATATCAAAAATTGAAAAATATTACCTTTGCAAGATGGTTTTTCTGGCCTGGAGCGGCCGCGGTGTTGATGGGTGGACATAATTCTTCCTTAACATGTTGAAGAAGCGCGGGTGGGGTAGGTGTTAATGGATGGATGCTTGATGAAGCTTGCATCAATGACCCTTGTGGTGTCGCCTCTAGTTCGTTATGTAGATCGTTGATTTTTTGTAGTAGTTCCTTTAAGTAATCAATCGCGTCACCTAGAATTGAAGCTCTATCCATCTGTAACACAATTTGAATGTTATTATTATTGCTAGCATAATAACTTATACTAGTCTTTTTTTGTATTGTGCTTTTATTAATTGTTTTAACTATATCAACCATTGCTTTCCTATCCCTTTGTAATTTTTGGAATTTTCTGAATAATAAACCCCTAGCCGTTATATCCGTATGCTATCAATTATCATTAATAACCAAAAAATTAACAACTTACATTGCTTTCCTATCCCTTTCTTAGTAATTTTTAGGCTTTTCTTAATAATAAAACCCTAGCCGTTTTGTCGGGATGCTATCAATTATCACTAACAACCAAAAAATTAACAAAATACTTGAAACTAAGACCTTGTACCTTGCTGATTTTGGGGACAACAGATCTAAGCATGTAAAGTCTGTCGTTGAGCTTCTTCCTCCTTCGTCTTTCCGCCATTAAATTTTTCGCAGGTAACCCTTTCTTCTTACCTGTCATTCGAGTTTACTATCTATTATAGTTACTCTTATTTCATTAATCACTTATTTCAAAATCCTAATTGACTATAATTCTACAAAAAATATTATTCATCAATACAGTTTCATTTCAACATAACTCATAACTTAATACTGCTAGGCTACGAGCCCTTTCGTAACTAAATTATAGTTAAATAATATGCCATAAGACTATTATCCACAAATCAAGTTTTTCAGTTCTTTTGAATTCTTTTGTACCTTTCTGAACCTCAGCTCCTACGGCACCCGAAACGCTTCCTCCGGTCCCATTCGCATGCTCGCCATTCAGTTCAACATCATCCGAATCATAATTAAAACCCGAAACATCAATGGTACCCGTCTCATCAATCTCATCTTCATCCATCACACTTCTCTTCCTCTTCTTCTCCATTTCCACCGGACCACAACTTTTCACATTCCCAACCTCCCCCAATTTATCCGAGCTTTGACGCAACGCCGCCCGCTTCTGGAACAGCGTAGGCTGCGCGCCCACGGGCGGCGAAACCTCAAGCGGCCGTAGAACCTTAGCCCGACCAGGAAACAACGGACTCACGGGTACAGACCCGTGAAATCCGTCAAATCCTAAGTTGTACCCGGGCCCAGGTCCACCACCAGGCCCGGGTACAACAATGTCACTAGTATCATTACTATTGTTGTTCCCCGGAAAGTCCGAGCTAGACGAAAGTTCTGGTAACTGTATATGGGAAGATAAACCAAAATTCATCAAATTGGTGTGGCTAGGTACAAAAGCCGGTTCTCCACCGAACTCGAACCCGTACGGCATATCGTACGGGTTCATATTATGACTGAACTTATTAGGAAAGAATGGAGGATATGCTTGGGTGAATGAAGGATGAGATTGCGATGGAGAACATGATGAAGAAGAATCCATCGGTAAAAACAAAGAGTTATTATTATTATTATTGTTGTTTTGGTGGTGGTGGTGGTGGTACCACTCAGTTTCCAGCATGGATTTCAAGGTGGTGAGAGAAGCATATGAAGTGTTGTTGGTGTTGGTAATAGGTTGGTGGTGGTCATCTTCATTGTTGCATGAAGTTGCATTGGATTCGAGACCGATGATTTGTTGGTGGTGGTGGTGGGTGGGTGGTGACCAGGATGAGGTTTCGTCTTGGTTTACTTCACCGTCCATCCAAATGGTACCGGTTTCCGGTAGCATTAGCTGGTGGTGGTTGGAGGGTTGAAGTTGTTTTGAGGTGGAGATTTTTTTTTTTTTTTGAACAAAGGGTTCAGATTACCATTGAAGGTAGAGTTGCTATCTGCTAATAACGAACAATGTCTGTGTATGTGTGTATGTATAGGGATGAGCAAAATGGACCCGGTACCGGTACCGGTACCGGTACCAAACCGGTACTGAATTTACCGAACCGGGTACCTTTTCGGTATTGATTTGGTACCGACTTTTGACATTTTCGATACCGGTTCGGTACAGGTATTTACCGGTTTTTACCTTCAAATACCGGTATCGTACCGATACCGGTACCGAACCGTACCAGGTATATTCGGTACCGATATCGGTAGCCACTTTTGAGGATTTTCAGTACCGGTTATAATAAGTTTAGGAAACAGTTATTCTTAATTCTAGTTATAGTTATTATTGGGTTTGCCCTCATATTTTGTGCAAACTACAGTTTTACCCCTACCCCACCCTCTGGACCTCTGGTTATATTGGGTTCCACCTTGTGTTTAACGCTTATAGGTCAATGAATTAATTTACCGGATTTGGGTATGTTAAATGAGTTAGACATTATGGTTAAAAGTTTGTTTATTAAAAAAAAAAAAACTAATGGTTCGTGTTTAATAAACGAACAAACATTAATGCATATTTTGTCTATTTAAATAAATAAACGAACATAAACACACCTTGTTTGTTGATTTACACGTGTAACCTTTCGTTTGTTTATGTTTGGTCATTTATGTTGACCCATCATGCATCAACCCAAACGAACAAGGCCTGGCCACTTTCTTCGTTTATGTTCAAATACATTCAGTTAGATTATAAACAAATGTGAATACGTTCATTTTTTTTAACGAACAAGCTAATTTACATAAGGAACCAATTTTTTTTGAAAGGCACCAAATACATCTCTATCTATGACAAAAATCATAATGGTTGAGAAAACTATCACACTTCGAATCCTATGGATCATTAGGGTCCACTTTCCAATAAGTCCAGTTTTTACTTCTCTCCAAGAATAACTGTTTCCTAAACTTATTATATAGTAAGAAAAAATCAGTAACATGTAAGAATAACTGTTTTTTAAACTTATTATATATAGTAAGAAAAAATCACTAACATGTAATACCTAGAGTTCTCCAACGATTTTCTTTTTATTTTCACTATATATATTAGAAAAAAAAAATCAACTATAACATAATACAATATTTAAAACTTGTAGAATAGTCTAGTTTCAAACTCTCGATCTGACAAGAATCAAATCAAATTAAATCGAACCGAACCGAGACCTACCAGATAAGATAAGATAAAACCCGAAACAATTAACGCGCTATAAAGAAGAGGAATGGTGATATTAGTAGCAACAACAGATATCCCGTGATCACACCTAAATTCACTCCTACCAATTTGAATGCAAGTCCCACTACGGCCGCCTTCTCATTGTAGTCAGTCAAAAAGTAATGAAGGGTCACGTGACCTAATAAGTGTTTATAAAAACATTCGTTATATTTATTAAATAAACGTTACATTTGAATTATTACATATGTCTCAAACCCAAACCCACCACCACATGATTCAATATAACGTACTACTAAAACAAATTTAAATTCACATAGATAGAATCCAAAATTCACCCTGCAAATGTGCATGTGGGATGTGGACCCAATGCCAGGGCTCTGCTTTTCTCTCATTTTCTTGTCAGACCCATTAATGGAAGAATCCAAACCATATGTACAATCCAAACCATACCCATGACCCATTGTAACCCACCCTTGGTTAAACCAAAGTCAACCCGGTTCAGATTACAAAAAGTAAAATCGACCCAAATAGAATATATTAAAAATAAATAAAAAACATAAAAACATACATAAAATTAAAGGCATAGAGAATCCATTTCTGAATTAGTGGTAGAGAGACTTAGAGGCTGTTTGGTAGCCTCTGAATGGTCATTAAGAGGCTACCTCTTAATGGAACCATTAAGAATCTTACCAATGAGAAGGTAGAAGAATGTGACATGTGATGATTTAGCATTCAGAGGTTACCCCTTAACCATTCAGACTTGAGGTTACCTCTTATTCATTCAGAGGTTTTAAACCATTAAGATGTAGCATCTGAATGGTCATTAAGAGGCTACCAAACAGCCCCTTAGATTCCCCAATGGCAAATTAGACAATGATAGATAGGGTTTAGCCTTTTTGCACAACTGTCAAGCTCTATTTTGAGCCCACCCGGATTTTCGTCTCACTCACTGTGTGTTACACCAGTGGATTAGGCAATAATAGATAGGGCATAGCCTCCTTGCAGAGGTGCCAGGCTCTATCTTGAGCCCACCCGGGTTTTCGTCTCACCGTGTGTTGCGCCAAGAATTCTGCTCTTGAGGTAGCACAACGATTGTCAAGTGGTAGCCGGCGGTATGGTTTCCTGGGGGAACGCCCAAGACAAACTCTGAATTTAGCGTGGACCCGGTTAGGACAATATAGTTTGATCGGAGTGGGGCAACAGAACTCTCCAATTTAAGAAGTACGGTAGCCTAATATAAGAAAGTCGTTGTTCCAAAAAAAACATAAAAAAAAAATAAAGTCATACATAAAATAATATTAAAACATACATCTACTGATAAAACAAAATAAAAAAACATATTAACTAGCGTAGAAAATAAATAATGCACAGTTAAGACTACTTTCATGGACTTTCGTCGTTTGAGCTATCCGAATCCATATTATTCCCATCTTCATATGAATCATGGCACGGATGGTCCCATTTGTTATGATGCCAACGGTCTATTTCGGCTTCGCTGTGATATCGTACGAAACCATCTATATTGAGTAATTCAATGTATTGTATCCCGTCTTCGTAGACTTGACCATCATATGGTGCATTGTCTAGTTTGGCCATCGGCACGTTGTTCGGTTGGACGATTGGACCACTAGAATGTTGTCTGGTTGGACCACTGGAACGTTATTGTGGTCACTGGTTTATCTTCAGGCTCAAGCACCGGAGGGGGGTTTCAGAATCAAAAGGTTGTTACCACGTCGGAATTCAGGTTGCTTGTGGCCATTTTTAAAACAAATTGGAAGAGGTTGAAAGAGAATTTTTGTATGTAAGTTTCTAAAGAAAGTTCGTTTGATATCGAGGTGGTTGAGTACATTATTAGGGTATTTTTTTAAATTACCTAACGATACATTTTTAAATTTTGAAATGGGTGTTTTTTTATATAAAACTCGTCCAAACCAACTCTATACATTTTTAAATTTTGAAATGGGTGTTTTTTTATATAAAACTCGTCCAAACCAACTCTGTGCAGGAGGACTCAATAGAAAACTCCACATCCGGGCGAGCATCACAACATGTGGGTCCCTCTTGTTACGTTTGCCCCCTATCCATGTGTGTCTAGACGAGCACCTTGTGGGTGCTCTTAATGGGTGTGTGAGTTTGCCATTAAAAAATATAATTACAACAGTTTCTCTTTTCCAACACTTCTGAAAATCTCACTTATCAGATTCCATTGTAGAAGACAATTTTTTTCTGAATAATTCGCCATGATATATTTGATCCACATTATGAAAAATAGATACAAATTTTTTGCTGCGACTTAGTATCGGCAATAGGTCTGAAAAAATATTTAAAAATAAAAACTTTAGATATATGTATCTTGTCCAAGTAAGGAACCGCGACATATATGTTTGCAATAGATTCCACTTTTAAAAGAATTGAATAAGCACTATTTCGTTGAACGCTCTGTTGTTATATCATTATAATAGTCATTTTGAATATGTTAATTCGGGGAATATCAAAATAATTAGTCATGTTAAGTAACTACATTAGTAAAAAAATATAATAAGTGTTATTGGTTGTCAGTCTGCCAAAGTTGTATAACCCGTACAGAAGTGAAAAGGTTTTATCCAAAACAATTCTCACGTTTTATATTGCGTAGGATTCCTTTAATTAAAAGATTTGTAAATTGTAAACATCGAATTTCAAAAATATTCCAAAAAAGCACGTTAATGGGTATGATATTGGTGCATATTCTAGCTCCTTGAACAAAATAAAAGTATTTTATCCGCTCTCCAAGAATAAAAAGGTAAATCCGCTGTTAAGGAAGAAAAAGGTAAAAGTACTTATTTTATTTTTAACGGCGGTAAAAATTCTTATTACCTTGACTTTTTAGTCTTTATGTAAACTGACCCACATGGAGATTGGACCATCCAAAATTCCAAGCCATATCCTTTGAAAATGGCGACGCTTGTGTCAACATTGTCAATTTTATATAGCGATAAATTCTACAATGATTGTTATTTGTATGTATTCTTTCTACATTCTTACTACATGTTTTTAGATTACATAGTGTATTTCAACTCGTATTCACTTGTACTACAAAAGACAATTATATGTATTAGCATAAACAAATTTGAGAATCCTTTAAAATTTAACAATAATATGCAAAAAGTAACAAATGTTCGAACTTACAATTGCAATAATAAATTTGTTGAAATCAATTTCAAACGGGTGTCATACAAGTCTTCTCCGAGGGTGTAAACAAGCCAAACTACCTGTAAACTACTCGAGATTGGCTAAAAAATAAATATATAATATATGTGTCTCTAATAATAAAGTTATTAAATCCCGATGAGTAAAGTTATTAAATCCCCCCACCCCACCCCAAAAAAAAAAGTATTTCATATACGTATTTTATCCTCGTGCATCGTTTGCGATGTGCACATATAATGTATATATGGATGGACGTTCGGGGGAAAAGTGAAATTGCACTAATTTTAACGGTATTTTACTAATTTCGTTAAAATAATGTTAAAAGTGGCGGGCGATTAATCATGCATCATCTAGTGACATTAATAGCCGACAAGGGGGTACATGCACCAATCGGTCTTTGTCAGATTGCTAAGTGTTATGTACCATAGGTACAAGGCTCGAAGCAAAATTATTATTGAGTCGGGGGTCTCACAGGAAGCAATCTCTTTATTCTCTACGGGGTAGAAGTAAGGTTGCCTACATCTTACCCTCTTCAGACCCTATCTTAGTTTTACTATTTATGAGATTTACCGAGTATAATGATGTTATGATATGCATTTTGTCCTCGCTTTAAGATTCTTAACTTTACAACCGTAATAAACAAGGTTGGATTTGTTCAATGGTCAGGGGTTCTATGCGATATCCTTCAATTTTTTGGCGAAGTGCAAAAATATTTCTACGTTTTATGTAGATCCGCCACTATATACATTGAATTTTTTTTCTAGATTTGCCATAGTATACACTACTTTTTTTTAAATACTGAATTAATCTTCTAAATCCATCACTGTTATACATAATGCATGTACTGGATGTACGTACCCAATTCTTTTACTACTTAAAATCAACTAGATTTTACTCGTCGCACGTTGCGGCAACGTAAAAACGCGACGCAGACACTTAGATAAATCGATAGCGATTTGTTTAATTATATGACAACCAGAATTCAAATTTGGCGTAGGAATGTAAGTAACTCCATTGCAATTTGGTTCTATTGTTCTCCAACCTCTATGTCACACCCCAACCGATGGCGGAATCATCGGGGCGCGACACTAGGCGAATCAGATTGCTCAAGAGAATCCATAACAACTATGTTGCGATAATATTTAATACATTCGTTATCCCATACTAACAAATAATACAATCACATAAGTTATCACAGATATCTTGTCCTCTCGACAATACAAATCCGACAACCTAAATTTTAGTTGAGTTTCTAGACTTCCTAGCTTGATTCGATATAGTCTGCAATCTAACCTGCAACATACGTTAAAAATATTTGTCAATACAACAGTATTGGCGAGTATACAGGTTTGATAAGTATAGCATAATAGATAAAAAGTGTAGCGAATTTCCATATGCAAGAACGTAATACACGACATATATACTCACAAAACTGATACTACCAACTAAGTCCTCGATGCTCGAATGTACGATGGCATAACTAGACCCCGTCGGGCGCAATAGTACTATACTAGTCGTGGTGGGACGTCGAGAGTATAAGCCCTAGCACATATGCAACTAGCATCACGTATATCTATGCATAATAGTTATTCGCAAGTGATAATTCGATTGATTGAATATTTCGATTGATAAGTTCGATTTGTTAGAAACGTATGTTACACCCAAAATTCGATAAAAATGGGGGTCAAGTATACTCACAGTGCGTATTCGGTAAGTAAACACAGCTTGATTCGGGTTGCGTCTGAGTTAGCCTGATCGAATGAGAGTACGTTAAACGGTGTCGGGTACAACAGGTGACTATTGACCATTCGTTTGAAGTGGTAAGGTTCAGTGACTTATCCGGTCGGATGGCAATCCGGCCGGATGGCCATTCGTGCGTATCAGTGATTATCCGATCGGATGGAAATCCGGTCGGATGGTCATTCGCTTGAATGATGAGTGGTCCAGTCGTATGGTGTTCATCCGTGCGGGCGACATGTATCCGTGCGGATGACTTGTTATCCGTGCGGATGACATGTTGTCCGTGCGGATGACATGTTGTCCGTGCGGACATGTTGTCCGTGCGGACATGTTGTCCGTGCGGGCGTGTGATCCGTGCGGGCGTGTGATCCGTGCGGACGTGAGATCCGTGCGGACGTGTCATCCGTGCGGACAGGTTATCCGTGCGGATGATACGTCTGTTTCGCATTCTAAACCCTGTTTTCGAGTGTTTAACGGAAGGAATACGTTCGTTTTAACTAGAGTAGTGCAATTTCGCATTAACACTTGAAATTTCATCAGTCCTGCCCCGTTCTAACGGCCAGGAATCACCCCGTTCCATCATATCTGGCCGTTCGTGATGGTTCTTCATGGTTAACCCGAAATCGCACAGATTTAGGTGAGATTTGTCATTAAAACATGTGGAAATCACCCGAATCTGAGTCGTTTATAGTGAAATGAGACCCCAACCTGAAGTTCATAAGAACTCTTGGTGACATCACCTCAAAACGCCTCAAATCCGCAGATTTCACGGTTAGAATCCGAATTTTAAAAGATAGAACGATGTAGAATTGAGTGTAGATTGTAGAAGTACAAGTTTCTAGGTTGAAATCTTACCGGAATCGCGAGGAATCGAGAGAAAAGGGTCTTGGAGCGTGTTTGGTCGAGTAGGAGCTGTCACATCACTGTTCAAGTGATGTGACATGGTATTTATAGGCAAAACTGGTGAAGGGAGTGGCTGGTCCGGATTGGCCATGCGCGCGGATGGCCCGTCCGTGCGGATTGCTATCCGTGCGGATTGCTATCCGTCCGGATGGCCCATCCGTCCGGATGGCTATTCGTCTGGATGGCCACTCCGACGAGATGGAATTCTCCGTTTTCGATCGTTTTGATGGATTTCGAAGTACGCGCTTTTCATCGTAAATTTATATTATTATTATATTGTTATTATTATATTTATAAATATCACTAGGGGTCGTATTTACGTATCCATATTCCAAAGTTTTGGTAATTAACAATCGGTTTTCGTTTCGAGTGTGCGATTATAAGCGACGTTTCACGGCCATCAAGGAGGGTAGTATAGGTCCTCTCTCGATGTCATCGTGAACGTTATTGCGAGTCGTGCCACAAAGGCTGACGGGGTACCGTTTACTCGTATTGTCATCATCGTCATGACGACTGGAGCTACAGCACACTCACCCGAGAGTCTTTGTTAGCGTTAATTGTTTACGTTCGACACATCACGACCACTAAGGATGGTAGAATAAGTCCTCACTCAATGCCTCCGTGAGTGTTAGTGTGATAATAGTGTAGTATAGTGACATTGTATTTCGAAAATATGCGATTATCCTTCGAATAGCGATATATATACGATATGGTTACATTATGATCCGAATCTCCGGTGCTAGGCGTAACGAGTATGACGAGTAGTAACAACGCACAAAAGTGCGGGTTGTTACAGTCTCCCCTACTTCAGGAAATTTCGTCCCGAAATTAATCCAATAGGTAGGCTTCTAAGAGTTGGTCTCGTATGAGTAGCGACACAGCGAGCGATTTGATCGTAGGTTGACAGCGAGAACGTTTCGAATAAGAGAAATCGACTGCGGTAGCGAGAGGGCGACGTAAAAACGAAAGTATTACTCCCACGAGTTGGCATTCCAAAGTACCTTGTCTTGTGTAGAATTCGTTTGTTCGATGCGATTGTGATTTGAAAGGTTTCTCATTACGTAGAATTAACTGAGTCGATCGTTAACCAACATTACAAGAAGCGTTCGTTTTAGACATTTTAAAAGGAATTCAGGATGAAAATCTTTGAAAATTTTTCCTTTTAACGTGAGGTCAGCGGAGTCGATGTTGACCGATGTTGCAAGGAAGTTTAACTTTTAAAACATTTTAAGGAATTCGGAGATGAAAACAAGGGTTACGAAAACTCTCCTATGACATGGGTTCAAGCTGCATTCGATGTCGAAGCAATGTCTTAAGAAGGATTTTGTTTTGACGTTGTAAAAGTTTAGGGAAAACTGGGCTTATGAAACTTTTCCTGGACATGGAGTTAAGCTGATTCGATGTTAACTCCACGTCGTGAGAAAATTTCACTTGTCCACCGGTTTTAAATCAAGGATTTTATAAAAAGACGTTTTAATCAGTACAAAAGGTAGTTAATCACCGAGCCCCACTTGGCACTTTCCCACGAAAGTTTGTTAATATGTTTAAAACACTTATATATAGGAAGTACCAGCGGCGTATCCACCATGCTTTGCCCATATTACTTCTGTTTCGTGAGGCAGTGTCAGGTGTGCCGATATGACATGGATAGAATTGCGTTTACTTGGCCCAATCAATAGTAAGTCGGACCGAGCATAAGATAGAATCGAATAGGTTAATCCGGCGAGTTGAATTGCAAACGTAGCTACAACAGCGTGCGTCGTGCGATAAGCGAATAGTGCGTTTTCGATTAGATTCCACCTTAAACCCACATGGCACGTTTCCACGAGAGTTTGCTAACATGGCGAAACACCATGCTTAACCAGGTTAGTTTGCCTCGTGAAGCGGTGTCATGTGTACTAATTTCACATAGACTGCAATGAATACCAAGCGAGCGATAAACGGTACGCGAATAAACGGTAGACTATACACGATAAGCGATAAGCGATTAGGTGATTAAGCGAATAAACACAAAATACTTGTGATGACGACGATGATAAACGAATTACAATAATCGGTAGTTGCGTTGCAAGCGATGGAGGTATGTGATTCGATTTACGCGGTTCGGTTCGATTGATTAACACTACAGAGTTTGGCTAACATTAGACCCCACATGGCCTTTTTTCCACGAAAGATCGCTGATATGGCTAAAACACCCTGCCTTAACCATATGAGCTTCATCTCGTGAAACGAGGTCATGCGTGCTAACTTAACACGAATATCACAGCTAACGGTATAGCGATAGATTGATACACAGCAACCGATATAGATTCACATAATAAGCGACAGAGATTGCGAGATACACATGATAAACGATTGCGATTAGCCGAGTTTTGTTTTGAATAAACTTAATGTTACGTTGCGACGCATCACGGTTATCGAGGAGGGTAGAATAGGTCCTCTCCCGACTACATCGTGAGCGTTAAGGTACGGGTTATCGTGATAGTCGAGTCCTTGGTGAGAGCTTTTGAAAACCAGTTTATAGAGGGTGGAACGACTTATTAAGGTACGGGTTTCACCCCTGACTCAACAGTTTCGTTCCCAATTGTGGTTATGCTCTTCGAATAAATTCGTGAGTTCCACTAGATTCCGAAATGGAGACTTTCGTCGAGATGTGGATGTCACTCCTAACTCGATGAAAGGTTCTCGTGCTAGAAAAATGCGCTGAGTGAGCAATCCTATCGAGAGTTCTTGGTTTTCACACCTGATCTCGACTGGATCGCTCGGTTTTGTTATGTGAGTATTTTTGAAAACATGTGTATTGTGTTGGCCTTAGGAAAGGCTAAGTAGTATTTCAGCCTTAGGAAAGGCTTCTTCGTGTGAAGTTGTAGTATGCGGTGTTCACACAAAGTTGTAGCTTTTAGCAATTTCGATCGAAAGTATCAAGTAAGCCCGATACAAACCCTACTGGGTTCGTACGAGTCGGCCTGTTGGTACTTAGACTATAAACTAGGTCAATTTCTAAGACGTCGACCCGGACTAGGTCGAGTCTGGCCTAATTCCCTATAGTTATGGCTCTGATACCAATCTGTCACACCCCAACCGATGGCGGAATCATCGAGGCGCGGCACTAGGCGAATCAGATTGCTCAAGAGAATCCATAACAACTATGTTGCGATAATATTTAATACATTCGTTATCCCATACTAACAAATAATACAATCACATAAGTTATCACAGATATCTTGTCCTCTCGACAATACAAATCCGACAACCTAAATTTTAGTTGAGTTTCTAGACTTCCTAGCTTGATTCGATATAGTCTGCAATCTAACCTGCAACATTCGTTAAAAATATTTGTCAATACAACAGTATTGGCGAGTATACAGGTTTGATAAGTATAGCATAATAGATAAAAAAGTGTAGCGAATTTCCATATGCAAGAACGTAATACACGACATATATACTCACAAAACTGATACTACCAACTAAGTCCTCGATGCTCGAATGTACGATGGCATAACTAGACCCCGTCGGGTGCAATAGTACTATACTAGTCGTGGTGGGACGTCGCGAGTATAAGCCCTAGCACATATGCAACTAGCATCACGTATATCTATGCATAATAGTTATTCGCAAATGATAATTCGATTGATTTAATATTTCGATTGATAAGTTCGATTTGTTAGAAACGTATGTTACACCCAAAATTCGATAAAAAAAGGGGGTCAAGTATACTCACAGTGCGTATTCGGTAAGTAAACACAGCTTGATTCGGGTTGCGTCTGAGTTAGCCTGATCGAATGAGAGTACGTTAAACGGTGTCGGGTACAACAGGTGACTATTGACCATTCGTTTGAAGTGGTAAGGTTCAGTGACTTATCCGGTCGGATGGCAATCCGGCCGGATGGCCATTCGTGCGTATCAGTGATTATCCGATCGGATGGAAATCCGGTCGGATGGTCATTCGCTTGAATGATGAGTGGTCCAGTCGTATGGTGTTCATCCGTGCGGGCGACATGTATCCGTGCGGACATGTTGTCCGTGCGGACATGTTGTCCGTGCGGGCGTGTGATCCGTGCGGGCGTGTGATCCGTGCGGACGTGAGATCCGTGCGGACGTGAGATCCGGACGTGTCATCCGTGCGGACAGGTTATCCGTGCGGATGATACGTCTGTTTCGCATTCTGAACCCTGTTTTTGAGTGTTTAACGGAAGGAATACGTTCGTTTTAACTAGAGTAGTGCAATTTCGCATTAACACTTGAAATTTCATCAGTCCCGCCCCGTTCTAACGGCCGGGAATCACCCCGTTCCATCAGATCTGGCCGTTCGTGATGGTTCTTCATGGTTAACCCGAAATCGCACAGATTTAGGTGAGATTTATCATTAAAACATGTGGAAATCACCCGGATCTGAGTCGTTTATAGTGAAATGAGACCCCAACCTGAAGTTCATAAGAACTCTTGGTGACATCACCTCAAAATGCCTCAAATCCGCAGATTTCACGGTTAGAATCCGAATTTTAAAAGATAGAACGATGTAGAATTGAGTGTAGATTGTAGAAGTACAAGTTTCTAGGTTGAAATCTTACCGGAATCGCGAGGAATCGAGAGAAAAGGGTCTTGGAGCGTGTTTGGTCGAGTAGGAGCTGTCACATCACTGTTCAAGTGATGTGACATGGTATTTATAGGCAAAAGTGGTGAAGGGAGTGGCTGGTCCGGATTGGCCATGCGCGCGGATGGCCCGTCCGTGCGGATTGCTATCCGTCCGGATGGCCCATCCGTCCGGATGGCTATTCGTCCGGATGGCCACTCCGACGAGATGGAATTCTCCGTTTTCGATTGTTTTGATGGATTTCGAAGTACGCGCTTTTCATCGTAAATTTATATTATTATTATTATATTTATAAATATCACTAGGGGTCGTATTTACGTATCCATATTCCAAAGTTTTGGTAATTAACAATCGGTTTTCGTTTCGAGTGTGCGATTATAAGCGACGTTTCACGGCCATCAAGGAGGGTAGTATAGGTCCTCTCTCGATGTCATCGTGAACGTTATTGCGAGTCGTGCCACAAAGGCTGACGGGGTACCGTTTACTCGTATTGTCATCATCGTCATGACGACTGGAGCTACATCACTCACCCGAGAGTCTTTGTTAGCGTTAATTGTTTACGTTCGACACATCACGACCACTGAGGAGGGTAGAATAGGTCCTCACTCAATGCCTCCGTGAGTGTTAGTGTGATAATAGTGTAGTATAGTGACATTGTATTTCGAAAATATGCGATTATCCTTCGAATAGCGATATATATACGATATGGTTACATTATGATCCGAATCTCCGGTGCTAGGCGTAACGAGTATGACGAGTAGTAACAACGCACAAAAGTGCGAGTTGTTACACTCTACTTTTGAGAGCAACAATAACTACATCCTCTAATCCAATATACCGCAAGATAAAGTGCTCTAATCTAAATAAATATTTGACCGCAACCAATATTTAGTTCTATTGTTCTCTAACCTGCCATCCTTCAGATTTCCATGCCAAGCTTTAAACGTTATCCCAATCTTGAATCACAACCTCATGTGATACATATTTGTATACCCACAGCTAACGAAGAGTTCAACATCGCAACTACACATTCATCCCACCAAGTACCAACAGTGGAAACTGGAAAGATTGGGTTTGGCTTTTACACATAGCAAACAAAGCAATGTGGCAAAGCAAAGGTCTTTGGTACAACACATACACGTAAAAGAACAACTCCCAAGTCTGAAAATAAAACATACACGAGGATATAGATGTTGAAAAGATATATAAAACTTATAGAACCCAACAGGACATGATATCAAATTACATGATCAAAGGAAGAACTTTCATGTGCACATATCGGCTTGTATTTTGAAAAGGGGATTCACACACTTTATAAATTGAAATTGTAAATTATTTTAGGTTTTATGCAATGACAATTTGCATGTTAAGTCTTCAATAACATTTTCTGTAACGGGTTGTGTTTGGGTCAATCCACTAACATTCGTGTCGTGTTCGAGTCAACCCGCTAATATTTGTGTCGTGTTCGGTTCATGTGTCTTACACGATTTTGGATTGGGTCGTGTTAGGGTTCGTGTAAAAATTTCAAAAGTTCGGGTTAGACCCACCAACCCGCGAACATGACCCATTTTTCATCCCTATATAAGTCGAGATATAAACCCATTTGTCTACCATTCCAATTTCCATTGCCCCTTCTGACCCTCATAACAAAATAGTTAAGCTAATACTCCTTCTACAGTAATTTTGCAGATAAATCGCTAATTCGAGCATATCTCTAAAAGCAAAATAGGACATGGGTTTTTTTTTTTGAACGACAAATATGGATCACTGACGGACCACTAGAGTATCATCCTGCCACCAACGGAACCACTCTATCATATCCATCTCCACTAGGTATAATGCCTATACACCAATTCATGAGGGAACCCAATAGATATGGGAAAAAACCCCTTGTGGGAATCGAACCCATGACCTATTGGTACCAAAGTCTTATCCCACCCCAAGATGCGCTATAAAGCCATGGGCAATAGGACATTGGCGGATCTTAGTGGAGCCGTGGCAGGGCCACGGCCCTGCCAAGTTTTTCGGCCGTAGTGCTAATTTTCCGCATTTCGATCGAAATTTTGTATATATACTATGTTCGGCCCTGGCAAGTTTTTCGGCCGTAGTGCTAATTTTAGTGTCCGTGTTTTTCGGCCCTGGCAGGTTCAACGGACAAGATCCGCCACTACAATAGGACATGGATATTATTATCCTTATTTGAGTAAACATATTTTAACTCATCTTTATAAGTATACAATAATCATAACACAAGAGTAGTATAATATCCAATGTCACCAACAACCATCAAAGCAATAATAAATAACTAACACAACAAGAAAAACTTCCAGCTCTATTTTTGCTACAGAATCCAACTGTATTGAATTCTGGTATCAATGAAATGTTTGGTTTGGCTGGAAAAAAAATTGGATTATAAACCGATAAAGCTTAATTTTAACCAAAGCCCAGTATAACTATTGGTTATCGAACATTAAAACGGTCTCAAGATGTCGTACAAGCACCGAAACTGCAACAGATTCAACAATCAAATTCATAATATTCTCTATAAATCATACGTACAAACAACTCACGTTAAATCTCTATCCAGCAACCAAACAAAACAAAACTTGTTATACAGCATAATTACATAAAAATTCCACAGCATATCAACAATTACTAAACATGAATCCCCTTGTAATACTAAAAAACTAAAACTTTGATACTGAAAAAAAGAAAAGCAAAAAAGCAAGGAAAGGAGACGTTAATGTAGCTACGTCTATACTTCTGTACGCGTTGCGCACGGGACCGCTGAGAAGAACGAAAAAAAATGTAGAAAAAAACACTAAACGATAACCGAAAGAAAATAAACCAAATTTTTTTTATGGTAATGATATTGTTCGTATGAAACCCGTTTGTCAGATATGAGCAAATGGTACTGGGTGCTGGTAACGAATTTCCCGAACCGAAAGATCATAAGTACCAATTCGGTACCGACTTTTGGCGTTCTTGGTAACGGTCCGCTACCGGTTTTTACCTTCATATACAAGTACTGTAACCGGTATTTTCGGTACCAGTACCGATTTGGTATCGGTTGGCACCGAGCCATCCCTACCCCTGAAAATAAAAAAAAGAAATCATTAAAAGTTGAAGAAAATCAACAAAAAAAATGTTGTACGATACCATTGTCTGTACGGTACCAGTGATCAGGTATGAACAAATGGTACTGGGTAGCAGCACCGAATTTCCCGAACTAAAAGATTTTCAATATCAACCCTGTATCGACTTTTGGCGTTTTCTGTATAGGCCGGTGCCGGTTTTTACCTTCATATACCGATACCGAAAAGGATCGTACCGCTATTTTCGATACCGGTTAACACCAAGCTTATCCCAACCCGTGATACTAAATATATCATTAAATTAAATTTAAAAGTAAAGAAAAGAATTATTATTATAATAATTATTATTATTATATTAATATATTGTTATAATATATTAAATCACTATTATTATATTAATATATTATTATAATATATTAAAATAACTGTTTATTTCATTTGTTTTATTAATATATAGTAATAGTAATAATCTAAAAACTTATTGTTTAATATTATAATTTCATAGGAGGAAAAAAATAGGAAAATAAGGGTAAAGAGTCATCAAAGAATGACAAATGTTCAAAATGATTTTCATGTAATTTAAATTAGATTTAGAGTTAAATGCCATTTTAGTTCATGTGGTTTGGGCCATTTTATCAGTTTAGTCCAAAGGTTTCATTTTTAACATGTGGTTTTCAAAAAGGTTTCACCGTTGCCATTTTAGTCCACTGGGTTAACTCCACCCATTTTTTCTGTTAATGAGAAGACCAATTCGGTCATTTTATATGGCTGAATTGCCCCTTTAGTTAACAGAATTACATACAAAATTACCGAATTGGCCTTCTCGTTAACCGAAAAAATGGATGAAGTTAACCCAGTGGACTAAAATGGCAATTGTGAAACCTTTTTGGACCCACAGGTTAAAAATGAAACCTTTAGACTAAACTGGCAAAATGGCCCAAACTACAGGGACTAAAATGACATTTAACTCTTAGATTTAATTAAATTATTCTTTAATTTTGTTATTTAATTAGTAGAATAAAGAAATAGGAAAATAGGGGTGAAGAGGTAAGTATCCAAAAAAAAAATTATTTATTAGTATGAGATAATATTACAGTTCAACCCAGCCATCAAATTAGTCTTTTGCTATAATCATATATATATATATTTTAACGGCTAACTCACACTTTCACTAATTTTACTCACAAATCTACACTAATATTTACAACCGGACTAGAACCCTTGCCAATAACTGAAAATCAAATCTCATTATAGAGATTACAATGAAAACGATAATGATAAAACTATTATTGAACCTAACTAATTAGTGATAATAATGAAACATCAAAACTATCGTAATATACAAACTAAAGATACAATGGTGACTAACAAACAAAACTAAAGATAAATGATTAATTAAATAATGACTATGATAGATAGTAAACTCGTCTAACTATACCACTACCCAAACCCGACCCTACCTATAGGGTAGGGATCGGGTATTCATGTCTATATAAAACCCAAACCCAGAACCGGGTTTTTTTATACTTGTTTTCTACCCGAAACCCGGTTTTTTGATAACCCAAAACCGGTTTTTTGAGATATCCAGAACCGGGTTTTATAAATACCCGGAATCGTTTACTAATTACAAATAGCGACAAAAGGGGCCTGCACATGCCTTGAAATCTGTGATGAGATAACATCTCCGTTGAGCAAACAAAAGCTTATTTACTTTACTGATGCATTAATTTGGAGTTTGGACCGATAGCAAAGTGAGGCGAGGCCCACCGATGTTTTGTGTACCCGGTCGGGTTTTTTCAATATCCGGTGCGGGTTTTTTCCCAACCCGATGCATACCCGAACCCAGAAATAGGGATTATAATACCCGGGTTTTAGAAAACTCGACCCAAACCCGGGTATATAAGGTATACATTTTTGGTATAAAACCCGGACCCGACCCGTGTATTCTCAAAACCCAATTTTGTAGAACCCGATCGTACCCGAACCCGGTTTTTCAAAAAGCCCGATTTGTGCACCACTAGGGAAGGGTATCCCAAACTTGACGTATAGGTCTGGGCTTGTGCTAGTTTGGATCATTGAGCCCGATCCAGCCGGGCCCATCACCCCTTTTGTACACTTCCCAAACCCTCACAACTCACAAGAGCCATCTCTCAATTATGCTTCCTCTATATCAAGGCTATTTACTAATTAAGACCCACTATAATTATTGACATGATGCTAACCATCAGCTATTATTTGAACATTCTTTTTAGCTTAATTGAATAGTTTTACCTCTTTTTATTACTTAACCCACAAAATATAAAAACCAGTCAAAGTATGGTCACGTCGTCCTCGGATGTTAGAGCCAAATGATACGATCGAACCTTTTCTAACGGGCTATCTACACGTTCCAACCCCGGCTCAGGAAAGGCTAAAACCATTCCACCAGACTCCAAGATCCATCCGAACGGATTCATTGTAACAACCAGTGGCGGACTTATAATATAATGAGGGGTATCACGGGCTACGGCTCAACTCTGTTTTCGTAGTGTAATTTTTTTCTCGGTTTTATATATAAGATACCTTAAACAAATACGGGGATACCCCTAAAAAATAGGATACTTTAATTTATTAAAATTCCAAATTTTTGTAAGCACAAACCTTTTACAATTAAGCACAAATTAAGTATAATATAATTGAAAGACGCTCAATTAATAAACATAGCACAAGCTCCAAAACAATTTTTTTATTATTGTATGATTGCTCAGTAAAAAATTCTTTTTGGGATACCCCTAAATTAATGGGCTAGGTCCACCACTGGTAACAACATAAATATTATTTGGTTGTTTCTTGCGACAAATTGTGATTGCGCTTAGGGGATTGATAATTAGAGAAAGGTATTTAATGAACCAGGCATTAACAAATGTGTGCACCATCCATGATCGCTGGCGACATTGAATTTGCGTTTGTACATGCTTTTTTTTAAAGCGTATGATTCGTATGAAGATGATTAGATGAACATGGCAACATGGCAAGGACCATACCACTTTCTCCATCCTACATGGCGTTGACATCAACCGTATCATCCAGAAGCTTCTGGAAAATATCCAGGTGACACCAAAGATGCTCCATCCGACATAAATGACAACACGTGTCACCAGCCATCAAGCGCCAAGTGGACCTGCAACAGGTCAGGGAGCAGCCCGACAACATCAGTACGATGTTTCCAAATTAGGCAAATGCAGGCGCGCCACGTGTACCACTACACTGACCGCAGCAGAGGAGACCAAGGGGATATTCCCCTTGGTCGGACAGCTGGCGCGCGTCTACAGCTAGCACTGCTGCTCCTTCCTTTCTTCACCCTCCGGCTATAAATATGACCCTTCACCATCCAGGTTGATCATCTCGCTCTCTCCATTCTCACACTTAACACACACTGTTTATTTTCCCTCAGAACAGTACTTATTCCCACGCCGGAGCCTGGTTAAGAGGGAAACCCCCATATTCCCCTCTTAACGAGACTAACGGTGTCGCTGTTTTGCAGGAACCGAGCCAATTCCAGCGAGTAAAGAAGGAGATTGAACCCACTATTGAAGTAACCCCACTGATTAACCGTAGCGTTAATCAGTGTTTCATCATTGGCGCCATCCGCTTTTAGCAAAAACCACTCTCATCTCTTTTTCTTTTTGAAAAACTCTCGTCCAAATGGCTGAACAAAACCATCCTCACCCGGCAGACGGAGACGTTTCTTCCTTCGAACTCATTTCGGACAACGTACACGTCCAAAGAGACCAAAGGAACGAAATTATCCAAGAAAGGGCGATGAACAACGAGTTTCCCAGCATCTTTGGGAGTACATCCAGGATTGCTACTCAAAACGCACCTGGTACTGCTTTTCAAACTCCACCCAGAATCATCACTCAGACCACAAATGGAGCTACGTTTCAGCCTCCGTCAGAGGTAGTCCAACCGACACCACCAGTGCAAACTCAGAGCCATGGAGCTGGCCCCTCAGTTCCATCGGACCAAGCACAACTAAACTTCTCAGCGTTATTAGGGCTACCCAACGGAAAAACTCTAGCTTCCTGGTATGCCGAGCAAGTGGCGTCGATAAACCTTGTTTACACACAACTCAGCGCGCAGCAAGCTTTGCTTCAAGCACAAGCTCACCAGTTAACATTTGTCACTCCACCGCAAAGGCCTTTGAGCGCTCCTATGCCTCAACAGGCCAATGTATACAACCTGCGTCCTGAGTCAGTACCTCCACCGCATGTTAGAAGGCCAAGCGCGCACGACACGCGCGACACTTACGGTGAAACAGAAAGCAATTACGTGCAGTACTCTCAACCACCGAAGAAGCCAATACAAAGCCGTTTAGGCCCGCGCAACATCAACGACGAATTCGACGATGACAACGACACGAACACAGTGTTTAGTAGGTTACCACCAGAGCATGAAGCGTACAAACCTCGCAAGCGCGCAGGTTATGACCCAAAAGCTGAACATGATTACACTCTAAGCTATCGTCCGGACGACATGGCTGAGAATTCAAAGTTCATCCGAGAGATCGCCACGGCTGCCATAGACAAAACCAAATTGCCACACAACGTGGGCAAATACAACGGGTTGACAGACCCAGACGATCATCTCCAAGTTTTCAACGGTGCGGGAGCAACGGGTGGATGGAACTTGCCAACCTGGTGTCATCTCTTTGCTCAAACCTTCGTAGGCGCGGCGCGCATCTGGTTTGACAGCTTACCAGCAGGAAAAATCAAATCATGGATCGATTTCCGAGAGAAGTTCCTGGCACACTTCTCACAACAACGACGACACACCAGGGATCCAGCCGATTGCTTGAACATATGGCGCAGAGACCACGAAAGCGTAGAAGATTTCATTACTCGGTACAACAAAGAATGTTTGGAGATCGGCGACGTAGGCGAGAAGATGATGCGCGCACACTTCATGCGGGCAGTCAAGTGCGATGATTTAATCAAGCGTGTAAAAGGCAGAGACGGAGGACCCAAAGATTGGGAAACTTTCATTGAGGCAGCCAAAACTATCGCGCAGTCGGCCAGACAGTTGACCGTCGATGATCACCGTCAACGAAGCTACAACCATAACGACCGGCATAGCAAGAAGGGCAGGAGCCAACCTTGGAAGGCGTCCGGTCACAGAGAACGAAGCCCGGTAAGAGAGGATGCGCGCCACACGATCAATCAAATAGCCCACCGGAAAGAGGTGAAACGAGAAAACAGGGAGAAACAGTGGACACCCCTCACGAAAACCCCTTCAGAAGTCTTAGCAACCGAGAACCACCAGTTCAAGCCACCACTACAGATGCGCAACAAAAGGGGCCAAGACCCGAACCTTTTCTGTGAATTCCACAAGGACACCTGCCACTTAACCGATGATTGCTTCAGCCTTAAACAAGAAATCGAAAGGGCCTTAAGAGACGGAAAGTTAACTCACCTGGTCAAAGGTGGAAGGCGTGATTACCGTCAGATTCAAAGAAGAGAAGAAGGGCCGGATAATAAAAAACTCCAGAAATTAGAAACTCACATGGTTCAGGGGGGTCCACGGAGGCAAAAAAGAAATTATAACAAGCGTGCGCAGGATGACTCATGGCGCGAGAAACAAGTTGTCTTCCCTGTTGTACGAGGAGGCCCACGAGAACGAAGACCCATAGTCATCTCAGGCGTCATAGGGCATTACCAAACAGATTACATCTTCATCGATCCGGGGAGCACTGCGGACATCATATATGAACAATGTTTCAATCAGTTCGACCAAGAGGACAAAGCGCGCTTAGAACCAGTTGATTACCCACTCACTGGCTTCTGCAACGAAGCCGTTTTTCCTCTGGGACAAATATCATTCCCAGTGCTGCTCTCAGACGGAAGAAACTCAAGAACAGAAGACGTCACATTCATGGTACTGCCAGCACATTCAAGACACGATATTCTGTTGGGACGAGAATCCCAAGGCGATTTCAGCATGATCTGCTCTGGCCCACACTCAGCAGTAGGATTCCCGACAGAAACAGGAGTAGCCATCATATATGCAAGCAAATAGGTATTAGCGATTGACGAGCTAAGACCTGCAAAGTCAAGGAAACCAGAAGCACGCCAAGAGGCAGAGAAATGGGTGCTAAATAGCGCATATCCAGAACATACAGTAACCTTGGGACCTGCAATGTCCGATCTGACGCGCGCGACGCTAAAAAAACTGCTGTTCCAAAATATGGATGTCTTTGCCTGGACGCCAGCAGACATGGTGGGTGTTCCAAGGCACATAGCTGAACACCGCTTGAACGTCTCGGAAGAAGCCAAACCGGTGGTACATGCTAAGCGCCATTTAGGAGACATAAATCACGAGGCCATGAAAGAGCAAGTGATAGAGCTGTTAAACGCAGGAATCATCAGGGAGGTCAGGTACCAAACATGGGTAGCAAGCCCAGTGATGGTCCAAAAGAACAATGGCAGCTGGAGAATGTGCGTCGATTACAAAGATCTGAATAAGGCATGTCCGCGCGACTGTTACGCCTTACCAGACATCGATGAAAAGATTGATTCACTTGCCACATTCCGATGGAAATGTTTCCTTGATTGCTACAAAGGGTACCACCAGGTACAGATGGCCGTGCAGGATGAAGACAAGACCGCGTTCCGCACGCCAACAGGGCTATACTGCTATACCAAAATGCCTTTTGGTCTTAAAAACGCGGGCGCGACTTATCAAAGGCTCATGAACGAAACCTTCCACGACGCCATCGGCAAGTATATAGAAGTGTATATGGACGATCTGGTTATTATGAGCAAAGAGGAGAGTACAATGTTGCTGAACATCCAAAAGACATTTGACACTCTGCGCGGAGTCAGCATCAAGTTAAACCCAGCGAAATGCTCCTTCGGCATGGAGGAGGGGAAATTCCTGGGTTTCATTGTCACGAAAGATGGTTTCAAGGTGAACCCTGACAAGATACAAGCAATAGAACGCATGCCGTCACCGTCAACGATTAAGGAGATGCAAAAATTGGCAGGACGGTTGGCAGCACTCAACCGCTTCCTGGCCAATCACGCAGCTAAATCATTTCCGTTTATAAAAACTCTCCGTAACTGCATGAAGAAGAGCCAATTTCAGTGGACTCCGGAAGCTGAAAGCGCATTCCGCGAGATGAAAGACTGCCTCATCAAGCTGCCAACATTAACTGCGCCAGTCAAGGGCGAACCTCTGGTACTGTACTTATCAGCCTCCGACAGAGCAGTAGGAGCAGTATTGCTTGTAGATCGACAGGGTGTTCAGACGCCAGTCTATTATGTGTCACGAACTCTAACCGACCCAGAAACCCGGTACGCAATCATGGAAAAACTAGTACTCGCACTGATCCACGCATCTAGGCGGCTGCGCAGGTATTTTGCCAACCACGTTATCCACGTGCTAACAAACTACAACATCGGCAATATCCTCGCAAGGCCAGAGATCTTAGAGAGACTAGCGAAGTGGGCAATAGAGCTCGGAGGTCACAATGTCGTTTTCAGGCCAAGACCGGCGATCAAGGGCCAAGTCCTTGCAGACTTCATGACAGAAGTACCGGACGACAAAGACCGAGAATGTAAGGCAATGGAAAAAGCCGAGAAGCAACAAGTGGAAGAACCATGGCTGCTTTACACAGATGGCGCGTCTAATGAAGACGGCGCAGGCGCAGGGCTACGGCTGGTGAGCCCTGACAAACATGAGTTCACCTACGCCTAGATTTTAAAAGCACAAATAATGAAGCCGAATACGAAGCCTTCCTTGCGGGTCTAAGGTTGGCAATCAAAATGGGAGTAAGACACATCGAGGCGCATGTAGATTCCATGTTGGTGGCCGGACAGATTAACGAGCAGTATGAAGCCAAGGGAGACACAATGGCACTCTACCTGGGTCAAGCAAAAACGCTGTTGCAAAACTTCTATTCCTACAAGGTGCACCACATTAATAGAAGTGAGAATAAACCAGCAGACGCGCTGAGTAAGCTCGCTTCTACAAGTTTTCAACACCTAGCAAAGGATGTGTGCATAGAAGTTTTGAGCAACCCGTCGGTACCGCTGAGAGAAGTAAGCGTCGTACAACTTGGAACAACGTCTTGGATGACCCCGATAATAGCATACCTCCAATCCGGAATACTCCCGGAGAACAAAGCGGAGGCGAGGAAAATCCAGTATAAATCCGAACATTATCAGATGGCCGACGGGATCTTGTACAGAAAATCATACCTCGGGCCTTTGTTAAGATGTGTTGATCCCGAAGACGCAAGCTACTTAATCAGAGAAGTCCACGAGGGAATCTGTGGCATACATGCCGGACCAAGAATGGTGGTAGCAAAGGTCATGAACGCGGGGTATTACTGGCCCGGAATGCATCTGGATGCGGTCAAGGAGTTGCGGAAATGCAGCGGATGTCAAAGACATGCTCCCAAAACGATGCGCCCCAAAAACGAGTTGGTGCCAGTCACCACGGCGTGGCCCTTTCAACAATGGGGAATAGACATGGTCGGGCCTTTTCCCGAAGCCCCAGGTGCGGTCAAATTCATAATAGTCGCAGTCGACTATTTCACCAAATGGGTAGAGGCGAAAGCTCTCGCATCAACCACAGCCACCGTTGTCAAAAAATTCATTTAGGAGCAAATCATATGTCGCTTTGGTTTACCCCTCAAGATCATCACGGACAACGAAACCAACTTTGCCGAAGACAACCTCCAACAGTGGTTTAAAGAACTACACATCGAGCATACCTTCTCCTCGGTCGCACACCCGCAGGGGAATGGTCAAGTTGAAGCCGTCAACAAAAGCATCGTCGATGGAATCAAGGCAAGGTTAGGAGAGAAGAGAAGAGGCTGGGTGGACGAACTACCCAGCATTTTGTGGGCACACAGGACGATGCCCAAAACAATCAACGGGGAAACACCGTTTAGCCTGGTTTACGGGTCAGAGGCAGTAATACCAGCAGAGATAGGACTGCCGTCACCCCGAATGCTCTCGATGAACATGATCAACAATGAAGAAGAAAGGAGGATCGACCTTGACCTCCTAGAAGAGAGAAGAGAGATGGCAGCAATCAATGAAGCCAAATATAAATCGAAGCTGGAAAAATATTACAACTCCAAAGTCCGAGTCTGCATCTTCAACCCGGGAGACTATGTCCTCAGAGACAACGAGGCCTCAAATGCAGAGAGGCCCGGGAAGTTGGCTCCCAAGTGGGAGGGCCCATATGTCATCGACACCGTGCTCGGAAGGGGAGCCTATAAGCTGCGCACCATCAACAACAAAGACGTTCCTCGCACATGGAACGCCCAACAGCTGAGAAAATGTTACCTGTGAAGGAAATTCTTGTAATAGCAATGGCCAAGTCGCCAACACGTTTATGATAATACAAGAAGTGTTTGGCTATCTTTCTATCATGCAAATTTCTTTGTCATAACTGCATATATTACTTTGGGCATACACGAAAACATCAATGGCTCGACCATTAGGAAACGTTGTAGACCTCCAAGGCCTGTCACAAACGAGTGCACAGCCGGGTCAGACACACAACTAAAGCCTAACAAATGCCAAACAAATACTTCGTGCCCACATAAACACGAAAACATCGAACACAGGACAAACAAACATTGTAAGCACCCCCAAGGCTGAGCACAGCCGGGTCCACACAATAACCTGTAGATTCGATCACTTCGTAGTCACGAACCAACTTGCGCACATAAACGACAGAATAAAATGTTGTAATAAACACAACACAGCCTGTCAGCGCCATCATTCATTCGTGATACCTGAATCAAAGTAATTTACATGCACATATTATGACGATAACAAAATTCGCAACGACGCGAAAGCATATATTAATATATCAAATGTCAAACATACCAAATTATCCAATAACACGACCGATAAAAGAAGTTATAATTGTCCACAAACATTTCAACGATTACAAGACCAAAGCAGGCCATACGCGGCACGCAGGCCGGATAAATTCATTCTGGATGACTAGAGCCAGCACCTCCGGTCGTACCACCGTCATCGCCAAGCGCCTTCTTTAACAACGCGACACCGTCCGATCTTCTAGCCAATTTGCTCGCAGCCTTAACCACAGCAAACTCCAAAGACGAAAACTCCTGTCTTTTTTCAGCATAAGCCACACCACAGTCCTCCTTCCATAGCTCAAAGCGATGCTCTTTCTCCTTATTAGCAGCCGCAGCCCTGCCCTCGATATAACCATCCTTACGCCCGTTATTATAGCCCGCTTGCCCCAACTCAAACATGTAGTTGGCCAGTTCATGTGACTTGACAATGCGATCAGCAATCTACAATGAACACACAAATAAGGGACAATTCACAAAAGTCACAAATAAAGTGAAAGAGACTACCAGAGGTACAGCGCGAGAGAGCAACCACTTGCAATCGGCCGATGTCTCCTCAGCAAGGACCTCAGAAGCTCTGCATTCGACAGTTTTCTCTTGCAAAAGACGGTCAGCAGTTTCATATTGCCTGGCAAGCTCTTCCAGTTTAGCAATACGCGCAAGATACTCTGTCTCCTTCTTTTCAAAGGCAACACGCGCCTCTTGGGCCTCATCAGCAGCAGCAGCCTTCTCCCCGGACAAACGAGTAATAGTATCACGCTGAGATCGAAGCTCTGCATTGGTACGTTGGCACGCAGCCTCCCAGTTCTTCTGCTTATCAGCGTTGGCTTGTTTTTCTTTAGCAAGTTTCTCCTCTGCATCAGCAAGCCTCCACTCCAACCCTTTCTTCTCAGTGTTGAATTTCTCCTTCTCTTCCGCAAATAGTCTCTTATTATTCTCAAACCCCAATGTGTCCTCCCCCATCCGTTTCCACTCACGGACAATCTCCTGAGTAGTAGAGAAAAAATTGACCCCGGCTTGAACATGATTGTCCAACAGATCAAACCGACGGCGTTTTTTCTGAAACATCCTTTCAGCCGGGGGGAGAGCCAACGAGTAGAAGTCATGACAATTCTCAAGATTATCCATCCTAGAACCTTGGGTCAAGTTCCAATGGGGGATGTGCGGAAGATCATCACATGCAGGATTCGTTGTATCAAAAGAATCAGCATAAACCTTTCCAAACTGGGGGCTGCGGACCGCACCTGAAGTGGCACCACCACCATCACCCGGGGGGCGTTTGGTATACACCGTTTGATGCGGGGTAGTTTCACTCACCTCTACGTCAACCTCAACATTCTTACCGCGATCACCACCAACAACACCGCCCGCAGCACCACCTGCATTACCACCACCTTCCGCAACTTGCTCAACATCCGCAGTCTTTTTCTGCCCGCCAGGAGCATCATGAGGGGGAGACAACCCGAATGCCCTCGACGGTGGAGACTCAGGAGGAGTAATCTTAGAAATATCAATCTTGTGCCCACTTTGGGCTGTTTTGACACCTGCTCCAAGACGAGCAGCACATTCAGACAAAAGGGGAACAAAATACAAATACAAGACAAGCAAAAATAAAGAGATATGCTGGAAACTGAAAAATCGAGTACCAGAAGCTTCAAAAATCTTCTGCAGCAAATCAGAGGGTTTTTCAGCAAAAATACCCATGTCAATCTCCGACTCAGAAGGGGCAGGAGGATCCTCTTTTCGAAGTTTAATTTTCTTCGATGCAAGCACAGCAGCAGCCTGCTCATCAAGTTTTCGCTTCCTCTCCTGAAACATTTTTTTCTGCATAATCTCAGTTAAAGTTGCGCGGTCCTCGGGGTCCGACTCAGGGCGTTTCTCTCCAACCCCTAAACCGGGCAACGTGTCAGAAACGACAACATAATCAAGGACACGAGGAGTGTAAGGACGCTTACGAGGAGTGCCAGATGCAGTTCCCTCAGCTTTCTTCCCCTTCCCTTCCGGCTTATCAGCTTTTGTTTTCCTCCTCGTCTCCAACGGGTTAACAGTCTCGACCGGAATCTCCACATCTTCCTCAACAGGCTCGTTCACCGGTTCGTGCACAACCCCCTGCGCCGGACCTGCACGCGCGGAAGGAGAGGTTAGGTCTCCCAACGATCTGCCAGAACCATCACTCGAGAGAACGATAACTTCCTCTCGAATGGAATCAAATGAACCATCCTCATTTTCAATCTCCTCACCTAAGGCAGTGTTCACGTAAGCAGCGAAACTCTCATCACTCGGATGCAGAAACCAATGGCGAATCTGATCCAACCAGGGTCGTTTTTCAGTTTTCTGTATCGCCTCAACCATTGCACCCGGAGAATCGGGATCCAAAACATTCATCAATGTGTACCCTACTGCAAAAAAGGAGGAAATAAAGCACAATACAAAAATAATACAACCAAAGGAAAAACAAAAGGGGGATATGGAACAAACGTACACTTGCCACCATAACCGTAAACCGGAACACCCAGCGGATTTTTAGGAACCCACTTCATACTCAACCCGGCACCAACTAACGCCATCTCCTCAAGCTGAACTATCGGAGTAGCCTTCCGGGTCAACTTCTTATACCAGTCCTGATTAGCAAAGTCTACAACCACATCAACCTTTGGGATACCCTCATCCACAGATCTGTAAGGCATATCCACAGGAACAACCCCCCGGCGAATAAAGAAAAACTTCTGTTTCCAGTCATGTATACCCTTCAACGGCACAGAACAAACTGGCGACACGCCGGTACGAGCACTAAAGGAGTAAAAACCATTTGTATACGTAACAGTGTAGAAGACGTTGAACATCTCAAACGTCGGATCTAACCGGTTGGCCATACAAACGAACTCAAAGTGGGTGATACGGGGGAGCCCGATGGCATTGATTTGAGATATATGGAGACCGTAACCCCTCAAAACGTCAGCAGTGAATCGAGTCATCGGAAGCCTAAAATTACCCTCCCGGAAAAAAACAGCGTACAAAGTCATGTACCCGGGAGGAGCTTCCATGGCGGTGGAACCAGCAATAGGATATTGAGCACCCCAATTAGGGAGAAAACCCATCTCCCTTACTAGATTCTGAAATTCCTCTTCTTTCCAACCAATAACCGCCTGATCTGGGCCGGGAGGAGTTTTACCCTTGTTCCTCCTTTTCTTCGAAGAAGGATTCGAAGTAGACATCGTGAAAAACGGAAGGAGAAAGCAGATGAACTCAAAAGTTGAAGGAAGAAGATAAGGGAAGAGGAGAGAAACCTGGAATTCAAAATTCGAATTTTGGGAAAGTGTTGAAGAAAGAGGAACCACCATATATTTATACCCATCGCATTTAATGCGATGGGTAGTGGAGGAGTCAGGGTTTGAAAAAGCAACCAACAGGAGAGAGACACGTCAGAAGAGAGAGAAGGCGGCACCTCTTTTTCCGGAAGCAGGTGAACAGACATCTGACATGTCGCCGAAATAGCAACTGATGTGACTGAAAAGGCGCCTGTTCGCCTGACATCAGACAGTCACGTCAGTCACTCCTCCCCAAGACAACAAAGCTTCTTCCTGAAGACAACACTCATAGAGCGCCAAAACCCATGCGCCATGCGTCCATTTGACTCACTTCCGCAAGGAGTCAAAACCCATGCGCCATGAGCCATGCGTCCATTTGGCTCACTTCCGCAAGGAGCCAAAACCCATGCGCCATGCGTCCATTTGACTCACTTCCGCAAGGAGTCAAAACCCATGCGCCATGAGCCATGCGTCCATTTGGCTCACTTCCGCAAGGAGTCAAAACCCATGCGCCATGAGCCATGCTTCCATTTGGCTCACTTCCGCAAGGAGTCAAAACCCATGCGCCATGCGCCATGCGTCCGTTTGGCTCAGTTCCGCAAGGAGTCAAAAACCATGCGCCATGCGCCATGCGTCCTTTTGGTTCACTTCCGCAAGGAGTCAAAACCCATGCGCAGGACTCCATGTGCCATGTGCTTATCAGGGGCAAACCTGTGAGAAACCATAAAAAACCCCACATCATAACAAACACTACCTTCATAAGTCCAGAATCCCTCCTAGACGATCAACTCACCTAGAAGGCACACTGGACTGGGGGGACTTGAAGAGGTATGGTCCCAATTCCTTGCCAACATGGCAAGGACCATACTACCTAGAAGGCACACTGGACTGGGGGGACTTGAAGAGGTATGGTCCCAATTCCTTGCCAACATGGCAAGGACCATACCACTTTCTCCATCCTACATGGCGTTGACATCAACCGTATCATCCAGAAGCTTCTGGAAAATATCCAGGTGACACCAAAGATGCTCCATCCGACATAAAGGACAACACGTGTCACCAGCCATCAAGCGCCAAGTGGACCTGCAACAGGTCAGGGAGCAGCCCGACAACATCAGTACGATGTTTCCAAATTAGGCAAATGCAGGCGCGCCACGTGTACCACTACACTGACCGCAGCAGAGGAGACCAAGGGGATATTCCCCTTGGTCGGACAGTTGGCGCGCGTCTACAGCTAGCACTGCTGCTCCTTCCTTTCTTCACCCTCCGGCTATAAATAGGACCCTTCACCATCCAGGTTGATCATCTCGCTCTCTCCATTCTCACACTTAACACACACTGTTTATTATCCCTCAGAACAGTACTTATTCTCACGCCGGAGCCTGGTTAAGAGGGAAACCCCCATATTCCCCTCTTAACGAGACTAACGGTGTCGCTGTTTTGCAGGAACCGAGCCATTTCCAGCGAGTAAAGAAGGAGATTGAACCCACTATTGAAGTAACCCCACTGATTAACCGTAGCGTTAATCAGTGTTTCATCAGAAAGGTATTTAATGAACCAGGCATTAACAAATGTGTGCACCATCCATGATCGCTAGCGACATTGAATTTGCGTTTGTACATGCTTTTTTTAAAGCGTATGATTCGTATGAAGATGATTAGATGAACATACACCAGATTTACTTCTATATGTTTTTACTAGGTTATCACCCGGGTAGACACCCGGGTAGGAAAATTTAAATTACATTAATAAAAAATTTCAACACACACGTATTCATTTCTATTTAAAATTAAAATCAAACCATACCTATGAGTTAAATATTGCATCAAGATTGTGTTAAAAAAATACAATTGATAAGACCGGATGTGTGTTACAAACTTTTCATGTCGCGCATGCGTTGGGAATTTGGTACCTATTACAAAACATTACGACCACTACATGTATAATTACAATAGATTTGTAGTTGATATTCAATGTCGACTGCCTATGGTTTTGCCTTCTTGACAGCAACTCTTTAACTCACCTGAAAAACGCTGCAAAAGAAAACCCATTTGAGTAAAGGTAAAAACGGGAAAATCATCAATACACAAGCCCAAACGATAAAGGAGGAAAGATCGGATTCAAACAATTAAGGAATATTACCTTCCAATGGTTTTTGTCAAAAATATATGGACATATTTACAAAAAAAAAATAACGTTAAAGGTACCTGTTAAACAATAACCAGTAACCAATACTATATTACTGTTAACGGTAAATAACTGATAACATGATTTTTTTCGATGATTAGTCTCCAACCATAGCAACTTTTCTTTGCTCAATTTGACTCGTCCATGCACCCATCGTTTCCATCTTACTGCTGACTGCAACAACCATCCACAAGCCTTAGAGACCAAAAAATACAACACCAAGTAAAGCTATATATAACCAGATTTATGCATCTACTGTTTTGGTTTTAATGAAAAACAAAATAAAAAAGTTTTAACAGCTTGGTTAAATTATAACTTAAATTAGTTTGACTTGTGAAAAAATGACCTATTAGTTTATGCCAGAGCTCATGCGACCCATTTAAAAGCCCTTGTGTGAAAAAACTGCACCTTAAGCCACTGGTATCTCCTTGCGGACCAGACTCGTAGACACCAGCCAAATTTGACATATTCCAAATATATCCCCAGTCGTTCCACCTCACCTTTCTCCTGTTGACGGGTTGGATTTGGGATCCACTTCCAAATCCAATTAATATTGCCAAATCCAATTGTAGTCTATAAACCAAAATCAACCTGACCTACCTATTTACGAGTAACTCGGTCGAAATTAACGCATCTATGAATAATGACCCATGTTGTTTCTCAGTTTATTTTTATCAAAATTTACTATCAATATACATTGGATAAGTTATAAAAACGTTAAAAAAATAGGTTTTAGATATATATTACCTTAGGAAAAGCTTTTCATAGTTGGTGTATCCAGCAAATTGGAGATTTTTGTCAGTGCATTCTCTTTGAAATTCGAAATTAACGCATCTATGAATAATGACCCATGTTGTTTCTCAGTTTATTTTTATCAAAATTTACTATCAATATACATTGGACAAGTTATAAAAACGTTAAAAAAATAGGTTTTAGATATATATTACCTTAGGAAAAGCTTTTCATAGTTGGTGTATCCAGCAAATTGGAGATTTTTGTCAGTGCATTCTCTTTGAAATTCGCTTCGGCCCGTTAATAAGAAAATCTTGAACCCGATCTGTTGAAGCTCTGTGTATAATCTGAAACTTGCTGGTAAAGCAGGAGCATCTGCTGAGTCTACCCACTCATCAAACGACTTCTCGCCAAAGACCTCTGGTCTATTTTAGAAGAAACCAATCTAGTTAATAATAAAGGATATAGAAGTTGAAAAATTCACTTATATAAATGGTATTAGAAAAGGCAAACTAACGAAATGGAAGCAAATTTCACACTTTTTTGCGACTTTGGCAAACAACTTTAGTTAGGTGCAAAATAGAAACCGGGTTATATTTTATTATCCATTTTAGCAACTAAATTACATTTATTAGTGAGTTTAATAACCAGTTTAGCTTTCTTAGAGTTGCTGATCCACAATCCCCATTTTGCCTCTTTACAAATCTTTGTTCATTCACCACCAATTCTAATTTGAAATAATGAAATTGATTAAAATAAAAAATAAGCAAACATATTTTTAGAAAATTACCTCATATACTCTAATCTTTCAGGATCTTCAATGTAGCAAAATTCTCATTCCACAAAATATCTAAATCCAATAGAATTTCAATGAAAAACCCAAATTATGAACAACAGAATTATACTTTAGAATAATATATACCTTGGATATGTGAATCCATTCCCACAAGTCCATCCCATTGTACAAAAGTTATTGCAAGAATGCATCATAAAGATATACATGCATAAAAAAAAAATCAAAACAGTTCATACCACTCCAGTTTCATGGTTGATAGAAGTTATGTTGACCTGGGAATGGAATTGTACCACTGGATGGTTTTTTAGGTAGTCTTTGTCACCAAACAACTTCAATTGGTAAATATATGCTTCATGTACAGACTAAATACATCAAAGAATAAATGACAGTCCTTTTTTTTTTATTGTCGGAGACGGACCTGAACACGCTACATTCACTTTTCATCCTAACTCTAACCTAAAAACACTTTTATAAATCCTAGGTCACATTTCTTTTACCTAAAAAGACTCTTAAAAAAGCCTGTCACCTAATTTTAAATTGTTTATCTCCACCATGATGGTTATGATACAGAAAATGAGAAAAAGTTTCATTTTTATAGCAAATATCGTAGTAGAGGGACGATGTGCATACAGTTGGAGGTGCATGAACCAACGAAGCAGTGAGAAACAGAACAAAAAAGGATGCCATGAACTCCGTCCAGAATGCTGAACTGTGTCCAACAAGTGGTCTAGTCATCAGAATCTCCGATTTCATGCCATACACCATCATTCCTATATATGAGGGGAGTATACCCGGATCAATGAAATACAAAAAACGAATAATTGGTTAGTAATTACTTAAAACAAAGATCTTTTGCAATGTAAGCTGCAGCTGAGCTTGATTGGGAACGCAAAACTGATGACTGAATGCAAAAAAAAAAGATTATAATTTGAATATTACCAGATCTTTTCGGCTCTGTTTCTTGATTTGATCTCTATTTTCAATTGTTTCTCAAGCTCAGCCACCTGCATTTTTCAAGAATCATAAAGCCCAAATCAAGATTTAGTGCGGCTCGACTGTATAAAAAATAAGCCTAAGATTGAGGCCCATACTTAAGGGCCCTTGATTTTTAGTGTTTAACTTTATTTAGTTCTCATGTTCGATCAAGTAAAGCAAAGAATCCATATTCTTGTAAAAGTTTTCTATTCATTAAAACTTACTTCAACTCTAATAAGTATAATAGTGGGTCTTTTATTCAAAATTCCTAGTCCCAACTCTTGAAGCACCCTACATATATGTAAAAAACACACAGCGAATCAATGATGAATTATGACACACATTCCAAAGATCTCAAAAATAAAAACTTTGCATAAACATCTTGGTAGTTACAAGTTCACCTTCCAACCAAAGAATTACAGGCCAAGGATGGTTCAAATCTTGAGTTCTATAAGGACTTTTATAGTTTACCACCAAAACACATGAATCACCGATACCTGTTTTGTTACCCTTACCCCTCTTGACAAACCCTAACCGTCATCTATGTTATAACCCACAGAATACCACAAATCGAACAACAGCAACGATACCCAAAAGGTAACTTATTCGTAAAGAAAAATACAAACAATAAGAGATTTAATTTGCGATTCGAATAAAACCAACAATCAACAACACACCTGCGAAGAGATAAATCTTCAAACCCAGCATATGCAGAAAATGAAGGATCTTCAATCCTAAACAAATAAACATCAGTTTTAAGATTCGCGATTAATGGAAAAACGAAACAGGATCTTCAATCTTCATAAATATAACCTGCAACGAACTTTCCAGATTCAGAATCCACACACGAACAAAGAAAGCGACCATCAAATACCATCGCAATTTGCCTAAATAAGATATAACAGAGAAATTTAACTATACAAATCTCAAACGTTTTACGAAAATATGAATTTAGGGTTAACTGTATGATTGAAGAGGATGATCGGTGTGAATATCTAGATGAAGCGACCAAGAAGATGTATGAAAAAATCAAAGAAAAAAGAACCGATTAGAAGGTGTATTAACAATTAGAAAAAGGATAGAAATTACCTAATGATTGTAAATAAGATATCAACAAAGATTGCTGTGGAATTGATAGTTGGGGTTTCAGAGAAGGATGAACCATAAAGAGGGTTCTTGCGTGAAGGAGAAGAATGAGGCGTCTGAGAGATTTAGGGTTTTTATGATGGGCGGGTCGGAATCAAGATATTCGGATGCCGCGATACCCGAATTAAAAAGGTGGAATTTTTTGGAGCCAAAACCAATTTCAAGAAGCCCTATGGTGATGCCACCTCATTTTCCAAGCCCTCATAACATGACACATAAGCCCTTATTTATCATGTTTATATATATATATAGATTCTTTGTTGGATCGGATTTGCGTAAATAGTCATTGATTCAAGTTATTTGTTAACTTTAAAACTACTATCAAACCTTCCGTAATTTATTATACTTTAACGATTAAAAACACTCGAAACTATAAAGTTTTAACATTTTCACTGAATCAAAAGTTGTGTAGGCTGTTCAAGAGAATTCAATCAGACCATTTGTGTAGCGGGTTGAAGAGTATCCATTTGGATTGATTGTGCAAACGGTTAAATTCCTTGAAAGTTAATCTTTAACAAGGAATTAATTCAAAACTATAAAACAATGACTATAACATAATTAGGATCACCAAATATATTTTGTTCATTACTCAGTACGTACTAATACGTATGTGCGCACATGTATACGTACATATAAGTGTTTTTTTACAAGTTTGGGTTGGTTTATTCATGATTTTGCATGACCAAAACTGACTTAAGTTACTTGGTTTGGGTTAAAGCCAAACCAAAAGCATTTTTGAATTTCAGCTCCATCAATGTAGACTCCAATATAATGAAGGGCTGCAATCTATCTATATATAAAAGGTTATTTCATTTGATTCAGAGGAATCATAGCCATCATTGTTGTCTTCTGAGTCGTAAATGTCTTCATCAGATGCGTTACCATATGATTTATAAATATAAGGATAATCTTCAACATAATCATAGGGAAGTTTAAAATATTTAATCTGTTTAGAATATTGTTTTCCTAGATCTCCCTTAAGTAAGGTCAATGTAAAAGCATTCACGCAAGTCGAGTGTTTCAAGGTGATGACAGTTATCCGCAGCCCAATATTTGTCATGTTATTTCCAATTAGTTCAAGGCGCCTTAACTCAAGTAAGCTCGGTGGTAGAAGACGGTTGCAGAAGGTAGTGAGGGAGAGGGTGGGTGGGTGGTGAAAAATGGAGTTTTTATATCTTCTTTTTATAACAAAATAGTCCCTAAATAACAACAGATCTTTACAAGATAGCCTCTCAGAAGGTGAAATGACAAGAATGCCCTCACGTGCTGCAAGGCATATGGTCATACTTAACCAAAAAATCTAACTGGATTTGGGCTAAAGGACATAACGTGCAGAATTTTGAAACATTAAGTACAAAACTCGTCAATTTTTGAGCTAAAGGACAACGTCTGCAATTTGGTGTAAACATAAAGGACAAAACTTGTAATTTACTATTTTTTTTGATAATCGCCTTTCGTATTACAGCCATTTCCAACACCTTTCCCGTTAGGTGGTCGGGTGAGAACCGGAGCAACGGGTTGATTAGGAGTGTTCGTTTGGTTCGGGCCGCCGCTTGATCGAGGAGGAACGAAACCCTGGTTGTAGGGATACATGGTAGAGAGAGTGGCATTAATATCTTGTTTTTTTTTTTTTTTTTTTTTTTTTTTTTAATAAAATATGGAGTGAATAGAATGATGGTAGAGAGATTGGTATAAAAATAAGGGGATGAAATGTTTATATAAAGCCCGGCTTTATATAAAGGTTAAAATATGTTACCGTTGAACGGTAACATTCACACTCCCCAACCAATTTTCATCAGTTATGTCTATCTCGAATATTCACAATCCAATGCAATAGCGTCACGGGAGCGGTGTGCCCGGCTCTATAAGGTGTTTTTGAGGGCTATGGCGCGACATAAGGCTCAAGTACACATACTCTAATAAATATATAAGTACCCATGGTCATCGACTCATCGTGATCATAAATGTATCTGCCCATTGTTACCTCTCGTTGACCTTTTAGTTTACGAATGTGACATGTATATTTTTCTAATGTATAAAAACTATTTTTTCATAACTTCAATTTATTGGGTATTTTATGTTTAAATTTAGAAAAATAAAAGATAAATAAGTATCAACGTTTATATTTTTAAGAGTTAAATGCCATTTTAGTCCCTGTGGTTTGGGCCTTTTTGCCAGTTTAGTCCAAAGGTTTCATTTTTAACCTGTGGGTCCAAAAAGGTTTCACAGTTGCCATTTTAGTCCATTGGGTTAACTTCATCCATTTTTTCTGTTAACGAGAAGGCCAATTCGGTCATTTTATATGGCTGAATTGTCCTTTTAGTTAACAGAATTACATACAAAATGACCGAATTGGCCTTCCCGTTAACAGAAAAAATGGATGAAGTTAACCCAGTGGACTAAAATGGCAACTGTGAAACCTTTTTGGACCCACAGGTTAAAAATGAAACGTTTGGACTAAACTGGCAAAATAGCCCAAACCACAGGGACTAAAATGGCATTTAACTCTATTTTTAAACAAAACTAGTTTATATATATTGGTATCTTGGTTGTTAATACGATTTTCGGATTTATGGAGTGTTCAGGTTCATGTGTCGATCCGTCAATCTACAGACTCATCGATCTAGAAGAAACTCGTCAATATACGAAAACAACCCATAAAACTCCGCCAATCTACATTCGTGGAGTGATCAGGTTCATGTGTGGTGACTCGCCAATCTATGATGTAGAATTCAAATTTTGATTTTGATGATTAATTTAGGATGCTCCATGCTTCTTTGGTCAAATATTTTGACATGTATTAACAGATCCGTTTTTGAACTCCAATACTCCATTAATGAAAATTTCTTGATTTCATTATTGGAAAGGTATTAATGAACTGACAAAGATTGGTTAAAGTGATATGAAAATCGATTAAACTAAACTAGAGTGAAAATAGTGAAGTATGACATTGCTTGTGTTGCCGTTCAAAAACTAAAAAATGACATTGCTTGTGTTTTACATTATTCCCTCGTAACTATAAATAGCGCCTCATTTGTGTAAGTTGATAAGGCCGGAGGGTGTGGGGGGCGCCACCCTCGCCATGTCACCGTCTATAGCGCCCCCGGCGCTAAAAAATGACATTGCTTGTGTTTTACATTATTCCCTCGTAACTATAAATAGCGCCTCATTTGTGTAAGTTGATAAGGCCGGAGGGTGTGGGGGGCGCCACCCTCGCCATGTCACCGTCTATAGCGCCCCCGGCGCTATACACCCACACCCTGAAGATTAAGTCGGGGCGCTATAGACCCCTCGCCAACATGATAACGGCTTGCAATTGCGTGGATCGAGACAAAATGGTCAAATGTGATCGTTTGAAAACGTTTAAAAAAAATTAAATTTTTTATCTATATATATATATATAAACCTTACACCATATAAACACACCTCTATCTCAAAAACCAATCACAAATTTACCACCCAAACACACACCAATCACAACTAGAAAATGGCATCCGATTCTTCGAGCTCTTCATCCGATGGTGGTTTCGACGACATGGTTATCGCAATGACGCAGGAGGTGATTAATAATTTGCAAGAAGAAGCCCAATCCTCTACGTCGCGTATCAGGCAACCGCCTCTTGAACGGGATCGGTTAGGTGCTCATGAACGTCTAGTGCACGATTATTTTTGTGAAAATCCGTTATACGATGATGGCCAGTTTAGGCGCAGGTTTCGTATGAGCCATCGTCTTTTCGTTAAAATTTCTAGTGATCTTGCGGGCGAGTTCCCTTTTTTCACGCAAAGAGAAAGTGCAAGTCACAAAGTTGGTTTCTCTGGAATACAAAAGTGTACAACAGCAATCAGGCAACTAGCGTATGGCACAGCGAGTGATGCGTGGGATGAATATTTAAGGATGTCGGCAAGAATGTGTCGTGACTCTCTTGAAAATTTCTGTGAAGGTAATTTTTTATTTACATATTATTATAATTTTTTTTAACACTATTATTTATCTAAGGTTATTATTTTTATTTACATATTATTATAATTTTTTTTAACACTATTACTTTTGTAGGTGTTATCTCTCTATACGGGAGACGCTACTTGCGGATGCCGACCGCCGCGGACGTTCCACTTCTATACGAGGCCCATCAGCGCATACACGGTTTTCCTGGGATGTTGGGGAGTCTTGATTGCACGCACTGGGATTGGGCGTCATGTCCAACCGCCTGGAAAGGGCAACATCATCGTGGTGACCACGATGGTCCCACCCTAATATTACAAGCGGTCGCTTCTCAAGATTTATGGATTTGGCATGCGTACTTTGGCATGGCCGGTGCGAACAATGACATCGCTGTTTTAATGTCCTCGAATCTTTTCGACGATGTCATAGACGGTGTTGCACCAAATACTTCATTCTATGCAAACGACGTGGAGTATAAGTATGGGTACTATATCACAGACGGTATTTATCCCGAGTGGGCGACGTTGGTAAAAACTCTTTCGTGTCCAGATGATGAAAAAAGATTGTATTTCAAGAAAAAACAAGAGTCAGCAAGAAAAGATATCGAGCGGGCTTTCGGTGTGTTAAAAAAGAGATGGTCTATCATCGCCCAGCCGTCGAGGATACTTGAAAAAAGAAAAATGAGAAACGTCATGTATACGTGCATCATTTTGCATAACATGATATTGGAGGATTCTGGTAGAGCGTTTTGTGGAGAAAGTTATGATGAAAGTATCCAACTGACGAACCCAATACTAACATACGCTGAAAAAGAAGCTATCCGATCGAAGGTACGAGACAGGAACACACACCATAACCTTCGAGCCGATCTGACCGAGCACCTATGGTTTTATCGTGAACAAGGAGGAGACGACGAAGACGACGAGTGACTTTTTTTTAAACTCTGGCATTGTATGGTTTTTATTTAAATTATGACATTTTATTTATATTATTTCAATTATGGTTTTTATTTAAATTATGACATTTCATTTATATTATTTCAATTATGGCATTTTATTTAAAATATATAAATTATGTGGTATAAATTAATATATGAAAATTAAATGATTTTTAAAATAACAAATAATTAGGCAATGATGAGGGGGCTCCATTCCACACCAGCAAATTAAGTGGGGGGGGGGGGGGTTATAAAGCCCCTTGGCTGATGTGGCGCCTAGGTGGCGCTGACGTGTCCTTATAACCCCCAAGGGGCTCTGAAGAAACACTAAACTAAATGGTCGGAACCGAGAT
Organism: Helianthus tuberosus; assembly: GCA_030545235.1. Lineage (NCBI taxonomy): Eukaryota > Viridiplantae > Streptophyta > Magnoliopsida > Asterales > Asteraceae > Helianthus > Helianthus tuberosus. The sequence continues at coordinate 68,484,060 of CM060440.1, forward strand.
AGTTAGGGGGTTTGGATCTGCATAAAAGGGGTTAGCTCTCTCTCGGTTGATTCAGTTGCAATGGGATTTCCTCTCCGACGGTTCTGCAAAAAAGAACACCGTTAGTCTCGCCAAGGGGAGAAGAAGGTTCTCTCCTTGACCCGACTCCGGCGTGAGAATAAGTTTTGGTAATGGAGAAGATAAGTATTTCAGAAGTGAGAGTGATCTGCGTTTATACCTGAACAGTTCTCTTATTTATAACCGGGAGTTTGGGAGGGAAAACCTGTTATTGAAAAGATAACGGAAAATGCTAACGCCGTAGCGGTTATTTTTTCTCCCGTTTGAGTTCTTTGATCTGACGTCAATTAGCCTCGATCCGATGTGAATGCACACGGATCGTGGTTTGATCTATGGCCGGGGAATTGCCACGTGGAAAGTGATTAATTGGAGATTACTCTCCAATTGCATGCCTTCGTTGTGATTCCAGGGTTGTCTGTGGTGATGACACGTGTCCAGACGGTTATAACCGTCTGGGTGGTGCACGATTGTATTTCTTTCTAGAAGATCACTGCTGTAATCTGGTGTGACACCTTGCTGTGTGGACACAGACAAATAAATCCCAAGTCTGGGTGAGATAATATCCAAGTCTGGATGTTTAGGCGGAGGTAAAGGATTTTAATCCTTTGTTAATGGAAGAAGGCGCGAGGGTTTATGTTTTCCTTTGGGCGCGCAACTATAGATTTGCTGACTGTTTTTCCCTTTTTGTAATACCAGTACGCGGCCGCGCAAGGCTTAAAAAGTCAAAAGGCCAATTTGTGGTATGGTCTCAAATCCTTTTTATGAGGTTTTTGGGACCTTACCCCTTCAAGTCCCCCCAGTCTAGTGTTGTACTTATGCAAATAAGTGGAGCACTAGACTTATGTGAGGAAAATGGTTTTTTTTTTGGAAAGGTAAGAAAGCTTCCATGAGAAAAGTTGAAAAAATCTTTGAGTTGAAGCTAACACGGTAAACTTGACTATGTTCTGACATGTAATGACGTCAACTGGTAGTAAGAGTGGGTATTTTTCTTTTTGTCTTGAGATTCGTAATGGCACTTGTCAGGTTGCATTAAATGGGGATATGACCCTGGTCCCTGTAGCGCCGTTTGGATGTGATGTACTTCTGACAACTAACGATGAGTAGATTTTTCCTTTCCCGAGGTTGAGTTCCTCTTGTATATATACGTATTAGGTAACTCGTTTATTCCTTTAATTTGGGGAAAATGAAAATAAAGGGTTTGTATCGTACCCGCCGTCTTCATGATATCTTGAGTTTTTACGATGCTGCCGAGAGCTTGTTGCTGCTTGCCAATTCTCCGTCACCGCCGCTTGCCGGAACTGGTAAGATGATGTCTGCTGTTAAGTCTGTTGATGTTGATCTTCATTTGCCGGAGACTGATAAGGAGACCGTTGTGTTGTCGGTTGAAGCTTTAATGGCTCGTTTCCCAACTCTCCGTCCGAGTACGTGTCAGTTGGTGTACCATCGCCGTCGGAAGAAACCTCCGGTGAACATTGATGTTGAAGACGAACCTATGGTAGGTTAGGTTTGGGAGTTGTTCGTCCCTCCTTTTGATAAAAATCTCTTTTTTGTATTTCACCGGTATGGCTAGTTTGAAACGATGTCTCTTTTTGTTGTTTGTGAATATTCTAGTCTTTAAGACCAGTCTCTTTTGAAGATTTTTGCTATGATCTTGTGAAGTGTTTGTGTTTACACTTTGTAATGCACTGCTGTGCTTGTGAATTGTTTGTTTAGATTACAATATGTTGCATGTTTTTGAATTGCTTTTGAATAGGTAAGGCGAATGAGAGATGGTATTGTGCTCATGTTTGAACGTGTGTCTTAAAAGGCACACTCATCTTGCCTTTTTTTTTAGACTGTTCATGAGGTATACAATGTTTGACCATCTTGTTTTCGCGCGAACCAAAGAAATTACATGCAATTTGTAATAAACAGTGATATAAGTAAAAATGTTTGTTTTGATAAAAGCGCAAGGCTTGTGATACAAGACATAATAAAGAAATACATTGCCTGTATGTTCTTTCCGCTTTTGAAGAGTTGGTTCATATGTAACACCTGCGCAATTGTTGTGCGTTCCAGGTGCGGGGGACTAGGGTCCCATCGATCCTTTTCAGGGTGTATGCCCCTTTGCCTAGGACCTCGTTAATGACGTATGGTCCTTCCCATCTTGGCGCTAATTTGCCCGGCTTTTCAGCGTTTGAAGCTTCATTGTCGCGCAAGACAAAATCTCCGGGGACAAATGTGCAAACGCGGACGCGCGCATTGTAATATTTCTCGAGCTTGGATTTGTACCTTGCTTCTGTTATCGCGGCGTTCTCGCGCCGTTCTTCCAAAAGATCCAAATCCATTCTTCGCTCTTGTTCATTGTTCTGTGTTTCCATGGCTATCATGCGCGGTGATGGTAAACCTATTTCGGCTGGGATGACGGCCTCAGATCCATAGACTAGACTGAACGGAGTCTCGCCGGTGCTAGTCTTTGGCATTGTGCGATGCGCCCAGAGGATGCTGGGAAGTTCGTCAACCCACCCTCTGCGCGCTGTCCCGAGTCGCGCTTTTATGCCGTCAACGATCTGTTTGTTTACACTTTCTACCTGTCTGTTTGCCTGAGGATGCGCAACGGACGCAAAGTTATGATCGATCTTCATTTCTTTGAACCACTTTTGGAGATCGTCCGCTGCGAAATTTGTACCATTGTCGGAAATAATGCGCAATGGTAATCCAAATCTGCAAATTATATGTTCCCATATAAATTTGCGGATTACCATTGCTGTTGTTGAGGCCAGGGCTTTTGCTTCCACCCATTTTGTGAAGTAATCTACCGCGACAATGATGAACTTTACTGCACCTGGCGCGTCAGGAAATGGCCCGACAAGGTCGATGCCCCACTGTTGAAATGGCCAGGCGGAAGTAACGGGAATTAGCGGGTTTTTGGGTCGGAGTGTCTTTGGTGCGTGGCGTTGACATGCCTCGCATATTCTTAATAGATCGACTGCGTCCATGTGCATTCCTGGCCAGTAATATCCGGCGCTCATTATTTTTGCCACGACCATGCGCGGTCCCGCGTGTATTCCGCATAATCCCTCGTGGATTTCTCTGATAAGGTATTGCGCGTCTGTTTTATCTACGCAGCGTAGTAGTGGGCCCATGAATGATTTTTGGTAAAGGACGCCATCCGCCATTTCGTAATTTATTGCTTTGTGTTGTATTTTTCGAGCTTCTGCTTTTCCTTCCGGAAGTTTCCCGTGTTGAAGGTACAAGATAACTGGAGACATCCAGGACGGATCTCCCATTTCTATAACATTTACTTGCTTGAGATGAATGGAGGGATTGGATAATACCTCTATGCGTACCTCCTTTGCTAGATGCTTAAAGCTGGTAGCGGCTAACTTGCTTAGCGCGCCAGCATGTTTGTTCTCGCTTCTATTTATGTGATTAACTTTGAATGTTTGAAATTGGCTGATTAACATTCGCGCTTGTTCAAGGTATAACGCCATAGCTTCTTTTGCATCGTAATTGCCATTAACCTGCTCAGCCACCAGTTTTGAATCAACGTTGGCTTCAAGATTTCTTGCCCCCATTTTTAACGCTAGGCGGAGACCTGCTAAGAAGGCTTCATATTCAGCTTCGTTATTCGTACTTTTGAAATCTAAGCGTATAGCATACGTGAGCTCGTGGTTGTCTGGGCTGATTAACCGGAGGCCTGCTCCTGCTCCATCGTCATTGGAGGCACCATCTGTGTGTAAGGTCCAGATTCTGTCGTCGAAAACAGGTGTTGGGTTCTGGATTGCCTCACATTCTTGTATTTTATCGATAGGAACTTCAGTGGCAAAGTCTGCTAGAACTTGCCCCTTGATTGCGGGTCTTGGCTTGTAAAAAATGTTGTAGCCTCCCAGTTCAATTGCCCATTTGGCCAGTCGTCCCGCCACGTTGGGTTTGGATAAGATCTGGCCTAAGTGGTAATTGGTAAGAACTGTGATGACATGACCCGAGAAATACCTGCGTAAGCGTCGGGATGCATGTACTAGTGCCAGGACTAGCTTTTCTATCGTTGAGTACCGAGTTTCTGGACCGGTAAGCATTTTGCTGATGTAATAGATTGGCGTTTGGATGTTCTCGCGTTCTACCATTAATACAGCACCAACTGCTACTTCCGCGGCAGATAGATATAAAATCAGTGGCTCTTTTTCTTTTGGGGCTGTCAGTGTTGGCAGCTGGATTAAACATTCTTTCATTTGTTTGAATGCGGTTTCCGCTTCAGAAGTCCACTAAAAGTCAGTTTTCTTTGCGCAGTTTCGTAGCGTACTGATGAATGGATAAGACTTTGCTGCGTGATTAGCTAAAAATCTGTTTAAAGCTGCTAGGCGTCCTGTAAGCCTTTGCATTTCTTTAACTGTTGCGGGTGACGGCATTAGCTGAATAGCCTGTACCTTTTCTGGATTCACTTTAAAACCATCTTTTGTGACGATGAATCCCAAAAATTTTCCTTCTTCCATGCCGAAGGAGCATTTAGTTGGGTTGAGTTTTAGGCTTACGCTGCGCAAGGAGTCGAATGTGCGCTGAATATTGTCAAGCATTATGCCTTCCTCGTGGCTCATGATGACGAGGTCATCCATGTATACCTCGACAGTCTTGCCAATATCATCTTTGAAAATTGTGTCCATTAGGCGTTGATAGGTTGCGCCTGCGTTGCGTAGGCCGAACGACATTTTGGTATAACAGAAAATGCCTCTATCTGTGCGGAACGCCGTTTTGTCTTCGTCTTCTTCTTTCATCTGGACCTGATGATAACCCTTATAACAGTCAAGAAAACATTTCCATCTGAATGATGCTAGGGAGTCGACTTTCTTGTCTATCTCTGGAAGCGCGTAGCAATCTTTTGGGCATGCTTTATTCAGGTCTTTGAAGTCGACGCACATTCTCCAGCCGCCGCTATGTTTTTGTACCATCACTGGGTTGGCTACCTATGTATGGTATTTTACTTCGCGCAAGATTCCCGCATTAAGTAACTCTGCTACTTGCTCATCCATTGCTTTTGCTTTTTCTTCACTGAAACTGCGCCTCCCCTGAGCAACAGGTTCTACTGATGGTTTGATGTTTAGACAATGTTGTGCGATGTCGCGTGGGACTCCAGTCATGTCTGCTGGGCACCAGGCAAATATATCTTTGTTGTTAGACAATAATTCTTTCAGTTGTATGCGTGTTGCTGGTGAAATGGCTGGTCCTATCAGAATGGTCTGTTCTGGGTATTCGTTGTTTAGAACCCATTTCTCTGGTTCATTTGGTGCCGAAGGTTTAACCACCTTTGCTGGTGGTTCATCGTCTACGAACATGACTTCTTTGCTTGAATATAGTATTGCCACTCCAGTCTCTGTCGGAAATCCGCAAGCAGCATGTGGAATGGAAGTGATCATGCTAAATTCCCTTTGTGACCTTCTCCCGAGCAAGACATCATGACGTGATGTTGCCGGCATGACCATGAAATTGACTGTAACTGTTCGTGAATGCTCGCCATCAGATAAGGTCACCGGGAAAACAATTTGCCCTAATGGGAATACAGCTTCATTACAGAATCCGGTGAGAGGAAAATCGACTGGCTCTAGACGTGCTTTATCTTCTGGATCGAGTTGTTTAAAGCACTGTTCGTATATGATGTCCATCGAGCTTCCTGGATCTATGAACATATAGTCGGTTCGGTAATGACCGAAAATACCAGTGATAATCACTGGTCGTTCTTCCTGAGGGCCCCCAGGAACAACAGGGAACACGACTTGCTGTTCTCTCCAATGTTGATCATAATTTCGTTTATTTGGTCTTCGTGATGGACCTCCCTGAATCATGTGCATTTGTTTTTGATAACTGCTATATTGGCTAGATTGGATGTCCCCCCTACGTGGTGTTGGTGGGTCCAATACTGTGGCATTAATTTCTTTTCCAGATCTGATGTTTGACAAATCAGATCTGGCGATTTGAATAACGATTGTGTTTAAAGCAGATTGGCATCTGTTAAACCAATGTTCTGGAGATTCTTCTAGCTGTAAATTGTTTCCGACGTTTGGTCGAGGACCAGGTTGCCGGTGAGATGACGAATTTTCTGCCATGTGCAAAAACAGAAAATGGAATGAACTGAATCGAAACGAGATAGAAACTAGAAAAACTGAGAAAACGGTGGGCGCCAATGAAGAAACACTAAACTAAATGGTCGGAACCGAGATAGTTAGGGGGTTTGGATCTGCATAAAAGGGGTTAGCTCTCTCTCGGTTGATTCAGTTGCAATGGGATTTCCTCTCCGACGGTTCTGCAAAAAAGAACACCGTTAGTCTCGCCAAGGGGAGAAGAAGGTTCTCTCCTTGACCCGACTCCGGCGTGAGAATAAGTTTTGGTAATGGAGAAGATAAGTATTTCAGAAGTGAGAGTGATCTGCGTTTATACCTGAACAGTTCTCTTATTTATAACCGGGAGTTTGGGAGGGAAAACCTGTTATTGAAAAGATAACGGAAAATGCTAACGCCGTAGCGGTTATTTTTTCTCCCGTTTGAGTTCTTTGATCTGACGTCAATTAGCCTCGATCCGATGTGAATGCACACGGATCGTGGTTTGATCTATGGCCGGGGAATTGCCACGTGAAAAGTGATTAATTGGAGATTACTCTCCAATTGCATGCCTTCGTTGTGATTCCAGGGTTGTCTGTGGTGATGACACGTGTCCAGACGGTTATAACCGTCTGGGTGGTGCACGATTGTATTTCTTTCTAGAAGATCACTGCTGTAATCTGGTGTGACACCTTGCTGTGTGGACACAGACAAATAAATCCCAAGTCTGGGTGAGATAATATCCAAGTCTGGATGTTTAGGCGGAGGTAAAGGATTTTAATCCTATGTTAATGGAAGAAGGAGCGAGGGTTTATGTTTTCCTTTGGGCGCGCAACTATAGATTTGCTGACTGTTTTTCCCTTTTTGTAATACCAGTACGCGGCCGCGCAAGGCTTAAAAAGTCAAAAGGCCAATCTGTGGTATGGTCTCAAATCCTTTTTATGAGGTTTTTGGGACCTTACCCCTTCAGGCTCCATCCCACACCCTCTAGCCTAAGGCTAGTGTGGTTTAAACCCTAGGGGCTTTATTATGTCACGTAGGCGACACATAAACAGGGGCTTTATCGCTAACTTACTCGGTGTGGAATAACGCCCCTTTAAAGCCTCTTTTAACTATATTAAAAAAATAAATACAAAAAAATCTGATTGGTTGATAAAGGTGGGGCCCTTGATTTCTTCCTCTAGCGCTCGCTAATCCTTTGGCGGAAGCCAAGGATAGCGCTCCCTTTAACGGAGGCGGGGTGGTATAGGGCGCCAAAGGGCGCTAATCTTGTTGAGGTGGCGGGGGGCGCGAAGCCACACCCCCTGACCTAATCGTACATGGGGTCTCTAATAACTTCAGAGGATTGGTTCATATATATACAAGCAAAAACATATTTATATTTTGTATTCTTGAAATACAAGTATTCACTCAATTATTTGTTAATATACTTTTCGAAGATCATACCATCTACAATAGGTCTATTGTCACGGGTTATTTATATAGTAGTTAACTTGCATTTTACATGTTAATATACTTTGTTCCAAAAAGTATAATACATATAGTCGGTAGAGTTTTCCTTTCATATAATATATAACTTGTTCGTTGTGTTGCTTATATTCTATGGTTATTGAGTGATATTAAAGTACCTGATGTGTGTAAAATGCAACATATAAATTACATCAAATGAGGCATAAAACTAACCTTTTTTTAGTACTAATATTGGAAAAAGAGTGTTTTTGTCTTCCTTTTGTATTTTCAGGATTAAATGAGCTCAAAAACGCAAAAGAAGCAAAAAGACAGCTAAATCCAACATAAATACAAGAAAAGGAACATTAGTGGATTGCCCGAACCCTCAACGGCACCTTCCAAAGCAAAATAGAGAAAACAGAAGGCTGAACACGCCCCGTGCTCAGCCAGCACGGGGTCGTGCCCAAGAAGCAGCAGAAAAGACAAACCTATAGAAGCTTCTATTGCCCACCACGGGCCGTGCTCAGCGGACACGGGGGCGTGCCGAAAGTACTGCAGGTGCATTAATTGTAATTGCGAATTACAATTAATGAAGAGAGAGAGTGTCAGACGGGCACGGGGCCGTGCCCAGCGAACACGGGGCCGTGCCCAGGCCTCTGTTCAGCCTATAAATAGGAGTGCTTGGTTTCATTGCAACTCATCCCTTGGCACACCACCTCTCTCACACTTCATCCACCACCCACCACCATCACAACACCATCATCCACCACCATCATCCATTGTCCATCATAGAGTGTGTGAGTCGTCTCGGGATCCAAGATTGATCGTAAGAGTTCTTGACAATCAAGGCCATGTTTGCCTAAGTCTCTTACATCACTTGGTGAAGACAAAGTGTCTAGTATAATACTTTTTATTTCTAATCTTTTGCACTTTTTATTTGGTTTTGTATTAATGACTTTAATAACTAGTTACTTATGTTGAAGGTGATCTTTCCTTATCGTTTGTCCGTGGTGTCTTGGCATTATTTTACTGTCTATATAAAATAAAGGATTTTCACCATTCATATCTCCACGGTCTATATGGAGGTATGTTGGCTACCTGGTCGGGGGTTAAGGGAACGGTTTGGTAAAGGTCTTGCCATTGTTCAGCGTTTAGAGGTCCTGCAATGGACCTGGGTCAAATTTAGTAGGACCTCCTTCAATACTTCACGGTATTGGATGGCGGGGGTCCAAACTCTTTGATCCCCTCATAAGTTAACTACTATTAATACTATAACCCGGCTATTTAGGACTGTATCCCTGCTGACTCAGACTACTTAGTCGAGGGTAACGTCACCGCCAAAAGCGGGGCCTACCACAATACTGCATTAATAACTTAATTCATTATCTTCCAATAATCCACCCCTTTAGGATTGTATCCCTGCTGACTCAAACTACTGGGGTGAGGGTAACGTCACCTTCAAAAGAGGGGCCTACTACAATAACTAAGATAATCTCTTAATTATGTGCAAAAGTGCGGAAATAATCAAAGGTTATACTAGATACGAGTCGGAACCAAGTGATTCATCTTGTCTATCTGTTTTTATTTTTATTTTATTTTCAGTATTTTAGTTAGTTTTTATTTTTCTTAGTTTAAAACATTTTTTTTCCAAACTTTTATTTTGGTTAGACGTTGAGGATAAACCGGTACTAAAAGCTCTTGTGTCCTTGGACGACCTCGGTATCTTACCAACGCTATACTACACTCAACGATGGGTGCACTTGCCCATATGTGTGTTTAGTGTTAGTGAAATATCGTGTTTTATAAATTTAAAACTTGGCTAAAGTAAGTGTTAAAAAGGGCTTAAAATATACACCTAAAATATACAACACTTTCACGCACATCAAGTTTTTGGCGCCGCTGCCGGGGACACAAGGATTTTAAGAAAGTTAGGAATCAACGGCCTAATCATCTTTTATTTTTCTTTTTATTTTTTTTAGGATTTTCTTAGTTTTTCAGCTTCTGCAGAGCTCAGCACGGGCCGTGCCCGCTGAACACGCCCACGTGCTCAATCATTGGAACTGGCAATCCTGTTTTACATCAGACAGTAAGCTGAACACGGGGCCGTGTCCACTCAACACGCCCCCGTGCCCAAGTTTCAGTTACTGAAAACAGAACCGTTAGATCCCGACGGTTGGTAATTTCTGACATAAACATGAGTGATAGTAATTATTTTTACTTTCAGCACTCTTATGGTACGTGGTGTCAATTATGTGGTGGCGAACATGAAGAAGTAAAATGCTACTTCCTAAATTATAGGCCCCACTACATGGACCCACGATCATTTCACAACCTTAAGAGGGGCGAAAGTAAAAATAAGCACTATTTCTCCCTCGAATGCGCCCAGCCAGATATTCTAGGGGAAATGTTCCTTAGCGAATTATTTCAACTAGAAGAGCTAATTCTGAAATGGATAGAAGAGCTTAGGAAGGATTTTATTAATCCGCCCCAAGACAATACCCATGAAGAAATGTTGGAACCGCATTCCGACAACCTCGTTGCTCCCGAAAATACCTTCGTACCTAGCAAAGACTTGGACGATAGTCGTCCCTGTGTCGATTGTGCCGTGAAGGACTCTCCATCGACTTCGTTCGGTGCATACATAGACCTGAGCGATTCGGCATATACCTTCTTTAACAAGAGCCCGGAAAAGGGTTGGACTTGTCCACCTAGAATGAAAATAGGAATTACCCTCACCGACAACCTCTTGCGTTCTCGCCTTAGTCTAGGACAATTAAGGTATATTAGGCACTTTGGGGTTGTTCCAACCAGTCAGGAACCACCCGATACAAACAAGTTCCTTAAAAAAACTAGACAACTTCATAAAACAGTCCGTAGACACGGGGCCGTGCCCAGCCAACACGCCCCCGTGTCCATCGAAAGATTCCTTTCTGATCAGTACGTCAGAATACGGACAAACTGTGTCAGAACTCCACCTGCACACGGGGCCGTGTCCACTGAACACGGGGCCGTGTCCAGGTTGCTGTCATTTTCTATAAATGCAGCCAAGAATTCTGCACATTTGGACCAACTTGGGGCAGAGATTTGCAGGAATCTTCTCTCAAACTATCCTAGGTAAGTCTAAAAGAAGGTTCCAACAACCCATCTTGTCCCTTCCTCTTTTAGTAATTTCCTTCTTCTTCATCTTTCTCCAAGAACTACCATTGAAAGTTTGGAATTCCTCCAACTCTATGGTAGGGATAAATGAGTTTTGTTCAAAGAATCTTGGCAAAAACATGTTATGAAACATGGTTTTAAGTTATTAGTAGCCAAAAAGGGCCTACAACATTCAGAAAATAACTTAAAAATACAAGTTTCCTTGTTCCAAAACTCTGCAGAAAGATGGACACGGGGCCGTGCTCAGTGAGCACGGGGCCGTGTCCGGTTACTGTTTCATTAAATAAGCTATTTTTAGTTTATTTTTCGTAGGATGTCAAGTGAAAACAGCGATACATCTTCTGTGCATTCGTCAAACAACCGAAGAGGAAGAAGACCCTCCATTGAAGCTACACTTGTTCACTATGTGATAGCATTAAGGGAGGCTCTAGATGAAATGACTTCAGTAGAGGAGGTCCTTATCGACCGTATTAACGATCTTACGATGGGACTTGAAAGCAGCTTCCAAGAAATTAACCTCTTGCACCAGAGGTTAAATATTCTTGTAGCACCACCAATGGAACCAGTCCTTCCTCAGCAGGATTGGAACTTGGCTCTCGGAATCAACAACCCTACCGGGTGGGAAGACTTTCCGGCGGAACCTCCCATGGTACACCAACAAGAGATCCCGGTGGAAGTTGAAACTCCTCAAACTAATGCCAACGAGCCTTCTTTTCTCCTTCCAAGGGAGATAGAAGAATGGCTCGCCGACATTTGAGGAGAATCGCACTCGGAAGAAGGAGTTCACTAAGGCCTTGTTTAACCAAGATTTAGTATTTCTTGGAAATTTTGCTAAATTAAAATAAAGAAAAGGCTAGGACTCCGTGGTTTGTTATTTCTTTTATCTAGTTTAATTTAGGATTATGTAAGTTCTCTCTATGATGAAATGAAATGATGGTTTTAATGTTTGGATGGTTTGTAATAAATAAAACACACTCATGGTGGTAAAGGATGAAAAGGGGAACGAGAAAAATGATCCCATGCACAAGAACGAGGCAACCCGACAGTTTTCTCCCTTTCAGAAGGTTCAACACGGGCCGTGCCCAACCAACACGGCCCCGTGTCGAACCATCTGCAGAAAACGCCCAGTACAGGTAACTGGACACGGGCCGTGTTCACCCAACACGCCCCCGTGCCCAGACTTCTGTTCCTCTTATTTCAATTTTGTTACTGGCACTTAAACACGGGGCCGTGCCCGGATAACACGGGGCCGTGTTCAGTGCCCAGTAACACAAATTTTTGCTTTTTAAACACTATTTTACACATCTAATCAACCTAAAAATTTATTTTTGGGACACATTGAGGACAATGTGTAATTTAAGTGTGGGGGGGATGCTAAAACCTTGAATTTTGCAAGTCCTAAATACAAGCCTTACACAAAACTCTATTGGAACCGCTAATCACCCCAAATTTTTTTTACTTGTCTAGGTTTAACTCGGGAAATTCAAGCTCTCAAAAAGGTTATATTTTTACAAATTTACAACCGATAGCGTAGTGATAAAAAGAACCAACATAAGAAAATTATGAAAAGGCATGACAAACTTATTTAAAATTTGATTATATATACTTGATCACATAAAAAACCCATTCCCACAAAAGTGAGTTTTGAGCCTTTATTGAGCACACAATTTCATATCATTTGACTAAATGCTCATTTTTCGTTTCTTGTGTGAATAGCCGCTTGGTTCTTACGACTCTAGAACTTGCCATGACAATACATTCCCGGTCCTTATCAACTTAAACCCGAGTAAGTAAATGATAGAGGCATTAGGACTAACCCTTTTTCATTTCTACACCATTATTTTTCTTTTTCTTTTACCACCTACCCAAAAAAAAAAAAAAAAATCCCCCTAGTTAGCCCCTTTGAGCCTAAACCTTTTCGTTTCATCACCCAAAACAAAAACCCTTTCACCCACCAAAACCTTTTTCATTTTTAACCCTTTATTTTAGTAACAAGTTCGGTTCTTCGAAAAAAAAAAAAAAAAAAACAGAGAAAGAAAAATGAAGCAAAAAGGAAATAAACAAACAAAGTAATCAAAAATAACTTTGTTTGAATACAAGCTTCATCAAAAATAAAAAAATTGCAGAAATACGAAAACCGACACTTGTTACGCTTTTTAGCCCTTTTTCTACTAACCACTAACCCAACCACCTACCTTTAACCCTAGCCAACCCTTAACCCACAAAGTCCTCTTGATATCTACAAAGGTATAAAAGTTAAAAAGGAGGAGGATTGATTTCTTGGCAAGCCTATGGTAGGAATAAGTTCCATGCCGCTCTCGAGTGATTCACTAAAAATACACCTTCGGCCGAGTGTGAGTGATTTCCCCGCGAGGTATGTGAACTTGTATATAAATAGAATTTAAAAAAAAAGGCATGTTATGCCCAAATAAGTAATTTCTTTTATGAACAGTTCTAAATAAATCATTACGAATAGGAGTGTAAATAAATAAAAATAAAACCCCAAAAAGATCTTGGAAATCCCGACACTCTATGACAAGCCCAAAACCTTCTCTTCTACCTATTCCATTTGGGAGTATAAGCCAAATATTAAAGAGTTTTGCTTGAGGACAAGCAAAAGTTCAAGTGTGGGGGTATTTGATGTGTGTAAAATGCAACATATAAATTACATCAAATGAGGCATAAAACTAACCCTTTTTTAGTACTAATATTGGAAAAAGAGTGTTTTTGTCTTCCTTTTGTATTTTCAGGATTAAATGAGCTCAAAAACGCAAAAGAAGCAAAAAGACAGCTAAATCCAACATAAATACAAGAAAAGGAACATTAGTGGATTGCCCGAACCCTCAACGGCACCTTCCAAAGCAAAATAGAGAAAACAGAAGGCTGAACACGCCCCGTGCTCAGCCAGCACGGGGTCGTGCCCAAGAAGCAGCAGAAAAGACAAACCTATAGAAGCTTCTATTGCCCACCACGGGCCGTGCTCAGCGGACACGGGGGCGTGCCGAAAGTACTGCAGGCGCATTAATTGTAATTGCGAATTACAATTAATGAAGAGAGAGAGTGTCAGACGGGCACGGGGCCGTGCCCAGCGAACACGGGGCCGTGCCCAGGCCTCTGTTCAGCCTATAAATAGGAGTGCTTGGTTTCATTGCAACTCATCCCTTGGCACACCACCTCTCTCACACTTCATCCACCACCCACCACCATCACAACACCATCATCCATTGTCCATCATAGAGTGTGTGAGTCGTCTCGGGATCCAAGATTGATCGTAAGAGTTCTTGACAATCAAGGCCATGTTTGCCTAAGTCTCTTACATCACTTGGTGAAGACAAAGTGTCTAGTATAATACTTTTTATTTCTAATCTTTTGCACTTTTTATTTGGTTTTGTATTAATGACTTTAATAACTAGTTACTTATGTTGAAGGTGATCTTTCCTTATCGTTTGTCCGTGGTGTCTTGGCATTATTTTACTGTCTATATAAAATAAAGGATTTTCACCATTCATATCTCCACGGTCTATATGGAGGTATGTTGGCTACCTGGTCGGGGGTTAAGGGAACGGTTTGGTAAAGGTCTTGCCATTGTTCAGCGTTTAGAGGTCCTGCAATGGACCTGGGTCAAATTTAGTAGGACCTCCTTCAATACTTCACGGTATTGGATGGCGGGGGTCCAAACTCTTTGATCCCCTCATAAGTTAACTACTATTAATACTATAACCCGGCTATTTAGGACTGTATCCCTGCTGACTCAGACTACTTAGTCGAGGGTAACGTCACCGCCAAAAGCGGGGCCTACCACAATACTGCATTAATAACTTAATTCATTATCTTCCAATAATCCACCCCTTTAGGATTGTATCCCTGCTGACTCAAACTACTGGGGTGAGGGTAACGTCACCTTCAAAAGAGGGGCCTACTACAATAACTAAGATAATCTCTTAATTATGTGCAAAAGTGCGGAAATAATCAAAGGTTATACTAGATACGAGTCGGAACCAAGTGATTCATCTTGTCTATCTGTTTTTATTTTTATTTTATTTTCAGTATTTTAGTTAGTTTTTATTTTTCTTAGTTTAAAACATTTTTTTTCCAAACTTTTATTTTGGTTAGACGTTGAGGATAAACCGGTACTAAAAGCTCTTGTGTCCTTGGACGACCTCGGTATCTTACCAACGCTATACTACACTCAACGATGGGTGCACTTGCCCATATGTGTGTTTAGTGTTAGTGAAATATCGTGTTTTATAAATTTAAAACTTGGCTAAAGTAAGTGTTAAAAAGGGCTTAAAATATACACCTAAAATATACAACACTTTCACGCACATCAGTACCCCTTAGATTTTAATATGGAAGAACGTCATAGATGTAGAACCTAGCCATCAGTTCATTATGTTCCTTTGTTTTCTTTGATTTAGACCCTTTTTTTTTGGACTTTGACGTGTAATAGAACAATATATGGGTTACATGTTGATTTGCTGATTATTTTTTTGCTCGTATTAGTTAATGCCATTGACAACACTACTACAAAATAGAGCTTTAGACGGGGTGATATGGGTTTTAAGACGGTGTTTTCAACACCGTCTTAAACTACACTGGTTTAAAATCAAGTCTTATTAGACGGTATTCTATTTGAACGCCGGCTTAAACTCAAGTCTTATTAGACGGTGTTCAGTTTGAACACCGGCTTAAACTTGGTGAACCCCGTCTTTTAATATCAAAACATTTATTAAAACAAATATTTTTAACACCGTCTTATAAACTTAGTGAACCCCGTCTTTTAATATCAATTTTAACACCGTCTTATAAACTGTTGGAAAAAAAAACATTTACTAAATACATGTTTTCCAGAAATACATTTGCTGGAAAAAAAAAACATAAAAACATTTAAAAGGTTTTCTAGAAATACATCAACCTTATATACACTAATGGAACATTTTCAAATCAAACCAAAACAATGCACATTCAAATCCAAAATATACCCGTAGACATCCAATTCGGAAATAAACCCGTCAAATTACAATCATTTGTGAATGCATAACAAACTACGTTAAATCGTATAAATAAACTACATAAGCTAAACTAACGAAATACCTAACTCGCTAAAAAACTTCGGCATCAACGTCATCAACAAAACATCTATTTCATTATCCGTAGCCTCTCTCGAATCATGCCACATCTAAAATAAAAGTAGATAGAAAAAGTTATTACAAATATTATAGAATAAATCTAAAGTTAAAGAGAAAAATCGATAACAACATCGGCAATAAAGCTATGTATATATTTACATGTTATATACATCTAAACCTTCTAAGTTTAAAAAAAAATAAACTGTTAAGTAATAAATTGATAAACAAGTATATTTTACTTACTTCATCGGGAAATTGGTTTTGATACAAATTGACAAAGTCAAACATATGTTGGAGAACCATGTAGCCGCATTCCCATCAACCCTTTTGTTGATTACACTGTAATAAATTAACAAATTATTATTTAAAAGTAGCGAAAATCAAACAATTTAGAAATAGCAAACACAGATACATCAACCATTGTGTAGTTGAACTCGGATCCTAAGGCGGTAGGAATTAGGCTTGAAAGACGATAGTTAGAAGCATTCTTTTCGCCTTTTATCTTTGTTGAATCCAAAATATATACATGTCCTATGTGTTGGGCAATGATGAACAAAGACCAATGGTCGCTACAAAATTAGCGTTATAGAATAGTTAGGTGAATCATAATAATAAAATAACAGCGAGTTAACTAAAAAAAACATACTCAGCCAAATGCGGTGCAATAATGAAATCTTTATCGACATGATGAGTCGCTAAACTGAAAATGTGATCTTCAACCTCTCTAGGATTTCTTTTGCATATATCACCTGTGATTGCGTTCACATTTAAAAAGGCGCATCCGTTGCGTTTTTAGCCTCTGACTCCATCTGAAAATTAAAATAAATAAATAAATAATGATGTGAGCGTATGCGTATGATGTAAATCAATGCTCTAAGGCGGTGAATCCTAACCCACTTTTTGAATATTCCATCTCATAAGTATACATTTTAACGGTACGACATTTAAGAAAAAATCGGCAGCATTTCCCCTTAACTCCCCAAGTATGCATAAAACCGCAAACCCGTAGGAGTAGAGGAAATACCAACCGATCTTTTCTTAAATGACATTTCGTTAAAATGTATACATATCCTAAATGAGATAGAATATTCAAAAAGCAGTCCCAAAACGGGATAATCCAAAATTTATCTCTATTAGATAAATTTTAGACGGGTAATTCTAAAGAGTTGTCTAAATCTATATTTATACACCTATATGTAAATGTAAATGTAAATATAAATAACATCTATATGTTAATAAAAATATAAAGAACATCTAATTGTTATTGAATAACCATGACAAATTTATAAATATGATTATCATCAATAAATGAAATAATAGAGTGCGGTTATCATGACAAAGAATAGATGAATGCGACGGTTCTTGTCTATCAAGCTCTTCATACTTCATGAGAATCATTTGTTGGTAAATAGTAACTCTATAAAATTGATTTAATATTCAGTTCGCTAATATATATTTGAGACCTTTATGTATAGTGAACAAAGATTTATAATACAAAGGTTTAAGGCTTAACGAGATGCTATGAAATTTTATATTTCACTAAAACATATTACAACAAGGTTAAAACTTAAACATACTTTATTACTATATATACACTAATTTTTATATACAATGTACTAGTGATTTATAAAAACAAATCAAGAAAAAATCAAATTTGAATTTTTAACAAGAAAACATATAATTAAACATGATATAAGTACTATTTATAAAACTAAAAAAACATTAAATAACATAAGTAAAGAGAAAAAAAAACTAACCTTGAAACTTTGTAAGGTTGTTAATGGTGAAATTGAATGAAGAAGATGAAGAAGTTGAATGAGGAAGATGGGGGAATTGAATGAGGAAGATGAAAGGAATTGAAAGGGATAAGGTTTTGGTGGTTGTTATGTGCAGCTATCTTTTTCAGTTTATAAGACGGTGTTCACAGACAACACCGTCTAAAGGATGCAGAAATTAGTTTAAAAGACGGTGTTTAAGCATTAGACGATGTTCTTTTGAATTTTATTGAATATTTATAAGACGGTGTTCAAAGACAACACCGTAGAGCTTAACGTTCATATTGGTATTGGTTTTAAGACGGTGTTATTACTTTAACACCGTCTAAAACAAATCCTTGACACCGTCTAATGCTACATTTTGTAGTAGTGAAAAAAAAAAACAACCAAAATGTGGTATAGATGCATCGTTGACCAAAATCATCGAAAATTCATTTTCCCACAATCACTGTTGACTTTTTCTTCACAAAAGTTGATATATATCTCCATGCTAATGGATTATCCTTGTATTTTTAGCGACTACCAAAATCAAGCATGCGTATAAAACCAAAACCACTAACAAACACCGCAAGATTTGTCAATGATGATAGAAGATGATGTTCGATGAATTTTATTATTCACGTGATGAATTGAATTCTATCGGTAATGATTGAAAATAAACAAAAATGATAATATGAGAGGAAATCATGGGATTTGAAGAAAGAATAATTACTCGATGATGGCATTTCCAAGTTTGTAAAATCTGAAGGCATATTCGGGCACATACTTTTGAATTTGTTTATATTTTTTGATCATTTTTATTCACATAATAGAACTCGTGTTTCGAGGTCCGCGCATTGAGTTTTGCCATACTTATGCACAATGTTTTCAGAAGCGGACCGGATGTCGAACCGGTCGCCTTACCGGTCCAGTGGTGGGGCCGGATGTAAGAACCAGATGAATTCGTAAATATTATAAAATAAATATGGTAAAATAGAAAAAAATTAATCAAAAATCTAGTCCTACGTCCCGGTTTTCCGGTCACACCACCGGTTTTCCAATATGACCAGTCAAATCTTTTCCCAACTCATGACTAAAATCATGTTTACTCTCGATATGTGATGTTATATGATTTTCAACAATATTTAAATTAGTATCATTTAAATTGGTATAAGTTGAAGGCACTTGAGCGTTACTGTACGATGTTTCATCTTTATCTTTATCTGGTTGAGTTTCATCTCTAGTTCCATCTTCTCCTAACACGTCAACCATATCAAGTTTAGTTTCATTTTCATCTCTAATTCCATCTTTTAACACATGATGATTTCTTACAATAGCAATTTAAGACATTGTGTTAAAGTCCTCGTTTTAAAATCATGTCTGGTATTACGTTCAGTGGCGGAGCTTGACCAAAAGTTTGGGGGGTGGAGCGATCCTATATAATTTTAGTATTTCGGACGAAGAATTTGGAAATTTTACACTTCTAACCGAAACACTGGGTGGGGGTGCATCCCCTGGTTCCCACTAAGTTGCTCCATTGATTACGTTAACCTTGTTCATTCTAGATTATAATGCAAGAAAACATAAGAGATGATGCAAATCCTACTAATTAAAACATAATGCTAATGAAAAACATGAATCAAAACCTGATCATAATCGATTGGAAAAGTCAATCAATATAAAACTGAACCCGATCAAGAAGAAAAACACTACCAAATGTGATCATATCATCTAAGCTTTTTTATTTGACCCATTAGATACAAACTTTAGATAAACTAAATTATATGTAAATTGGTTGAAACTGGCATCTCCATTTAGGACTGCAAATCATGTATATGTACGGGTATGTTGGTTTCTTTTAGATCTTAAATGGTTAATTTGTAGAGGCAATAATGTAGTTCACTTTGCTTAAGACTATGGTGGAGATGTTTTACAAATACTCCATCCCTACACCCAAAAAAATGAGTGCAATAAGTCCTTTTAACTTGGTGTTGGTGGATGTGTGGCTACCGTTTTGTGAGCTATTGTATCTCATCCTGTTGATAATCTTGTCTTATTACTAAATAATGCTAAGGATTCAAGTGTTGGAGATGGACTAATGATGTGATTTTCTTTCCCGAATACGCATACCATACCCGTATCGAGTTTTGCCTATTCGATACATGTATTAGTACCAAGTTATTAGTATTTTGGTACTTACATGTACTTTCTTGGTAATATATAGTATTGGTACCGAATTTAAGTATGAAATTTCAAGAGTTATTTTTGGTATTATGTATTACTGATTACGAATGAATTTGATATTTTATGCTTTATCTTCTCTATTCCTACGGGGTAGAGGTAAGGTTGTCTACATTTACCCTCCTCAGACCCTACCTTAGCTTTGCTATTGGTGGGATTTACTAAGTATGATGATGATGATTTCGTATTATGGTATCCGTATCAGTTTTACTTATTTGGTACCCGTATTGTATTAATACTTGTACCGAGTATACCTATTTGGTACCAGTACTTTATTGGTACCCGTGCCCATTTTACATATTTGGTATCCATATGAGTGCTAAAAAAACAAAGTGGTACCAAAACAGGACCATGCCGAAATACCAATACTCTGTTGGAAATTTGGTGAATGGATATTAAATATATTTATAATTGAATGAAATTATAAATATTAATTAGAATATTCATGTGGTAATTAAAAGAGTAACTCTTAAGTATTTAATTAGTTTTATTAGAGTTTTTAAGTCTCTAATTAAATGTCTAATTAAGTGTATAATTAAGTGAATCCTTTCACTAGTCTTGTTCAAATAGTAGGCTATGTGCCTTTCTTTTTGTTACAACAAGAATAAGGTATTGCTTGATACATGAAGAATACTAGAAGTAGTATGAACACTTGAACACCAACTAGAGAGATGAGTACTCTCTACAATTACCGGATGTAACCTTGGGCCGGTGAGCCATCTCCGGCAGTACAGACTGCTTCGGCTGTTGTACCCTGGGAGACAGACGCGTCATCTTTAGTAGAGGCGCGAAATCTGTTTTAAGGGAAGCGTGTTGAACACGTGCCTCAACCAAAATCGTCAACGTTTTAGTGTGCTCTTTGTTGCAGTCAAGGGGTAATTTTCAAGACTCAAGATGATGAATAATCGAGTCTAGGATGCTATCAAGTGCGCGTGGAGGACCCACCAGAGATGCGGCTTGAATCAAGATTGGTATATATAATTATATTTATATTCTTTTTATTTAGTTATTGCAACCGGTATTGTACTATGATATTTCCTACGAATAACGAGAGTCTCGTTATGATATATTTTGTAATTATATTTTTCAAAAGGTGAACCTATTTCCTACATACTCCTACCCATGCTGGTCCCGTACCACTATATTCAGTTGTTCAAATTCGTTATCGAGGCGGGTTGTACCGATCTCATCCCTAGATGTGAGTGCTTCTTGTTATTCTTGTCTAAAAACTCTATTATCCTCTTTTATAAAAACAAATAAATAAATACTTTTTATTTCAAGGGTGTGAAGAAACTTAGCGATTGGGGTCTTTTCACCCGAGGGCTTCCTTTACGTATCGTAACGATCCAAACACTCATATGAGCGCAATGAGGAATTTATGATGCTTATAAAGTGTTTGTTGGGTTGTAGGTTATCCTCACATTTATTAAAAGTTGCCATCTTTTTTCCCTTAAACTTTTGAAGCCAAAGTTATAACCAACTAATTGTTGTTTACAGGCCAAATCAATGGTGGTGCCGCACCACCTATCGCCATTGAAGCTGCAAAATCCTAGAACTCATGAAGCTTGATTTGTGATTGTGGACACTTAGGCATTGATCCTTTTTTTTAGACATCTAAAATAGGTAAGGGGCTTTATAATATTTATGGTATTTGAATAGATTGTGCTAGCATCATTCATTTGAAAAGTTTTGCGTATGATTAAGTATAAAATATTTATCATGAAAATAGGATTACACCAATTTTGCATTAAAAGAAATAATGGGCATGTAGGATATGGTTACACCTAGCCAAAACTCTTTAAAATCATCTAAGTCTCTGAATGCAAATTGATGTTGGGATTTATGCTCATCTTGATTTTTTAAATGTTTTTTATTTTCAATTTAGTTTAGGCTTTCCTGAGCCGGGTCATGGATTTCTCGTCATCTTTCGACTTAGGCATTCCTTAATCATATTAGGGTCAGGTTCGGGTATATGGTTCCCAACAACTTATAGGGTCTTTTGTCTAATGTGATTATGATTTAATGGACACTTTTTTATTGAGATTAAATATGGTTATCATGTTTTCTGTGAATAGTAATTTTATAAACCGATCATGGATTAGAAAGAACCAAGACCAGAGGTTTTTGTGTGTAATTTCTCTATAGGTAAATGTTATGATTGACATATAATGGAGTAAATTGTTAAAAGGTGTTGCCCTTTGTGATCCCTACTCGAAGAGAAACAGAGACAAACTTTGATGATCTTTTTCACTTTATGAATATGACTTGTAAACGGTTATCTTAATTGATAAACTTTAAGAATAAACGTAAAATTGGTTGGTTGACATTTAATCAAAACAAAATATATCTTATTTTAATGGGGTAGTAAATCTATTTTAATTTGTTTTTTAATGTATAGTTTGTAAACTTTTGTGAAATCAGCCCATATTTATTCTAAAAAGGCCAAATAAAGTCAACTTGCTAGGAGTTTCGATATCATATACAAATAAAAAAAGTCCGAACAACTCGTCCCGTTTAGGCATCCATTATTCTAGGCTTGGAGAGACATCTCATCGGTGTACATTGTGATTTCTAATGATCCACTAGGTTTACGTTTACTTGCACGAAGTTGCCATTTGAAACCCTTTTCATGTAACTTACACCTTGTATACACCGAGTGGTTTTAACAACTTCAAAAAATTTATGTGTCTTGATATTGTAAAGCTTGGAAACTTTAATGACTTCTTCCCTATCACTAAACGGTTCTTTTCCTAACTCGTGATTGAAATTACGTTTACTCTCGAAATATTCTATTATCCGATTTTCATCAATATTCATGTTAGTTTCATCTAAATTGGTGTAAGTTGAAGGTACTTGAACGTAATTGTATAATATAATGTTTCATCTTTATCTGGTTGAGTTTCATATCTTCTCTTAACACATCGTCCATATCAAGTAGAGTTTCATTTTCATCTCCAATTCCAAGTTTTAACACATCATCATTGTTTACAATAGCAATTTGTGAGATTCTGTTTAAATCCTCGTTTTAAATCATTTCTGGTATTGCGGTAACCTAATTCATTATAAATGATAATGCAAAAACTTAAAACAAGATGCACAATGATAATGCTAGTAATAAAAACACAATTCTAATGGAAAAAACTTGAATGGAACCAAAATTTGATGGTAAAATCAGATCAAAATAGAATGACAAACGAGGAATAAGAACTTCATGGCAAAACTAAAACTGATCAAAACTGATTGGGAAAATCAATCAATATAAAATTGAACCTGATCGACAAAATCAAACAACAAGTTCGAACGTTGATAGAGAACGACAGAAAATGAGAACGACAAGGACGAAAATAACCTTATATCTCCACTGAATTGAACCATTAAAGAATAAGAGCTGCCTAAACCAAACCTTGAATATTGGATCATCCTTTGATTTTGAATCTTTAACCATGGTTTGGTTGGAATTTGGATTGTCATCGGTTAACGTGAGCGTTACCGCAAAAAAAAAAAACATAAAAAAACCTTGATTTAACCTAATTTCAAATTTACAAAATAAGAGACTAAATTATTTTAACCCATTTAGTAAATATATTATCCACCAACATATATTTGAAAAAAAAACTCTTGAATCAATCCTGTTTCATTCCCCAAAACTCATAAATACATAAAGCATCAAAGTTAACATAAGAACTAATATGATCACTTGATTAATTTTCCAAGAAGCATGCATGCAACGGTCAAAAATACTTTCCACAATAACTCAAGTAGTTGTTGTTGGTTGAACATCCAAAAGAACACAACATAGCCAAACAAAAAAGCAACATATATTGAGTTTTAGTCAACGTAAACGCCAAGAAACAACCAAAATGTGTTGTAGATGTGTTGTCAACCAAAGACATCAAAAACTCTCCACCAAACTTAAGACCCCCACTAATGGACTATCCAATGAATGATTTACAAACCATATAACAAGGAAAGCAAGATTCGTGTCATAGAAAATGTGTTCCGTGTTCTTCAGGCAACTTCCAAAAGACAAGCATAGAGAAAAACAAAAAACAGACACAAAAACCACAAATCTTGCCAATGAAAGCAGAAGATAATGATGATTAATTTTATTCTTTGAAACTATCATTTGAGTTGAATCATTAATAATTTGTAAATGAAGTAATGAATGTGGCTTGGTGACCGACTATAATGCAAGTAGAACCGACGTTTCAAAACCAAACCGGACCCGGAAACCGGGCATGAAACTGGTCTGGTTAAGCCTATACAAGTGTTCCTCATTTGAACTGGTTTGTTATCGGTTGGGCTGGAGACCGGTCCGGTTAAGCATGTTTAATTGTTCCCCATTTATTTAAACCAATAAAAAGTATTTCCATATATTGTGTGTGTGTATATATATATATATATATATTAATATAGTTTTATATTATTTTTTATGTCATCCATATCTTAAGTTGGTTAGACCAATCCACCGATAAGAAGACCGGTTTGTTGTGCCATCAGATTCTAAACATTAAGTAAAACTCTTGTGATCTGGATTTGGAATGAACGATTGAGCATGGAATCATATAACTTGAATAGTTAAACATGGAATAGTAAAAGGTATAAATATAGAATGGAGGTGTGAAGTGAGACCCTAATCCAACTAATTTGGACTCCCAGTTGGCTTTATACGGTTGATCAATGTAACGTATTATGAATATATGGTATTATGGTTGTATGTGAATTTTAGACCCAGGAGCTGAGATGGCCAACGGAAAATCTACCGGTCGTATAACCTTTCGTTCTCACCCACCCTCTATATGCAAATGATTTGGTTTTATACAGGCCAGTTATGCATTCCAGTCAGCTAATAGTTTTATTTATTAGTTGATCATGTTCTTTGATATATAGTATAAAGTAAAGCCTATGGCGTGAGTCAAAAGACATGTATACATTAACGCAAGCAATGCCATGGTTACATCGAACAAATGCAAACTACACGGAATCAACAATTTTAGTTTGTGAGTAAAGATAAACTTATGTCAAATACAATCTTGATAGTTGATACGCGTAGTAATGTCAAAAGTTTCTAAACCTTAATGTATAGTTACTCCTACTAAGATGGTTAATGTTAGAAGGCCTAAAGCTTGCCCAACCAAGTGAGATAACAGTTTTGCATGTACTCTAGGGACTATTTTCTTCCATATTAACCACGATGTTTTACTTTTAATTTGTATGAGTTCATATTTTATAATCACGTCACCCAAAAAAAAAAAGATATTATATGTTACAAAGACCCATGTATCCCAAGTGATGTGTATAGGTTAATAACTTTGACATTTGTAGATTACAAGAATTTACACAATCAAGCAATGTGATCTACACATATACACCTACATAACTTGTATGATACTGTTTGTGATTGGTTACATACTAGTCACTTTTATAGATTTATCTAATATAATTGATGGATTACTATAACAATATAAGGACTATAAAAACAAATATACTAAAAAGCATACAATTGCATGCTTATTATATTTTATGTTTCGGGATATAAAAAAAAACTTGATACAAAAAATTAGAGTTACAACTAAAGCTTGAAACAATTAAGCAAATACAAATTAGGTTTTTTTTTTCATATCCAATATTGGTCCTAAAACAAGGGTCATCCAAGTATATAAAGAGAAGAAGCCCACTTGAAAGAAAAATTATGCTTTCAACATTTTTGACCCATGCAAAGTTGTGAAACTTATCAGTTTGGTTTAGTTCAATTCGGTTTTAAACTCAATGCCGATTCTAATAGATGAGAACACATATGTTTTTCACACATACCGATAAAGTGAGGTTTAAACTATGTTTTTGTTTTTTTGTTTATTGTAGCTTGGTAAATCAAGCCAACATCTAATTAGCGTTGTAGCCGAGCTCGAATCGTTCCAGGCTTTGTTACAAAGCTCAAGTTCGACTCATGGGTAGATTTTTTTCTCTCGAGCTCGGCTCGCTTTACTATCTATATTCATTTTTTTATTTTTTATATGTATTTATGGTTAAACTTTTTAATGACATTAACATGTTATTAGTAATTTTTATCATAATTATATATATATATATATATATATATATTAAAAATTATTAAGTATATAAGTATGATGCATTAAATAAAAAGTATATTTATAATATGCTCGTTTAGGATCGCGAATTACTCGAACTCGATAAGTGAAGCCCAGATTCGGGATCGCTTATTAAACGATCCTATTTAGGCTCGAGCTTATTTAAGTTTGACTCGGTTTGACTTTTTGTGACCCGATCTCGAGTAGCTCACTAGTAGCTTGGCTCGTTTACACTTCTATTTAATATGCCTTCGTTGAAGATAAATTTTCATTATGGATTGTTTTGGACGAATTTGATATAGCTTATGAGTATGAATTTGGTGAATGTAATCAATTTGACTTGACTGGGGTCAATCTTCATATTTGTAGCAACACAACTTGCATTGGATTGCCTTGTTTAATTTGCTCATTATGTGTTTGAATATACAAGTCATTACAATTAGATGATTCTGATTAACTTTTAGTGTTTTGATTAATTAAATCGACCCTGTAAAGTGTAAGAGTATCTCGTCTGGTTTCAGATATAACATATTGCTAAAGGAGTAGGGTGTGAGGGGCTAGGTACCTACCATGTTTGGTTATAGTGCTCATGGTGTCTGCAAATTTAGGTTCTATGAGTTCTTCAGAAAATATTGCGCTGACATTGCTACTAAACCTGTATATGCAAAACCAATGGTTGCTAATGAAGTAATGAATGATGGCTAGGTGACTCTAGTTCAAGTAGAGACAATGTTTTCAAAACCAAATCAGACTGTGTCAGTCGGTCGATCGGACCGGGAAGCGGGTATGAAACCGGTCCGGTTAAGCTATTTAAATGTTCCTCATCTAAATAGGTCGGTTACTGGTTGGGCTAGAAACCGGAACAGAACTGGTTATGTGATGTAATGTAAATTACATCTATTTCCGAGTATAGTTTGTATTATATTTCGAGTCGTTTTGTGTCGTTTTATAGTTGCTTTTGTATATTATCGAGTCTTGTGTCTATTGCAAGGTCCAAAGGAGAATATAGCTAAAAAGAGTTAATATGGAAGAATTGAGCCTTCGAACGAGTCGTATGTGATTGGGAGGATCACGGGATCGGAAAACAAGGAAAAAGGTCTGGTCGTGTTGCGCGACCAGGAGAAGGATACTCGTCGTGTGACGCGACGAGCTGAAGTCAAAAGCCTGTCAAATATTGTGGCCGCGTCGCGTGGGCAAGGATTAAATCCCTGTTGCGTGACGCGACGGGGCTAAAAGTCACGGATTCTTGTTGGGGTTTGGGATTTTAGCATGGAATGTTATAAATACGAATTTTATCCATAAAAATCATAACTTTCACAACCCTAGACGAATTGAGAGCCAAGAAAAGGTGATTTTGGAGATCAAGACACCAACAGTTGAAGACTTTAAGCATTGGGAGTGAAGATTCATCGGGTCATATCATTCGGTTTCTTTGTTTCCTTATCTTAATTGATTCAATCATGTCTTGTGAACCTAGTTTAGACCTTCTTCTTGTTTCCAAAGCCATGTTAGGCTAAATCTATTATCACTACCTAGGTCATATGATGAATACTATTGTTTGACTATGTTTTTATTCGGTTTTGGACTTGTCATGTGGATTTAATAATCAGGTAGTTAACTTTCGTTTCAATGTTCTAATGTATACGTGTGCTTGAACTTGTTCATTGATCAATTATAATTCCTCATGCGTACTTGTTGAATGTATGTCATATGATAGTTGCATGCTAGGTTAACAGCTTGGTGCTTTTGACTATTAGATGGTTTGCTAGCGTACGTAGTAGCCATAGGAATTTGATTGTGATTTTGTTTAGTATTAGGTGTTCTACCAATCCCAAAGACATGAGGTGAGAGGTTGTTGGCTAGTCTTGAGTGATTAGTGTAACATCCGTGAAAAACGAATCCTAGAACCCGACCCGTTTTTGTAACCAGATCCATTTCCATGTATTTTTATTTAATGTTTAAGCAATAAAATGTCTCGAATTCTATGTTTTGATCATACATTTGATCATATATGGTGATTTATAGTCTTAGAACATGTTTTATACAAGTATGTAAATTCATTTCCATGTATTTTGAAGCAACCATCCATCTTTCAAGGTCTAAGACTAAGGTTTTCCTTAAGTTGATCTAAAACTTTGGAGACTTCGTGAATACACCTAACACTCATATCATGACGTTCTTATCATCTAAACTTCATTATATGCATGCCTTAAGATGGGACATTGTGTTTTTGAGGGTTTCGATGTAAATGATAGCAAGTAAGAAGCTCTACATGTTGCATTCTTAGTTTTGTCATAAGATGACTTTCGGGTGACTTTCTTGCCAACTTTTCTCCATCCTTGAGCTATCATTTTGGTCCATTCAAAGCCCCAAGATATACTTGGTATACTAAGGAGCAAGTAGGTTCAAATGGTGCATAAATCTGAGCCCAAGCGTAATGGAAATCACAAACACAAGTTTGAGAACGTAACCCGTGACCCGCATCAAGATCCAAGGTTTAAGCCTAATTCTCGACACCATGAATGTTGGATTACTCTCTTCCATATGATAGTACTCTGAAAATAATGAACGTAGGTGAAAATCGTGCGTGAAACGGAAGTATAACGAAGCGGGAATCACGAAAACAAGTTTGGTGTTTGTTGTTGATTTGCAAGACACGAAACCCATTATAAATTTGTCCCACATCACCCCAAATACCATTTGTGCTCCCTTTAACACCTATAAATACCCTTTCTTGGTTCCTTATAGCTTGCAACACCTAGTTTGAGTATAAACAAGTGGAATAACCAAATTTGGTGGTTCCACAAGGGCAATACCCCTTTGGGTGTTGTGCGTAGTAGTTTTTATTTCCGCTCTCGATGAGGAGGTGTTGCCTTCAAGCTCTTCTCATTTGTAAAGTTTTCCTTGAGGTAATTTTCTTTTCCTTTTCGTTATTCATTTATTTATTTCTTTCTTAGCTTAATTAGTTTAGTTTAGTTTAGGTTCTTAGTTAAGGAGCATTAGGCTCGTTTAGGTAGCCTTGTTTAGGGGCTCACCTTTAGACTTGGCGTAGCCTTGTAAAGGCTCGTTAGGCCCAACGAGTCCAACATATCGTGTTCGTTCATTTAGCTATGCCTAGCATAACGTTTACCCTTTCCTTGTTGCATTCGTTTATCTAGGTTAAATCACGCTTGTCATTTGGATTTGCTCCTTATTCTCGTGCGGTTTTTCACTAAGGATTAATGGAATGCAAATTGTGAGTAGATCTTACTTTTTCCCCTTTTTGTCACTTTAATTTTTTGGGGTGTATCATGTGTCAAAATTTCTTAATGTTTCTTATTTATTTCAACATGAAAATCAAAGTGTCTTTATGTGCTCATGAATTGTATCATATGTTTCGTTACTCATTTCATATATGTGCACTTATTTGTTTATCGCTTTGTGTCATTGGTTTCGTGTGGATCCACCTGGCTGACCGGTTCCCCACGGCCATGGGTCGAACTCGGTATCGCCATATTGTTTCATAGTTTCGCTTTTTGCCTTTCGGGCTTGAATCACATCATTGTTTCATAGTTTCGCTTTTCGCCTTTCGGGGCTTGAATCGCACCATTGTTTCATTACTTATGTTTCGTTTCATTATTTGATGTGGTTGTGTTGAATTGTTGATAGATGTCTCATATACACTTAAAATTGCATGTTAATTGTTTTTTTTTATAAAATAAATTAACTAAGCTATTTTATCTCAACTAAACTCAAAGATCTATTCACCAACTATTGTTGACCCAAATTTATTTTACACATGATACAGGTACACAATGTTGATTACACGATAAGAAGACACCTAGGATTGTGCCTTAGAATAAATTAATCAGGACTTTTTTTCATATTTTCCTTGGATATTGTATTGAATTTTATTTGAAATTTGAAATTATATGGTTATGTGTGCATTAATTCCAAAACCGTTAGAACATGTCTTTCAAGTGTAGGATTCAGACCTAGGTAGTGAGTTTTCCATCATCTAATTACATCTCTCATTTAGTTCGTGTGTCTAGTCAGTTTTAGTTATTCTAGTTATTTTAGTAGCTTGTGAGAAAACCCCCCAATCAACAAAACAATTAAGTCGTGTCAGTCCAGTGATTAGTAGTTAAGTATAGCAAACGTAATTAGAGAGTCTCGTGTGTTCGATACTCGGACTTACTTAGACTATACTGCATTGGCCGGTACACTTGCCGGTTGTGTGGTCTAGGTTTTAGAGAGTCTGTTTTTATAAATTTAAAACTTAGCGTGTCTAGCTTAGGTTAATATTAGTTAGCTTTAATTGACCACTTCGAGCACATCATTTGGTTAAGCATATTTAATTGTTCCTTATTTATTCACACCAAAACATAAAGTATTTTCATATATTTTGTTTCTTAAGATATATTTATATGGTTTTAATTTTTACATTATTTACAACGTCAACCGATTCCTAAATCCGGTCAGACCATCCATTGGTAAGATAATTGGTTCGTTGTTCGGACTGATTCTGAAAACATTGAGTAAAACTCTAGTGATCTTGATGTAGAATGAACGATTGAGCGTGGAATTTTAGTAACTTATAATAGTTGAATGTGAGTGTAAAATTGAAATATATAATGGAGGTTCAAAGTAAAACCATAATTAAACTAATTTGGACTATTGACCGTTGAGCAATGTGATTGATTATGAATGCATGGTTGTATGCGAATTTGGGACCATGAAATTGGGATGGCCAATGAAGAATCTGCAGTCATGCAACCTTTTGGCATCTACCGCCCTCTATATCTATATGATTCCGTTTTATACGGGCCAATTATGCATTTTGGTTCGATCATAATGATTGTACTCATAGTTGGTTCAATTTAGTTTTTTTTTTGGTTTTGAGTACAAGCATGAAGAAAAATCATACCTTAAAAATTGGCTTTTAGATTAACACTAAAACAAACTGTGCGTTTTTTAAGGTTTAGTTAGTTCAGGTTAACTAAGGTTAATTACGTTGGTTAATTCGATTCATGCTCACCCCTAATAGCAACCATTGGTATTTACATATAACATCACACACACATATATATAACTTTAACTAGGTTATAACCCGTGGTATCCACGGGTCGCTCTATTTTTAAGGATATTAATATTTTATTAATTTTATTACAATGGTCTGTTGTATAAAATTTGTGGGGATATGTATAATATGATTCAATGTTAATCATATATAATAATATATGCAAACAATGTGATTTATGAATGGTAACAATTACCATATAATTTTTAACATATTACCAGATAATGTTCTACGTATGTAGAATGATTCAGACCAAGATGAAAGGATGATAACCCGTCTAACCATTCTCTGGATACATATTTGAAGCGATGAATTGATATAACATTTAGGTTGGTTAAAATCTCAAATAGTAGCATTTCAAAAGGAATATAAAGGATTGTATGAAGGAATGAAACATATAATGGATTACTGAGTATAACATATAGATTAATAAACTAATTTATAAAAGTAAAATGAAAATGGGCTTGAAACATAAATTCAATTTAGACCATATCCATCGATTGAAATGGTGATTACTATTTAATATAATTAATTAATCCATTGAAATATTTGTGCAAATTTATTGCAAATATTACACTTTTTCAAAATGTTGAACCATCTATATCTTAGCAATAATATAAAGATGTGATTTTTATATTTTGAAATATTACGAATAAGTTACGAATAAGTCGATTGCAAACATAAAGTTACTTGTAGTCTTTAATTTATAACAAATATTTCAGTGACTTTTACAAAACATATTTTTTGAATTATTAAATTATTAATTAATAGATGACCGATTAGTTGGAGAATTGATTATTTAAAAAAATCAAATCATAAAAATGAAATCAAGATTCCATTAATAAAACAATATTACGGCAGACTAATTTATAATGACTTAATTCAATTTTGAATTATAAAATACAAAATATATAAAGAATCCACATTAACATTTATAAAGGAATTACCATATTTGATTTTGAATTGGCGTTTTTTATGTTTCTTCAATTAGACCCAATTTGATCTTATATATAAATAAACTACATAGCATATTGAATTATAGGTTTCAAACTTTTTTACATAATGGTTTCTCTTCCTTTTGATATTCTACTTTTTGAGATTTTAATGAGGCTCAATGCTAGATCGATTGATCGCTGCAAATGTGTATGTAGAGAATGACGTCACGGGCTATCATCATGGGAGTTTGTGTGGCTACACCTTAACTATGCTGAAAATTACCTGGTAATATATTATTGTTGTGTTTTAGTTATATTGAATTTAAAATACTTTTTATCAACATTGTTCTTATTAATACAAAATTATTTACCTTTTACGAACGCAGGAAACTCTATGGGAGGATAGCCCGTCGTTGTATAAAGTAGTTTATACATAATATTTTCCTCCTGAAATGTATCGCAAAAGAATAGAAGATTACGATGAAATGAAGGAATATAAAACGACTAAGAATAAAGAGAACATCAGTGATGATATGCAGAAGAATGAAAATGACAAACGCACTGTTAGTGAAGTGAATGATGTTGATGCTACATTTCCTACCTCTACTTCAAAACGTATGTTCTACATAGGAAACATTGGAGATAAAGACATTTAGTATTTTGGAACATTTGAGTTATGGGTTATTTGTTTGGAATAATAAGTGTTTCCTTTGTTTGAATAACAATTTCAGTTTTTATGTATTTTGGATTGAACACAAACATTTGTATTATGCTTTCAAGGAATCATTGAAAAAATAATAAGACAACCGATTAAATATTTTAAATAAATTATACAATAAAGGTCAAACAACCTATTGAGCATTAGAATAAACGCGGACTATATTTAGAAAAAAAAATGAATGCCAATTAATTACAACATCCCAGTATCATTATTTAAATATATGCATAGATTTTACCAATAATATAAAATGTAAATTCGGCTGTCAATTTAGTTAATATAAAATGTAAATTTCGGATTTTTAAATATATAAGGAAGTTATTAAATTCAGTTAAAAATTATTAAGTATATATAAATGTTGAATTAGAGTTTGTTAATTAATATAATATAGGTTTTAAAATTCTAAAAAATATGAAAAAAATACTTTCAATACTTATACAATCGATGGTTCATTAGTTCATTTCTGAATTTGATATTCTTAAAAACATAATTAGAATATCGGTTGTTAGTTTCTTTTTAGAAACGTTCTAACAATACAATTTAACATATTCACATGTGGATGTTAAATTTGTTGACAATTTAGTTAATTTCTAAAATAGGTATTGTTAATTAGATAATTAGTGATTAGATACTTTGAACATATACATAAACTTTAAATGATTTTAAACTTAAATCGAAAATTGTTAATAAATGTTTTTAATAAAAAAAATTAAAGCTTATATTATTATTATTATTATTAAAAATAAAAACAACCACTGAGTCATCCAAAAACAAAAACACACAATTTAAAAGCACGGAACTACTAATTCTCATCTAAAAAGTCATATTTCTGAAGTTGTTCAGGAGGCCAAAATTCTGCATAATACTCATTAACGACATAGAAGCCTTCGTCTCGAAGATAATCCTGAGTACATAAATGTTTAAAATATGACATTAATATGAAGAAAAATTGTATAATCAAAACGAATATACTAAAAATATTATAAGATAAGATCTTATCAAATAATTTTCAACATAGGTAGAATGAAGAAGAAGAAACTCAAAGGATGATAGACCGTCACGCCATTCTCTGGATACACATTTATAGCGATCAATTGATCTAGCATTTAGCCTTGTTAAAATCTCAAACAGTACCATATCAAATGGCAAATAAACCATTGTATTAAAACTTTGAAACCTTTACAAAATGGATAGTACATCTATATCTATATATATTAATAAATGAGATGATTTCGGCCATTTGTCATTGAATGGTGGAGCAAGTTTGCTTATGTGGCATCCATTGGTTGAGTAGAGGGTGATTTTGAGAGGGAATCATTCTAAATACACACAATCTTCTTTCACGCGGGATCCGAAACAATTAGGTCGGACTTTTGGATCATCCACCTCCTAAAATGGATCTTCTATATTATTTTGCAAAACCCTAGCAGCCTTCATCTGCATTCTTTCTCATCTCCATCAGCAGCAGGTTTTGCAAAACCATGATCCTCCTTCTTCTTCGTTGTTCTACGATTCAAACTCTACAATCAACGGTATGTATTAATCATTTTGGTATCTGTTATTTTGATTCTCAATTTCATCCATCTTTGATCGTTTTTTTCTTTTTTTATTAATGATGTTTATACGTTTTTTCACATATAATCGTAAATTCCTTTGTTGTTCTGATTCAAAGTGCAATTGAATGATTTTGGTGTTCTTTTGATGTGTTTAGATTAACGATACCAGATTTGATTATGTTCTCTTTTCTTTTCTTTTTTCGCCACAGAAACTTCATTCTTCATCCTTTGTTCTTCGTCTTTCGATCCGGATACTGAGTTTGATATTTTTTATTTAACTAATGAAATAATATGATGCCTTTTGTTTTGGGTTTAATTATATTGAGTGAAAATCGATTAATCCTTGATGTTGAGTGCAAATTTCTGATTTGAGTGCCGTGACGGTTCACGTCTTTGCCTTTTCAGATTGATTTATTCCATCCAGGTGATAGATTTATTCCATACAGGTGATTGATTTATTCCATGATTTGTATGCTTCATTTCTCGGGTTTGAGGTTGAACTGAAGCGAAGAGAAGGAGATGGAGAATACGGTAAATGGTGCATTTGACGTTTTACATGAAGTGATGTAAAAAAGGGGTGTCGGTGGTAGTGGTTCTGCATAACAGAAAGAACACCCAATGGTTTTGATGTGTGTTAGGTCGTATAGTTTTTAATGTATATTTTAAGCCCTTTTTAACACTTTAGCCAAGTTTTAAATTTATAAAACACGATATTAACTAACACTAAACACACATATGGGCAAGTGCACCCATCGTGAGCGTAGTATAGTGTTGGTAAGATACCGAGGTCGTCCAAGGACACAAGAGCTTTTAGTACTGGTTTATCCTCAACGTCTAATCAAATCAAAAATTTAGAAAAAAAGGTTTTTAAAAAAGAAAATAAAACTAACTAAAAATGCTGAAAATAAAAATAAAAATAAAACAGATAGACAAGATGAATCACTTGGATCCGACTCGCCTTTAGTGTAACCTTTGATTATTTCTGCACTTTTGCACTTTTTAAGAGATTATCTTAGTTATAGTAGTAGGCCCCTCTTTTGAAGGTGACGTTACCCTCAACCCAGTAGTTTGAGTCAGCAAGGATACAATCCTAAAGGGTTGGATTATTGAAAGATAATTAATTAAGTTATTAATGCATAATGTGGTAGGCCCCTCTTTTGAAGGTGACGTTACCCTCGGCTAAGTAGTTTGAGTCAGCAGGGATATAATCCTAAGTAGCCGGGTTCAAGTTTTAATAGTAGTTTACATATGAGGGGATCAAGGAGTTCGAACCCCCGCCATCCAATAGCAGTGGGTATTGAAGGAGGTCCTACTAAACTTGACCCGGGTCCTTGCAGGATCTATACACTGAAAAAGGCAAGACGCTTACCAAACCATTCCCTTAACCCCCGACCAGGTAGCCAACATATCTCCATATAGACCGTGGAGATATGAATGGTGAAAATATTTTATTTTATATAGACAGTAAAATAATGCCAAGACACCACGGACAAATGATAAGGAAGATTCACCTTCAACATAAGAAACTAGTTATTAAAGTCATTAATACATAACCAAATAAAAAGTGTGAAAAGATTAAAAATAGAAAGTATTACACTAAATGCTTGTCTTCACCAAGTGATGTAAGAGACTTACGCAAACATGACCTTTGATTGTCAAGAACTCTTACGGTCAATCTTGGATCCCGAGACTACTCACACACTCTATGATGGATGATGGATGATGGTGGTGGATGTGGGTTGTGATGGTGGTGGTGGGTGGGTGAAGTGTGAGAGAGGTGGTTTGCCAAGGGATGATTTGCAAGTGAGCCAAGCACCCCTATTTATAGCCTGCACAGAAGCCCGGACACAGCCCCGTGTCCACCCATCTTCTCGTTCTTTATTAATTGCAGTTTGTCTGCATTAGTTGACCACGCCCCCGTGTCCGCTGGGCACGACCCCGTGTGCAGAAGCGTATCTGTACTATCAAGATATGCCTAGATTCTACGAATCTTAGCGTTGACCACGGCCCCGTGTCCACTGGCCACGCCCCCGTGTTGGGAAATAGAAGCTTCTACAACTTTGTCTTTTCTGCAGACACTTGGGCACGCCCCCGTGTTCATTGAGCACGGGGCGTGTTCAGCCTTCTGATGTCTTGTTTTTGCTTGGGAAGATCCTGTCGAGGGGTCGGGCATGCCACGTTTATTCCTTTTCTTGTATTATTGTTAGATTTGGCTGAAAATACAAAAGGAAGACAAAAGCACACTTTTTCCAACATTAGTACTAAAAATGGGTTAGTTTTATGCCTCATTTGATGTAATTTACATGTTGCATTTTGCACACATCAGTTTCCACAGGTTTTGCATATTTATGATTTTTTTTTTCGCAAGTGATTGATTATATTATAACAAGCGGACATGTGTTTGTGAAATTCGTGTTCTCCTAAAAACTAGGTTGCTAATTGTTGTTAAAAAGTTGGTTGCTAATTGGGTTGCAGATGGGTAGAGGCGACGTCGATTGTTGATTGTTGGCCGGTGATGATGTCGTGCGATTCTGGAGAAGATGAACAATCGACACAAATGGTATTGATACAGTTGTGCAGTTTATGCATTATTATCATTATTTTCTTTTAATCTTGGTTTTGGTTATCTCTATTGGAATAATGTTGTTAAAATATGGGGTATATTGACTTTTTAACATAGAGCTTTCAAATATTATTTTGAGCTAAAGCAACTATTCTAATTTACCTATTTTAATTCTATTTTATAATTAAACATTGAATTGAGGAAACAAACTTATACAGCTGGCCTACTTATAGCTTTGAAGATCTCTGATTTTATACCAGAAATAATCTATTAAAGTGTGTTACATTTATGGTTTCTCTTTTGGTTGCAGAACCCTTATTAAAAAAGTTGTTGCACCTCCTTCTCTTAAGATGCGTATGGCAACGATGATATAACAAAAAGGAGAAAGAAAATATAAAGAAGATGTTAATGAGAAAGGATTTTTGCTTATTCTCTAAACCACCCAATTCTAAAATAAGTTCCCAAATTTACTAAAAGATTGTTATGACCAATTTTGCGTCCAGAATTCTCACAACAAAATTAGTAAAGCCACAACAACCCTTTGCTTTATAGTTGCAAATTTTGTTACCATTTTCTTTAAAAAAGTGCTATATTTGCAGCCGTTTTTTGCATGCTGCAAGTTTCAGTTTCTTTTATTTATTTTTGTATAGTTTTTTTTTTATCATGGCTCATTGAGTAGTCAAATTGATTGTTTTATTAGATAACAGATCGATGTCAATGGCGAAAATTTGGCGAAAGGAAACTCATGTCGACGGACATATTAGTATATTACCAGTGCACCTGGTGTCGTTTGCCCCGTCAGGAAATAGGTAATTTCTCCAAATAAAAAAATGACTATAGTCTTTTATTTAAAAACAATAAAATGTTCATAAGTTGATTGTATGTGTTTCATGTTTAAGCAGCTATTTGCTAAAAAATTATGATAGTGTGTATATATATTATGTTTTGTATGGTTTAGGTTGAAGTTATTATGATGGATATTGTCGCAATCGAATAGAAGATCACTAAATGGAAAGTAGCAGGCCAGCAAGTAGCTTGATTCTCCCCCTTAAAACCCTAATTGTTCAGCCGTTTTTCTTCAACATCCCATACAACTTCACTCCGACAACGAACGCGTGATAGAGAACTGCCTAGCACTTAACCGTAAGCATTTATGTTAATCGATCCTAAATTGTGTTTTGATTTTGATTAAGATCTGAAAAACTAAAGGGTTGTTTCTAAAGAAACAGGAACTTTTAATGTGGATAAATTGGACAAAGAAATAAAGATGAGGTAACTCGACGTTGGATTAAGTTCAAATTCTATGGGAAGTGTATATCTACATTCAAAGTTCCTAAGACCACCATGGAGAATTTTCGTTATTCCGGAGACCACAAAACAGCACTCGCGCCAATTCGCAAAACAGGTAAAAAAATAACCTTTATTTTCATTAATCAAAACTGAACCATTGAGTTGGGATTTAAGATATAGTAAAGCGTTTGAAACCCTACATCTAAATGTGGAAGATGAACGATGACCTTGGTATATTTAGTTATATATGTGATCTGAAAAATATGAAGTTTTATGCGATATCATAGTTATAAATAGGGATTGGATTTTGTAGTGGCAGAAGCAAGAAAATATCGAACTCCAATGATATTACGTTTTGTTAATAATTATACAGATTTTGGAGGGATACCACAATGTGTTTAGTGGGCTAGAAACTCAATAATTATGGAACTCCAATGATATTACGTTTTGTTAATAATTATACAGATTTTGGAGGGATACCACAATGTGTTTAGTGGGCTAGAAACTCAAGCTATGAGATCAGCATATTACACAAATCCAATAGTTAAAGCGTATTACAAAAGCCATGTTCAAGTAAGTACGAACATATTTTATTTTTTATGTATCCAATTCAATATTTTTTATATCAGTAACTTATATGTAAAATTATGAATGCAGAGAGTTATAGCAAGAATCAATACAATCACTAAATTCGCGTATAGTCAAGACCCAGCAATCATGGCATGGAAACTCATTAACGAGCCGTGTTGTCAAGCGGATTACTACTCTGGAGGCGGATGAACATACTAAATACTTGGAAGAACAGGAGTCAACAAAGTCTGATGATTATGCCCAAATGGTGCTGGACGAATAGGTGCTGGAATAGGCTTCTGGTGAAACCATGGCTTAAGTCAGGTATGATGTTTTCTCCTCTGATATGCAGCCTGTTAATGTGGTTATTTGGTCTGGTT
Organism: Helianthus tuberosus; assembly: GCA_030545235.1. Classification (NCBI taxonomy): domain Eukaryota; kingdom Viridiplantae; phylum Streptophyta; class Magnoliopsida; order Asterales; family Asteraceae; genus Helianthus; species Helianthus tuberosus. Next base: position 68,523,074 of record CM060440.1, read on the forward strand.
CGACTAATATGAGCAGTGCAAAGAACACAAACCTTGTTGCCTCGAATCCCACTGCCTCTGTGGATGGTACAAGTCAGGAAGCAGGTGGTACCTCTAATGCTGCTGCAAATGTTTTGAATAAGCATAAAACACGAATATTTCTTACGTTGAGCAGATTAGATGTATAAAGTTGAAAAAATAGTCCAATTAGAATACATACCCCCGGTTATTACTCGGAAGGCAAGTGTCGTCTGGTTTTAACTCAGGAGGATCTGGCCTTATCGGCTAAGGTACTCCCGCTTCACCTCTATGGCTATTTTTTAGGAACTTCTATGGATTTCAATAAGGTTAGATTAAGCCTCAAACGACTTCGTTTGCTGACATGATTTTTACATAATTATAGAACTGGCACAACTGACACTGTGGCAGTACTTCGTTCCCCTTCCATACATCGCTGGCATTGAGACTCTAAAATGGTTTCATCAATTCCGAAGTTCCAAGTAAACAAAAAACTGATGTCAATTATCTAAACTTCTATATTTGATGTCTACCATTTGGTTAATGATTTTTTATATAAAAATGATTTTATGGCAGGATATGGACTATATTGAAGTATCCTTAAACTGGTTCAGGTTCCAATGCTAGAAGACGGGTAAGTCTTTCTTTCTTTTAGGCTTATATTGTTTTTAATGCTCCAGTTTGTCATTTGGATAGCTTGCTTGCGTATTGTGTATGCGTGTAACGACTTCAAAAATACTTTCTACCTGTCTGACCCCGTTCGTTTTTTTACGAATTTTTTTGTTATTCTTGTGAAGATTCTCTATTTTTCTTGATTTATATGGCTGAATTCGACGGATAAGAACAAGAACCGTCTAAAGTCAACAATGAAATGAAGATTTTTAGGTATCACAATTTCTAATACGGTAGATTGAATGTTATAAATTCAAAATTTGCCGAAAAATTACTATGGTTTCATTAAATGGTTATTGAATATGTGGAGAATACTCTCCATAAAACTATCATCATAGTATTGTTGGTTCTGGTTTGAAGGACTAAGATGGTTTACAACTTTGGTGGATTTGAGAATTGAAATTGATATATATATATAATAAAATGGCAACTTAAGGAACTTTAAAGCAATTCGTATGACATGTAAAATAGGATTTGGTCAAAACAAGTATCTTTTGCTTGGATAAATGTTTTTTTTGTTAATATTTAATGTTTTTTTTTTGGACCGGACTTTTATAAACTAATTCATTATTTCACTAATTGGAACCTTTATTTTACTTCGCATAGTTCAACAAATTGAGAGATGCATTTTCTAAAGTTTAAGGATGGATCCAATAAAGTCAACTTGATATATTTAGTGATCCCAAGATACACCAAATAATGAGATGGGCCGGTTAGTTTAAAGACAGAGCAACCATAGAGGCTGACCCCTTACTTTCTGAAGCATACTGGTGGTATTATCTTTAAGTTTTTCAAGATTGTGATCTGCAAGTATCCTTCTAATAAGGTAAGTAAATAGCTAATTTCGCATCCTAATTGTAAAAAAAAAAGTGACGTGTACGCCACATCAATCAATTTTATGCGAATGGGACGCTACATTGGTTATTTAACACAAATGGCATGCTATATCAACCTATGTAGCATGGTTGTATATTTAATTTACAATTTTGTTACAATATGCTTCTATTGTTTTTGGCAGGATATAAATTTAGGTGAATACCTAAGTGTTCATGGATGGATGTTATTTGTTTTACTAATATTGCTGATGCATGGATTTATGTGGCGCTGTCAAGAGTTAAAAGCAGAGACATAATTAAACGACTAACATTAGATGGAGATAGTAGTGTGACAAATAAAATAGCAAATGGTTGTAGGTAAAGAAATATTTACACATTTATCAATTATTTGTATACTTTAAGATTTTTATATTTAAAATTAATTATTGTTGTTATTCTTTATTTATTGTCGTACGTAATTTAAATGAAATTCATAATATAAAAAATCAAAAGGTGTAGCCTGTGTACATTATTCAACCGTTGTTTACATCATTTAAGTGGTTCAACCCGCGAAGTTCGCGGGTGATAACCTAGTAGGTTATAAATCTAATTTATATTAAAGAAACACATATGAGGCTTTAATAAGATTTTGTATGGGCCTAGTTCGATCCAATTCAAATTAATGATTTTTTGTTATTATAATCTGTTCTATAATATATGTAATTGTTGGAAATCAATTTACCAAACATTAGAGTTTTATAACATTTACCAAATAATTAATGTAATAAGTATTTATGTAAAATATTGAATTCAATATTGGGGAAAGAAAAAAAAATAAAAACAAAATGTGTGACAATCATTTAACCGATTGAAAATAAAAAACCAATACTTAAATATTATAATATCTATCACCATCATATCATCTATACTAACCTGCAAAAAAATAGCTCAAGTTCATTCACATTGTTCAAGACATCTTCAAATGGCGGTTGAAGATTTGGTAAAGGTATTTTCCGATTAACTCTCCGATCACTTCAATAACGATCTTTATTTTGATTTTCCGACTAACCTGTAATTATGTGAGAAAAACTTCATTCACATTTTCTTTAGTACTATAAATAACTCATCGGATGTTTATTTCCACCGATTAATGACTACATAGAAGTGAAATCGGAGTTTATAGATTTGTTAACTTGAAAGTTTAGTATGTTATGTATATTTAAAATGGATTATATGTATTGCATGTGTTTGGAAATATAGATTTTTGGGTTCATAGTGTGATTTGGTTGATAGATTCTTATGATATTCTTATGATATTTTATGAAATTTTAATTCTCTTGGATAATACTTTGATTTGGATGATTGAATGTTTTATGATCTTTGACCGGTACACTTGCGGTTGTGTGGTCTAGGTTTTAGAGAGTCTGTTTTTATAAATTTAAAACTTAGTGTGTCTAGCTTAGGTTAATATTAGTTAGCTTTAATTGACCACTTCGAGCACATCATTTGGTTAAGCATATTTAATTGTTCCTTATTTATTCACACCAAAACATAAAGTATTTTCATATATTTTGTTTCTTAAGATATATTTATATGGTTTTAATTTTTACATTATTTACAACGTCAACTGATTCCTAAATCCGGTCAGACCATCCATCCATTGGTAAGATAATTGGTTTGTTGTTCGGACTGATTCTAAAAACATTGAGTAAAACTCTAGTGATCTTGATGTAGAATGAACGATTGAGCGTGGAATTTTAGTAACTTATAATAGTTGAATGTCGAATAGTGTAAAGTAGAAATATATAATGGAGGTTCAAAGTAAAACCATAATTAAACTAATTTGGACTATTGACCGTTGAGCAATGTGATTAATTATGAATGCATGGTTGTATGCGAATTTGGGACCATGAAATGGGGATGGGCAATGAAGAATCTGCAGTCATGCGACCTTTTGGCATCTACCGCCCTCTATATCTATATGATTCAGTTTTATACGGGCCAATTATGCATTTTGGTTCGATCATAATGATTGTACTCATAGTTGGTTCAATTTAGTTTTTTTTTTTTTTGGTTTTGAGTACAAGCATGAAGAAAAATCGTACCTTAAAAATTGGCTTTTAGATTAACACTAAAACAAACTTTGCGTTTTTTAAGGTTTAGTTAGTTCAGGTTAACTAAGGTTAATTACGTCGGTTAATTCGATTCATGCTCACCCCTAATAGCAACCATTGGTATTTACATATAACATCACACACACATATATATAACTTTAATATGAGAAGAGAAAACAAATATGGGCCACTAATTTCATTTTAAATCTTAAAAAGTGAAAATTATATGAAAAAGACATAAATGTAAAACATTAAATAGTTTCTCTCCGGTTTATTGTTTTTTTCTTATATCCAAAGTTATATACATATATTTATCCTACATGTAATCAAACAATTGTTAGTCATCTCTCTAGAAAATTTGTTGAATTAATCTTGCATGTTTTTAGATTTATCAAACACATATCCAATTTATCATACATGTATCAAACTTATCCAACACATAAAAATTTTCAAACAAGTATTGGATAGAATTTGTAGTAGCAAAAATAACATGAAGTTAATTAGTTCATTAAGTTACTTAACTAAAATTAGAGAAGGTCAATAAATTACTCTAACTTATTAAATTTACTTATATACCCTTAGGCCGGAGGGTGTGGGGGCGCCACCTCCGCCAGATCATCATCAATGGCGCCACCACCCCATACCACTGAAATTAAGAGGAGGCGCCATATGTGGTTTCGCTAACATGGTAATGGAGAACAAGGGGGCTTTATCGAGGAATGATTGGTTAAAGGAGGGGGACGCTATAGTGTGAAGGGGCTTTATCCCACACCCTGCAAGTTAAGGGGAGGGGTGTCACGACCCCCGACCCGGTTTTACCCGTTTCAGGAGCCGCGGGACAGAAATCCCGTGGTATTTATTTAATTGAGTTTAACAGCGGAAGTTTATCATCAGGATCGTTTAAAGCTAAAATTTTCCCGATTTATTTTATTTCACAATTCGGGATAAAACCCCGATAATTTATAATATTACGATTTTACTACGAAATCTTTATATTACAAATCATATTTCTTTATTTTATAATGAGCCACTATCTTAAGCTTGAAATGCTCCTCAGCACTTTTCCTGAATTACAACAGATCACCTGAAACATGTTTGAAAAAGGTTTTGTCAGCGGAAAATACTGAGTGAATCATTCTATTTACTAAAATGACACATTTGTTATAATTTACAGTATTAAGAGCGATTACAATGTTTCTATTATCAAACCAACTACCCACGGTATTTGTCACTCGACCGAATCTGTGACTATGGTCATATCCCCCAATTGGCTGCCCCAATGGTGACGATTATCAAGTAATGTATACAAAACCCCACATACCGGCTGTAATTTGGTGATTACAAAGACTTAATCCCCGTAATTATAACTTTGAAAATAAACATGATTTGGAAAGTAAATTTGATAAAAAGAGAATGACTCACATTGCTGATTTAATACAGACAGAGTCTAGTCTATGAATTAGCCTGATTAACCTAATTTAGATAACAATGCACACAAAACTGGGTTAGTAATCAATACAACATTTACGATAACTCACGAGATCAACCATCACAACGAGTGACAAAGTGCTATGCTTAACATCTGTCGAATTAATCGACTAATGACAAAGCATCACCCTAATGTGGGCAGCACTTAAACACCCGTTGAGTACATTGATCGATCGGAAAATGAATCGTAGCAGCAATTGTGCTATTACCCTGTTTTGCGGCAGTGATTCGGAATTCGTGTGTGTTTGTGTAGTAATTCGAACGTAACTCAGTGTGTATAGTGAATTTTTACGTCGTTTTTCTTCCAGAAATAAAGTCCCAAGGCCCTCTATTTATAGGTGAATTTTGACCCTGAGGCGGCCCGCTTGAGTTTTAGGCTAACCGTACGCGGGCCGCGTGAGACCTATTTTTAGGCATAGGGTTGCCACGGTTGGGACTAGCCTTGCTGACTTGACAGTTTTCGTAAATTCCTTTCTGCCTACGTTTTAAGTAGATAATCGTCAATAGGGTTTAACCCCCCCCCCCTGAGTTTTAGGGGCCCTAATCCTGATTCTGAAAATTATGAAAATTTTAGGGTTTGTTCAGAATCACTTGGGTGTCTCAATTAGGGTTTCCTATTGGACAATTTATTTAATAATTATGACTTTTGATGAGAGTTGTTACATTCTCCCCACCTTAATAAAAATCTCGTCCTCGAGATTTATTGGAATAATTGAGGATACTTTCTCTTCATTTCTGATTCCAGCTTCCAAGTGTATTCAGGTCCTCTCCTTGAATCCCACTTTACTTTAACTAACACTAGTCGTTTGTGCTTGAGAAACTTCACTTTTCTGTCTTCTATCTGAAGAGGTTTCTCCACAAATTTTAACTTTTCGTTTACCTCTATGTCTTGAAGAGGTACTACCAGAGATTCATCTGCTAAACATTTCTTGAGATTGGATACATGAAATACATCATGTACTCCAGCTAATTCTTCTGGTAGTTGTAAACGATAAGCTACTGGTCCTATACGTTGGATCACTGGAAATGGTCCTACGTATCTTGGACTTAGCTTTCCTTTCTTACCGAATCTAACAACTCCTTTCCAAGGAGAAACTTTCAACAGTACTCTATCTCCAACTTGGAATTCTAACGGCTTACTTCTATTGTCTGCATAACTTTTCTGGCGATCTCTAGCCATCTTCAGTCTTTCTTTGATTTGGGTGATCTTATCAGTCGTTTCTTGCACTATTTCAGGACCTGATAATTGACTTTCTCCTATTTCTGCCCAACAAACTGGAGTTCTACACTTTCTTCCATATAATGCTTCAAATGGGGCAGTTTCAATGCTTGAATGATAACTATTGTTATAGGAGAATTCAATTAATGGTAAATGATCATCCCAACTTCCACCAAAATCTATTACACATGCTCGGAGCATGTCTTCTAGAGTTTGGATTGTCCTTTCACTTTGTCCGTATGTTTGGGGATGATATGCAGTGCTCAAATTTAATCGAGTTCCCATAGCTTGCTGGAAACTTTTCCAGAAATGGGAAGTAAAACGACTATCCCTATCTGATACAATGGAGAGTGGAACTCCATGTAAGGATACAACTTCATCTACATACAATTTAGCCAGTCTTTCCATGCTAAAGGTTTCTTTCATAGGTAGAAAGTGAGCAGATTTGGTTAATCGGTCCACAATTACCCAAATCGCATCATTACCTTTTCTGGTTTTGGGTAACTTAGTAACAAAATCCATTGTTATAAGTTCCCATTTCCATACTGGCATTTCTAATTGTTGTAGTAATCCTGAAGGTTTCTGATGTTCTGCCTTAACTTGTGAACAAGTAAGACATTTAGAAACATATCTGGCTATGTCCTTTTTCATTCCTATCCACCAAAAATTCTTTCTTAAATCTTGGTACATCTTATTGTTTCCTGGATGCATAGTGTACCTAGATTTATGAGCTTCTTCTAAAATCTTAGGTCTTAAGTCTCCCTGCATAGGTACCCAAATTCTACTTTTGTGGAATCTCCAAATTCCATCTGCTCCTTGTTCTAATTCCTTGATTCGTCCTTTCATTCCTTCAGTATCGTTTTTGATTGCTGTAGTTTGAATATTCTTCAATTGTTCCATTAAATCTATTTGTAGATTTAATCTGAGAGCACGAACTCGTCGTTGTTTTTCATGATACTTACGACTTAAAGCATCTGCAACTACATTTGCTTTTCCTTCATGATATTGAATATCACAGTCATAGTCGCTTAAGATTTCCATCCATCTCCTTTGCCTCATGTTTAACTCTTTTTGCCCAAATATATATCTTAAACTCTTATGATCTGTATAGATAGTAAACTTACTTCCGTACAGATAATGTCTCCAAATCTTAAGGGCAAAAATTACGGCTCCTAATTCTAAATCATGAGTCGTATAGTTTTCTTCGTGCTTTTTCAATTGCCTTGATGCATACGCAATTACCTTCTTGCGTTGCATAAGCACACATCCAAATCCTAGTTTTGAAGCATCACAATATACTTCAAAATCTTCAGTTCCTTCTGGTAAGGCTAAGATTGGAGCATGGGTTAATTTCTGTTTCAAAATTCTAAAAGCTTCTTCTTGTTTGGGTCCCCATTCAAACTTAGTAGCTTTACAGGTTAGCTTAGTTAATGGTACAGCTATCTTGGAAAAATCCTTAATAAACCGTCTATAATACCCAGCTAAACCTATAAAACTTCTTATTTCCATTGCTGTTTGTGGAACCTTCCAATTGGTAATTGCCTCTATCTTAGCAGGATCTACATGAATACCTTCATGATTCACCATGTGTCCTAAGAATTGCACTTCTTGTAACCAAAATTCACATTTCGAGAATTTGGCGTAAAGCTTTTCTTTTCTTAACAAAGTTAAGAGTGCATGCAAGTGCTGACAATGTTCGTCCTGACTTTTGGAATAAATAAGTATATCGTCTATGAAGACAATTACAAATTTATCCAGGTACGGTTTACAGATCCTATTCATCATGTCCATGAATGCTGCAGGTGCATTTGTTAACCCAAAGGGCATGACTGTAAACTCGTAATGACCATACCTAGTTCTGAAAGTAGTTTTAGGTATGTCTTCTTCTTGTACCTTCAATTGATGGTATCCGGAGCGTAAATCTATCTTAGAAAAATATCTAGCCCCCTGAAGTTGATCAAAAAGATCATCAATCCTAGGTAATGGATATCGATTCTTAATTGTAACCTTATTCAATTCTCTATAATCGATACACATTCTCATTGAACCATCCTTTTTCTTCACAAACAACACTGGTGCTCCCCAAGGGGATGAGCTAGGTTGTATGAATCCTTTACTTAGTAATTCATCTAATTGCTGTTTCAGTTCTAACATTTCTGTGGGTGCTAACCGATAAGGTGCCTTGGCTATCGGGGTAGTTCCTGGAATTAGATGAATCCTAAATTCTACTTCCCTATCTGGAGGTAATCCCGGTAAATCTTCTGGAAATACATCAGGATATTCTGAGACTACTGGTATTTCCTTAAGATCTTTACCCTTAGTGCTAATGATTACCGAAATCATATACACTATTCCTTGTTTTCGTTCATAATTAGCAACTTTCATTACTGATATGAACTTCATGGGCTTACGTGGTTTATCTCCTGTAATCCTAATCACTTCTCCGGTGGGTGATTGAATTTCTATGGAATTCTGATCACAAAGGATTCTAGCATGGTTGGCTACTAACCAATCCATTCCTAATACAACATCAAATTCAACCAAATTCATCGGCAATAGTTTTGCAGAGAATTTATGTCCTAAAAGTTCTATGTTTCCTTCTTGCAAAACTTTATCTATTTTAACTGAATTTCCGTCTGCTGTTTCAACTGTAAAAATCTGCCTAATATTGGTTAAAGGTAACTTAAGAGCTTGATAGAATAAAGTATTGATAAAACTTTGGTTTGCACCAGAGTCAAATAATACTTTTGCGTACACGTTGTGAACTAAGAACGTACCAGCTATTACATCTGGGATGAGTTCAGCTTCTTGAGTGGTTAACTGGAATGCTCTAACATTCTTCTTAGTAGCTCCTTCGGTCGCCTTGGGTTTGTTGTCTACTGGTTTAACCAATTTAGGACATTCTGTTTTATAATGCCCCGCTTCTCCACAGTTAAAACAGATTACGGTCTTCTTTTTGCAGTTTTCTTCACGATGTCCTACAGTTTTGCAAAAATTGCAAGTGATATCGCATCTTCCATAATGTTTCTTTTTGCATTTCCTGCAGAATGACGGAGCTGGAGATTGCCCTGTTCCTTTTCTCTTGAAGCTGTTATTATTACCCACACGAAATCCTTGGGTAATTTTCTGAGCTAGTTCCTTTTTCCTATCTTCATCTCTTGTGCGCACCAGTTCATCGGTTAGAGTATTAGCTAATTCTACCGCATCATCAATAGTGCGAGGTCTCGCAGCTTTAACAATATTGCGGATTTCACTAATTAGCCCCCAAATATAGCGAGAAATGAGTACCGGTTCTGGCGAAGCCAGTGTTGGTACCACTCTAGCATATTCAAAGAATGTCGAGGTATAACCGCGACAATCCACACCCATCATCCGATGATTTAGAAACTTATTCGCCATCTGTTCTTTTTCATACTCAGGACAGAATTTTCTTTCCACAAAACCCTTAAATTCTTCCCAAGTCATAGCATAAGCTATTACTCTTCCTTTTGATTGTAACACAGTGTTCCACCATTCGAGTGCTCCTTCTTTGAAGAGATTTGATGCGTACATGACCTGATCATCTTTACCACATTTACTTATTGCAATGACTGCTTCGGTTTTCTCTAACCAACGCAGTGATGCAATTGCTCCTTCATTGCCTGCAAATTCAGTGGGTTTACAAGCAAGGAATTCTTTGAAAGTGCAACCAGGCGTTGCAGTTTTCATTTTCTTGGGTAATGGAGCTTGATGTGGTTCCCTATTATGATTAACATGATTATTGCCTTCATTTACACTATTACTGAAGTTATCTTCAGTAATCTGTTTACTAGGGACAATTTGTTGCGGTTCGATTGGATTCTTTATAGCAGCAACGAATGCTGGAATAGCATTGGCTATCCCTTGAGCAACAATGTTTTCGATATCTTGCCGAGTCATAAATTGATCTCTTGAATGTTGCTCAGACTGATTAACTTCATTTATAGGTTCATTACCACTGTTTGCCATCTGATAATGTATATATAAATTTTTATTAGTATCTGCTAAATAACAATTATATACAAACCATCAGAAAATTTTACAATACAGGTATAGTCAAAACAATCGATTTCTCGATTTCATTTTATATCTAGTATAGTATGCATCATTACTCGCCAATATCTTACAGAGTTTTATTCGTTATTTACAGACTAACTTTACTATTACTATTATACAACTACCGTTTTATCATCGTACTATCTCTCGTCACTTGCCGTTCTAAAAACGCAGTTCCCTCTCATCGTACTTCCAGGCAATTTGTCCCCCTATTTCCCTGATTCTACTTCCCGCATCAAACAACTCTTCACCAAAGTGGCGAAGTTCAGCCATGTTTTCATTACTCATGGGTGGATTAGGTAGGGGTTCTGGATCGAATTGCGGAAGAAAGGAATAAGGATCGTTGAGAATATTTTGAAATTGCCAATCGTTCGTCCACCATTCATCCATTCCTATGGGTTGGGAGTGGACTATTGGGTCTGGAATTGCTGGTTCCCAATTCATAGGGAGTTGGTTTTTTTCTTACGTATACGACTCCCCCAAACGTATTTCCTTCTTTTCTTGGGTTTTGGCTTTTTCAAGGGTGGAGCATTGAATTCTACAGGTTGTTCTATATCAGGAAAGTATCCAGTAAATTCTTTGGAAACTTCGATATTCACCGGGTAAAGATTAAGGTTCTGAAAGGCTTCAGATATCCCACTCATGCTGATGTAGCATATATGCAAAATGCATAAAATACCAAGTTAAAATTCATAAATAACCGTTTAATTTATTACATACTGTGTACTAATTTATTACAAAGATAACTGGAAAACACACTTAGGTTTTGAAATTTTATTTATTACACAGGATTTCTAGATTGTAAGGGTAAGGTGCTAAAATTTTAAAATATTTAAAGATTTATATTTTCTGCTACTGTGGCTAGCATATATAAATTTGCCCATTTCTCATCTAGCTTATCCTCCCAAGGTGATTTATCAATTAATTCCTGGGTTTCCTGTTTAATCTTCTTTTCTCGGATTTTCTCTTTACTTTTCTTAATAATCATCTCCCTCCTTTTAGGAGAAAGTGATTCCTCATATTGTGCCTTTCGCACAAATATTCCTTCTTCAGGAATTTCAGCCTGATTCGAGGATTTGGTTCGGGATGAACTTCCCTTCTCATTGGATGATCTATCTAATTTAAGATAGATGCTTGACAGCTTTTGCTTACCCATACTGTAACTAACAAATAATCAGTTAATAACACACATAATCATATAATAGTAATCATGAAAAATTAAGTATTTCTAAATACTTAATTAGCTTAACCCAGTGGCTCTGATACCACCTTTTTTTGTCACGACCCCCGACCCGGTTTTACCCGTTTCAGGAGCCGCGGGACAGAAATCCCGTGGTATTTATTTAATTGAGTTTAACAGCGGAAGTTTATCATCAGGATCGTTTAAAGCTAAAATTTTCCCGATTTATTTTATTTCACAATTCGGGATAAAACCCCGATAATTTATAATATTATGATTTTACTACGAAATCTTTATATTACAAATCATATTTCTTTATTTTATAATGAGACACTATCTTAAGCTTGAAATGCTCCTCGGCACTTTTCCTGAATTACAACAGATCACCTAAAACATGTTTGAAAAAGGTTTTGTCAGTGGAAAATACTGAGTGAATCATTCTATTTACTAAAATGACACATTTGTTATAATTTACAGTATTAAGAGCGATTACAATGTTTCTATTATCAAACCAACTACCCACGGTATTTGTCACTCGACCGAATCTGTGACTATGGTCATATCCCCCAATTGGCTGCCCCAATGGTGACGATTATCAAGTAATGTATACAAAACCCCACATACCGGCTGTAATTTGGTGATTACAAAGACTTAATCCCCGTAATTATAACTTTGAAAATAAACATGATTTGAAAAGTAAATTTGATAAAAAGAGAATGACTCACATTGCTGATTTAATACGGACAGAGTCTAGTCTATGAATTAGCCTGATTAACCTAATTTAGATAACAATGCACACAAAACTGGGTTAGTAATCAATACAGCATTTACGATAACTCACGAGATCAACCATCACAACGAGTGACAAAGTGCTATGCTTAACATCTGTCGAATTAATCGACTAATGACAAAGCATCACCCTAATGTGGGCAGCACTTAAACACCCGTTGAGTACATTGATCGATCGGAAAATGAATCGTAGCAGCGATTGTGCTATTACCCTGTTTTGCGGCAGTGATTCGGAATTCGTGTGTGTTTGTGTAGTAATTCGAACGTAACTCAGTGTGTATAGTGAATTTTTACGTCGTTTTTCTTCCAGAAATCAAGTCCCAAGGCCCTCTATTTATAGGTGAATTTTGACCCTGAGGCGGCCCGCTTGAGATTTAGGCTAACCGTACGCGGGCCGCGTGAGACCTATTTTTAGGCATAGGGTTGCCACGGTTGGGACTAGCCTTGCTGACTTGACAGTTTTCGTAAATTCCTTTCTGCCTACGTTTTAAGTGGATAATCGTCAATAGGGTTTAACCCCCCCCCCCTGAGTTTTAGGGGCCCTAATCCTGATTCTGAAAATTTTGAAAATTTTAGGGTTTGTTCAGAATCACTTGGGTGTCTCAATTAGGGTTTCCTATTGGACAATTTATTTAATAATTATGACTTTTGATGAGAGTTGTTACAAGGGGTCTTAAAGCCCATGTGTAACGTGGCGTTGACGTGACGTTGATAAAGCCCCTCCAACACCCTCTAGCCTTACAATAACATTTAATAAAATTATAAGATGATTACAATAACATTAAATACAAATATAAGATATAGTTAATTAATGTTATATCTATTTATTAGTATACTAGATTATAAGCCCGTGTATTACACGGATCTAAAGATAGAAATCATGTCACTTTACAATATTTGCACAAATATACACAAGTGAATTGTTTTTATACATACACCATTTTACATAACTTAGTTATTTTTTTTTGTCGGGAAGCAATGAAAGTAGGTGATCCTTTACTTTCTGTACAACTTCGTTCGTAGCAAGTATGACTCTGTTATGAAAATATTTAGATTTTTTTGAAATATTGAAGAATAATAGCGGTGGTACGGTATTTTATGGTATATTAATAGAAAAGGTAAACCGCTATGCTTTGGTAAAGTTAAATTGTTATTAGCGGTGATGTTTATAGATTGCCATTTAGATCAACACGGATATCTTGAGATTAACTTTTTTTTTAAATTCTGAAATCCTGATATGCATTTTGATAAGAGATCTGAAAATTAGAGTCATAAATGCAAAAGTGGAGATGTTCTCCGATTGGATTGATCGAACCCGTGAATGACCAAAATTAAGGACATGAGAACCTAATTATCTTTACATCATTTAAATGATAGAAATCATGTCATTTTACAATATATGCACAAATATACACAAGTGAATTACTTTTATACATACACCAATTTACATAACTTAGTTATTTTTTTTCTTTGTCGGGAAGCAATGAAAGTAGGTGATCATTTACTTTCTGTACAACTTCATTCGTAGCAAGTATGACTTTGTTATGAAAATATTTAGATTTTTTGAAATATTGAAGAATAATAGCGGTGGTACGGTATTTTATGGTATGTTAATAGAAAAGGTAAACCGCTATGCTTTGGTAAAGTTAAAATTGTTATTAGTGGTGATGTTTATAGATTGTCATTTAGATCAACACGGATAGCTTGAGATTAACATTTTTTTTAAATCCTGATATGCATTTTGATAAGAGATCTAAAAATTAGAGTCATAAATGCAAAAGTGGAGATATTCTCCGATTGGATTGATCAAACCCGTGAATGACCAAAATTACGGACATAAGAATCTAATTATCTTTACATCATTTAAATATTGAATTTGTTTACAATATAATACAACACATAATAATATATTAATGATATTAATATTAGATATTAATATAATAAATAATATATTAATAATATTATTAATAAATTAATATAATTCATAACACGTCTTAAAAAAATACACTATGGTTATTCATTATAATATCGGATACCAATAAAATTATTATAGAAGTAATTATTATATTAATTATATTTAACTATTATTATTATGAAATTAAAGGAGAGAATGCTATTCACGTAAATATTTGAAGTAAGAAAAACTATATAATTAATATTTATAATGTTTAAATATATTACATTTACAATTGCAATAATATAATTTATATTAAATATTTTTATCATTAATATTAATTTAGAATATTTTGTTATTCATTCATTGTGAAAATCTAAAATATTTTGAGTATCAAAATAAAACTAATCATTAATAGATATGGTCATAATATATATTATGATGAAGAGATTTATATCTAATTTAATATTAGAAGAAGAGATTGATGATATATTTTAAAATATTTATTATTTCAGGGATTAAGATAATGTTATGTGACATTTATTATATATTAAATTAAAAAAATATACATAAGAATTGTGAGATTGAAGGAAAAATGTCATGTGGCATTATTATAACTAAATAAGTGAGAAGAATGCCATGTGGCATTAAAAGGATTTCTTTATTAGTATTAGATATTTTACGTAAAAACATATAATAAGCTATTGAAGTCATCCTATTTGTATTTTGTTATGTTAGCTTTTTCATATCTATCTATACTATATAATAAAAAAATTATTTGGAGGACACATGACACTCTATTGGTGATCTCAGTTGTATTTTATCGCCTAAATAAATAGATATAGATGATATTTGTTAACAAGATTCAAATAAAAAATTTAGAGATAACGAATGACCCCTATATATTATTTTAATCGCATGAATTTTACATTTTACCCTTTTGTTTTTCATTTATATTTATCATGTCTGTACTTTATAATAGAGATTAATTAAATTAAATTATAATAAAATAAGCATAAATAACTCCTGGCTTCTACTAACGTTTTAGATTTTAGAATTTTAATGTAAAAATATAAGTGAAAATACAAGTAATAACAAATACATAAATAATAACCTATAACAAGATAGTTTATGTTAATACTTTAACTATCTATAATATGTAATCTTTTATAATAAAGAGTTGAGTTCATTTCAGAACTTTAAATAATTGCAAAACTTTCAAAATTTTCTTTATGGGCAAACCGTTTAGCTTTATGTGGGTAATGACTGTATTGGGTCGTCCACGGGGGTCCAGCAGGGGGATCCTTTGGGGCCTCTATTGTTCGCCCTTGTCTTGCACCCCCTCACACAACGTATACGAGACAGTTGCACCCTCCCCTTCCACGCGTGGTATTTGGATGATGGTACTATTATGGGAAAAACATCTGAGGTAGCAAAGGCTCTGGCTATCATTCAATCTGAGGGGCCACCTTTGGGGCTCCGGCTTAATATAAAAAAAAACAGAGGTATATTGGTCGTCTTGCAATGGAGAAAAATTGGAGGCTAGTTTATTCCCGAAGGAGATTGGAAGACCAACGGGGGGCGTGAGACTCCTTGGGGGAGCTGTGAGCCGGGACCCCAGTTTCATTAGTGCTTTGGCTGCGCGGCGAGCTTCCCGGGCAGTGGACCTTATGAGTAGCCTTTCGCAACTCCGAGACCCGCAAAGTGAGCTTCTCATGCTGCGCTCTTGCATGGGTGTCGCCAAGCTCCTTTTTGGTCTGCGAACTTGTCAACCAGTGTTTGTAAAGGAGGCGGTATCCTTATTCGATAAAGGGCTACGGGGGGCTATAGAGGACATTGTGGTGTGTGGGGGTCCGTTTTTTGGGGATTTTCAGTGGCGGGTTGCTTCTCTGCCCTGTAAGATGGGGGGGCTGGGGCTTCTATCTGTGACAACCCTCAAAATCCCATGTATTCCGTACAATTCATTAATAATAAATAAAGTGCTTGATGACTGTGCTGAATCATTTGACTGCTCTCTGATATTTGTGTATTACTTACATGTATTTGTTAACATACTAGTAATGTACAGAAAAGTTACTAAATAGTCCTGTGTAATTTCCTAAGCGTTGGAAATTAAAAACGTTACAAAAAAAAAATATATATATATATATATAGGACGCTTTACGGATTAATTAAGCAGTCTAACAGAACAGTATCGAACCAAACAACCGGACTTAACCCGGGACACAAAAATATTGACAATAACATTGTTTTTCTTTTTCTGAGCCAGTTAGGGTCCCCGAATACCCTAACACCCGCTATAATTACTACACACATAATACCCTAATTTAATTCCTAACTAAACTAAATATCACAACCATTTAGTTCTAAACAAACCAAACCCCACCCCCCATTGAATCCGATCGGTTCCCTCCAAGGGAACACACATTTTCCTTCTTGATTATTATATTACCTTTGTCAAATATCTACATGACACTTTATCCGATGGTTAATTGAGTTTGGTGGTTATTAAAGAAGTTTAGAAGTCCACCACTATCATTCATTCAACAAAACACTTAACAAATTTCTTTCACACTCTTCCTCTCTTGAACTCTCGGCCGACCACACAAGCCACACCACACCCACTTTCCAATTTCATTCAAGTTATTCCAAGTGCACCCAAGTGTGGAGGATCTCATACGAGGAAGCCCGGAGCTTACGGATTGTCGAGGACCTCTCTACGACGCTTTTAACCACTCGTTTTTCGTCTAATTTCTTCCCTAGCCTCGAGCTAGTAGTAAGTGATTCTAATCACCTTCTTAAGCTTGTCTAAAGTGGTTAATAAGAATTTTGTCGGATAAAAATCATGAACACTAGAGTTCAAAACTAAAAGTCCACTAAAAATAATAAACATGGTGGTTAATGAATGAATGTTAGTGTAAAACTTTTGAAACTAGTTTTGTTATGATTCTTGGTTGATTATCTGATGTTTTGCTGGTTAGTATTGATGTTTTATGTTGTTGTGATCAATAAACTTGCTAACGGAATCAATCGAACACGAACTAGGAAGTTAAATACTAAAAACAGAATCTGTCTAAGTTTTACAGCCAACTTCAGTTGGCTGTAAACAGGTGATAAACTCTACAAAAAACTGATATTTTGAGTCTAAAACGTGTTATTATGAAATACGGTTCTAATGGCACCAGAATCGTAATTTTTGGACTCCGTTTACTATTTTTAAAGCGTCTTTTCGTAATAGCAGCTAGAGCTGCAATTTTTCTGCTGAAAAAGTGCGTCTTGTTTTCTGTTATAACTTGTAATCTGTGTGGAGTCTGATCACGAAATTTATACCATAGTTGACCACCGATGTATTTGTAATTACCCCACTGGAATTTGGTAAATCGGACGCTCGATGAATTTTAAATAAATTATCTCGTGGACTGTGGTCAGAAAAATATAAATCTGAGTTCAGTCAGGAAAATGAATTTTTATAAAATATTGGTAATGAACCGGACCTCGATATTTTTACACAATAAAATTTCGAACGTTTAAGACATTCTGTAAAAATTTGGGAATTTTTGGAATAATTTAACTATTTTATTTAAATGTCCGAAAACAGCCGGTTTTGAATATTAATGCTGAATTGACATAAGATGTGACTTGCGTGTCTAAATGTCGAGTATGCTATCTGTGAATGATCTAACATGTTATATGTGTTACATGCACTATCGTATGTTTGCTTATGAGTGGGGAATGGATGGGAAGTATATATGGGCGTAAACAGTTAAAGTAATGCATGTTATGTGATAGATACGTGTAGGAACCTTGTGCTCTATTTGAAACCACTAAATGACTAACTGGTAAATCATACTAGGACGTGATTGACCGACCTTAACTGTTAGCTATATTTGAGAATCTAACCGAGCAAACCGAGGTGAGTTCACACTTTTCTACAAAGCATGGTAATTCCCGGTGGGAATGGGAATGGGTACAGGAATAGGGATTCCTCGTCCTTTGGGACGTGTTCAGGAATGTAAATTCCTCTTCCTGTTGGGACGGATTAGACTTACTGGACTAGAACTCTATCAGCGAAGTCCCTCCCTTTTTGTATCGACTTAATCGTCGAGGCTATGGCGAGCGGGTCATTAGTTAATAGTGCTATTAGGTTTAACAAACCTCACACCGTGCCAGTTGGACGGGTGTGTACTAATGGACTATGGCACGTCGGTGGTGATAGAACACTGACGCTAGGGCACAATTGATTTTTGTTAGTAGTCGATATGATAAACAAGTCTGGTAGTTTAAAATACTGGGGCAGCTCCCCACGGCCAAAGTGCCGGGCTGGATAGCCAGGGAAGGTGGACATGGGATGGTTAACAAATAAACGTTTTTGAACTATGGGGTAACCCCCACGGCTGGATAGCCGATTGAGATTAAACTATGTTTTTGGAAACAACTCTAAAATGGACAACCAACCGTGAACTCACTCAACTTTGTTGTTGACTCGTTATTACATGCTTTGCAGGTCACTAGATGCTATGGAGCTTGCATATGGAGGTGGTCGTTGTGGGATGCGAACTGATATGTCTCGTACTTAATGAATAAACTTTATGAACTTATTAAACCTACGTTTTGGACTTTAAACTTATGAACTATAGACGTATGTTTTGAACTTATGTTTTATGCTTCCGCTGTTAACCAAAAATCGGTTCACTTCCTTTTTGGTCACCAATCGTATTGTGTTTGGTTTTATTTACTTAATTACGATGTTCAATATGATTGGTGGCTCGATCCTGGTCACGTCACGCCTCCAAGCGGTGGTACTCCGCATGGTGGATTTTGGGGGTGTGACACTATCGGCCATGGATGTCTCCATTTACGGTTTTGTTGCCTCGCGAGCTCAATCGTGGGGGCTGCAAGATCACATCTTGCGTGAGAGTGGGGTTGTTGGAATGGATGGGGATTATGACATGGCTCTGGGGGAGTTGCATAGACACCTCCCGGATTTGGATATTGGCGGTTTCGCTAACAGGGACACCGCCCCACTGAAGACCTAGAAGACTTTGGCGAGTGCTCTGTTTTGTCGTATCGCTCAGAATATTGGATCAGATTTCTGTACTGCTTGCGGGGCCCCCACGCCCAAGATTTTCTATCGGTCATCCCCATCGAGGGCTTAGGCCAAAAGATGTCAGCCGTTGAATATCGTGCTATCTTAAAATATCGGCTCATGATTCCTATGTTCCCTGATGATGAGCAATGCCCGATTTGCCGGAAAGCTTGCTTAGACCAATTTGGGGAGCATGCTCTACACTGTAAAGAACTGTCAGGTTTTAAGTATAGGCACGACTGGGTGCGGGATGTCTTGGGGGACATCCTCAAACGGGCGGGGATCTCGGTGAAGAAAGAAGCCCCCGTAAACTTTTTGACAGATCCGAGGGAAGGAAGATCCACATTGCGCCCCGCGGACGTTTTAGTTTTCGGGTGGGATGCAGGTAAACACGCTTGTGTTGATCTTACCGTGGTTTCCCCCTTGTAGGCTTTCGGGATACAGGTTTTGTCCCTGGTCAGGCGATTGCAAGGGCGGCAGCAAAGAAAATGGACAAACATGCCAAAGCCTGCGAGGATAATCAACATTCCTTTATCCCTTTTTCCTTTGATACCTTTGGCTCGCTAGCCCCAGAAGCCATCAGATTTCTTGAACGGGTCCAACGGGTTGTTCACAGCAACATTTCGTCTCCTAGAGATCGGGTTTCGTTTTTTCTAGGTTAGGTTTCGCTATTCAAAAGGGGGTAGCGGCGCAGCTTGTTGCCCGCTTACCGGCTATCTTGGTGTAATTTGTTTGACCTTATATATAAATATATTTTCACCCTTGAAACGAAAAATAATCATTCTATTTATACATCAAACATTATTTATATTTTTTTGATTACATATATGTAACCACAAGTTTACATATTTGTAATAACCAAATTATATATATGTATAATAACTAAATTACATATGTGCAAAAAACTAATTTACATATATGTAATTATAAATTACATATAAAAAATGGAGTGAATTGCAAGTTTTATCCAATATTTTTTACCAAATTTCAGGCGGTGTCCTTTGTCTTTAAAATTGATGAGTCTTGTACTTAATGTTTCAAAATCCTACACGTTATGTCCTTTGACCCTAACCCAATTAGATTTTCCTCTTGATAAACAAAAGTTTTATCTTTCCTATTTTAATTACAAATCGGCACAATCAGCCTACAATAAACATCACAACGACTTAGTGTTGTGTGGGGCTCTCTTACCACACGATTTCAAATCTGGAAAAGAGGGCAATTCAAATTCAGGCGCATCACAAAAAAACTCGGCAAATTCCATACAAAACCTCACCTTCGAATTTTAAACGACGTTCGGAATCACCATCTCGGCCACCGTATGACCACCGGTGTCGCATTCATGCCGTTAAATCATGCTTTTAGGTTTGTAAATTTCTTTGTTTCGTCGGTGATGTTGACAGCGGTGGTTGCTTATGAAGGTGGTAGTCGTGATGGATGATGGGTATCGTAGGTGCAAGTGGTGGTGGTGGTGATGATGATGGTAGTGGTTGGAAGTGAGAAAGGGAGAGAGAGAGAGAGAGAGAGAGAGAGAGAGTGTGTGTGTGTGTGTGTGTGTGTATGTGTGTTTAGAGAGAGAAAAGATAGGTGGGTGAGTCTTTATTTGTTGTTTTTTTAATTCAATTTATCTATACATTAGAATTTTAAAAGACAATAAAGTGAGAGAGAGAGAGAGAGAGAGAGTGTGTGTGTGTGTGTGTGTGTGTGTTTAGAGAGAGAAAAGATAGGTGGGTGGGTCTTTATTTGTTGTTTTTTTAATTCAGCTTATATATACATTAGAATTTTAAAAGACAATAATACCCTCATGTTGTAACGCTCCGTATTTATGTACTTTCCATATTTATAAAGTTGTATTCGCATTTCTATTTTTAGAAACTTGTAATCGTGTCGTATTCGTAGTTCATTTCCAATCTTGTAATCCGAGGCTTTGATCATAACGAAAATTCATTTTATACATATAGGTGTTACCTTTCATATTTGTGTTATATATGCAAACAATCTTTAAATATGTGTTTATACGCAAAACCAAGACTTAAAATACACTTTTGATACCTAAAAACAAGTTAAAATACAAGAAAACGACATAAAATAACCTTGTTACAAAGTGCATGGACTAAAAGTGAGCAAAACCAAAAGCTTTCTTTCTCCTCCAATCAACTTTCACCCTTCTTTAGTCAATTAGATTTCACTCTTTTCCACCTTCTTTCTCCTCCAATCACTTTACACCTTCATTAACTCCCAAACCCTAATCCCCACTTATAAATACAAGCCTCCACCACCTCTTAAACACTTTCCACACACTAATCTACTCCCAAACTCTCTAATCCTCTCAAGAATTTCAAGCAATGAAGAATACTTTCAAGTGTTCTAAGTGAGTTTTCACTCACTTTTCTTCACCTTTCTTCTTCAAATCTTCTTTCAAACTAACTACTTGGGCAACTTCTAGGAAGGTTTCCACAAGTTTGCCATGGCAAACTAAGGTGGAACCTCACCATATTTGAGGTCCAAAGTAGCATAAAATTATGCTATAATTTATCTTTTTGTTTCTTATAGATAATGCTTAAAACTTAGTGGAATCTTATACCCACCTTACTCCCAACTAAGCTTATAGTTGTGGGTTTGTGTGGTTGATTTTCACCAAGAAATAAGGCTAAAAAACTCTTTAAAATTCTGCCCCAATGTTCTAAGTGTTGAAACCATCCAAGATTTCAACCTTCAGTGTTGAATTACTAGTTTATGAGTAATGTCCGAACCATGGAAGCCTTGGCTCTCCAAACTTGTTCCACTACCCCACTTGCATATTTTAGTGTAAAAATAACTTCCATAAAGTGACAAGGCTACATCATGTCCTCGAATACTTTCCATGATCGAGATGTGTGCATCTAGTTTGCTCACTTGGTTGTTTTTTTAGTTAGCTGGTTCAATTTAATCTTATATTCACGACCAACTGAACTCATCAACGAAGTTGTTGAGTCTGTGCTTTGGTGAATCATACAAACAGGTTTAGCGGATGGAAATAATCTTACCTCCATGCTTGACTTACATGATAATACATGATTGACTAAATTATAACTTAACCTATATAATATATAATATATACTTAATAACCGAATTCTTGATACTAACCGGATCATGGTTAGATGTCAACGGCTTAGATTAGATTATTTTCGTTTCTAGACTCCTCGTTTGTGATTCTAATGGACAAGTGATGTGGAATAAGTAGTTCAAATAATTAAACTAAAATAACCCTAATTTAGACTCAAGTAATAAAAATCTAGACTCTCTAACTTGACTAAACTACTCACTCTAGCACAGAAAAGCAAGTCCGGATGTCGAACCCACAAGGACTCTAATTAATTACATTAACGACTTTATTTAGACTCGACACTGACACGACTAAACAATTGTTGTGTTTTAAGGGGGGGGGGGTTACTAAAATCCTAAAATTGAAATTAAAATGAAAATTAGACTAAGACACGAACGAAAACTAAGGTTTGATTCAGATGAGATTAACGACTACCTAGACTTGAATCCAGATTGACTATGAATGGACTTCTAACGGTATTATTGTTGTATGGAGCTGGGATCGTAAAATACTAAACCTTAAGGTATTTCAATGCTAAGACTTCCCGACCCTTCTCAGGAAGAAACCTAGGAAACCCTACAAGGCTGTTATGAACGCCGACTGTTAGACTTCCTCTCAGTCCTCTAACGACTCTAAAAGTGCCTTAATACGACTATCTACCTCTCAGCGCGATAATCTAAGGAAATCCTAGGTTCAAACTTGGTTTACTAGACACAAATGCAATTAGGGAACTAAAACCGACTTCTCTCAAAACCTGTCTTAGCTATATATTGCACTGAGACCTAATAACTAACTCGAGCCTCTCAGCGACAAGTTAAGCAGAATATTTATTTCTAACTGTATTTTAATTACTGTTTCTAAGGCTATTGGCCAATTTACCCAACGATCACCCGAACCCGCAAGAATCAAATAATCAACACAAATTTATTATGTGAAAGACATTCACCAAAATCTATGTGAAACAGTAAATAATCAACAATCAAAAGTAAATACGCATACGCACCAAATCAGAAATTCTAGAACACTTTACTTTCAAAGATCAATCCATAACAAACAATAATAACCGTTAAAAATCCAAACTTTTATCAAACTATCATCTTGCGTAGGTAGTAACAAAGGTTTTAGCCAAGATACATGATGTCTAAAATAAACAAATCAAGTTCAAAACAAGAATTCATTCGAAAAGTATTGAAACACAAAAATAAAGAAAACCGGGAGATAAGACCCGAACAATCTTCGTTCCTACGATCCAAGCTTCAACCGTATGATTCCCGCAAGCCAAAACGCTCTTAAAACCGTAAAATAAGCTCTGAAAATCGCCTATGGGTTCTTCAGTTCGTAACTAACTGTTTTTAATATTCAGCCGTCACACCATTAGGGCTGGCATATCGTGTATACCCGTACACGATAAGACACGACACGATAAGACACGATACACGAAACGCCTATACACGAACACGACACGATAACTTATCGTGTCCATTTTTCCGAACACGAACACGAACACGACACGAAAACACGAAAATTACCTGTTAATACCTGTTAACGAACACCTGAATAATCACATATTTAGAACCTATTTAGTGAATACAAAACTAGCCAAAAGTTCAGAAAAGGCTTAAATCACTCAATCACTCATACAACAATTCTTAACCTTCTGTTAGAAATTACAACTTTTTAGATTTACAGAAACTACAACAAAACAATCAATTAATCATCCAAACATGACTATCTTATACTTACAGAACACTAAACATGACAATCAATCACTCATACAACTTTTTTTTTCTAATAATTACATGACATTCTCATAATTACATGACAATCTGTTAAGTGTTAACCAACCTGGATGTAAGGTGGAGCGGTGGATGGCCGGCGGTGGAGTGGTGGATGGCCGACGGTGGAGTGGTGGATGGCCGGCGGTGGAGCGATTGAAAGGTGGAGCGGTGGATGCACAGCGGTGGAACGCTTGTAACTTGTAAGGTGGAACGGTGGATGGCCGGCGGTGGAGTGGTGGATGGCCCGGCTGTGGATCTGGAATGGATGACATCGGCTGTGGGAGAGTTGGAGAGATTAGGGTTTCTATTTTTTGAACTGAAGAAGGATTGAAGGAATGAAGGGGTCAAGGCAAGGGTAGGGTAGGACCGTATACTATTAAAGCATTAATTGAATATTCTATTTTTTTATTTAATTAAAATATTAACAGGTATTAACAGGTATATAACAGGTAAACAGGTATTTAACCTGTTTAGACACGAAAATTAACATGTATTTTCGTGTCTACCTGTTTAGTACCTGTTACCTGTTAAGGCCTTACCCATACCTGTTAAAGTCGTGTAGGTTCGTGTCGTGTATTCGTGTATTCGTGTAAAATTGCCAGCCCTACACACCATTATGTGTATGGTGTGTATTGGGAATGGTGTAGTGGGCCTAGCCATTCTGTTTTTCGTGCGTTAACATGCCTCACGGCCCAAACATCATCAGCCAATTATGTGCACCCCAGAATGATTTTATGTACCCATTAATATTGTAGATAATTGATAAAAACCCAATACATCATAATCTGTGTTAATTGTTGGGCTTTTAATAACCATTCACGGCCCACTATTCAACAATAATAACAATTGGCAGCACTTTATTCTTCTAAATCATCTGATGCCCTCCTCTTTCTATTTCATGTCATGCAATAGATATATTAAAATATATCATCCTTTGAATGGCCTACATATTAGAACCCAATAAATTTGTGCATTAGAAATTTCGTTGACCATCAATTGCACATCTACATTATTTCATTAATATCACAATCCAAGACTTTATATATTTTTTTTCTTTTTAAAACATTTATTATTAGATATATGAGAGTAATAAAACAAAATGCATGGATCACCAAAAATATAGTCAAGTTTTACTCGTGGTCTCTTAGAATTATTAGAATTCTAAATATAAGCCAACTAGAGTAAAATCCAACCAAAACCTACTCAAAAGTGTAGGAAATATTTGTATAAAATATGTATATTTTAGAGCACATCAACAAGTTATGACCCATGAAAGCACATGAAAACTTAGTGTCCAAACGAGTACCTAGACAAGATATACTTTCCTTACACATATATTTTTTATACTTAACTCCGAATCCAACTCTCTACGAACTCCATATACTCACACGCCTTCGTTTCCCCAATGTATGGTAACTTTGGTGCTGCACCCTCCACGACTCATCAACTCATGTTACCTTGGAAAGATTACCAAACCGTGAGTGTACATGACCATTTTTACTTTTCGACACTTTTGGGTGCAATACTTATGATTTATTAAACTCACACAATCACATACAAACATGCTTAACACAAAGAATCCATTATACATGCTTAATACGTGATGCTAAAAATTCATACATGCTAGAATCTTTATTTACACTATACTTTGTCATTAACTTCGTACAAGCCTAACTTAACATGTATAGCGCTATAGGAGTAACACACCGCCCGTATTCTTGAGGTCATGTTAAGTTATACAAAAACGGTCTTATCTTTGCGACGACAAGATTACGCTAGTGAGAAACTTTGGGTTGACAAGTAGGAGATACATGCTAGTGTTGTATGATAAGTCTTAATTTACGATTATGCCATGTGGATTCTTTTAACCCGTTTTATACTTATGCTAGTAACTCAAACTTGTATACTCGCCAATACTTTAATACGTAGTGCAGGAACTTGATGATGTACGTTGAAACAAATCTAGTACAAAGACTAGAAACACACTTTAAATTATGTTTATGTTTTGTACTTTGTTTCCTTGTTCAAGATGTTGTACTTTGATTCGAAACTATGTATTTCCGAGTTAGAACTGAAGTGAAATTTTGATTATTAAATATTCTCACAAATAGTCGTTATGAAGTCTCTTGCAATCTCGTTTTCGTCTCACTCTGATGTTTCCACCATCGGTTGCGGTGTGACACATATGGGGTCCACGTTATCTGATTTAACTGAAAAAACTTAACTATATTAGGGTTAAAGGACATAACGTGTAGCATTTGAGAACGTTAAATACAAAACTCATCAATTTTACAAACAAAGGATACCACCTCAAATTGGTATATAGATAAAGGATAAAACTTGTAATTCACTCTAAAAATTTGATAAAACTATTCTTAGCATATATACAATCAAAAAATATATATAATAAATGATAAAAGCATCTTTAAATAGTGTTAAAAATAAGAATATATAAATAAAATGATTGTTTATTAGGAGTTTCGAAAGTCATGCAATTATTTAGAGTTTTGAAATGAACACAGCTTGAGTTAGACATTCTTAATTAACTTACATTTCATATCATGATTAGTTATATATTTGCCATTTATGAAGTAGATGTATACATGTTTGTCATTGTAATGATATTGAATGAACAAAGAACAATTGTTTGGTTTGGTTTGAAAATTTTATTTAACATAATAATAAATAAATAAACAAGTAAAATGTTATAATAAGTAAATAGTACATCAAAGTTTATTTTTATATACATATCTTGATGACTGTATGTGTTAACTGATTACATTATACTCAACACGTGCAATACACTTGTTTTTTTTTTTAAATATAATTTTTTATTAACTTAATATATAATTATAGCATTCAAAATTCTATAACATGCAATCAAGAGTTAATTACATAGTTAGTCCCAGTGGTTTGCACAAAATAACATACTTAGGTACTAATAGTTTAAAATCACCTTCTAGGGTATTAACTTTTCATTTTGTAGCGTTTGGAGGTATTAACTTCTAAGGTAGTAACAAAGGTAGTCCCTGTGGTTTGCACAAAATAACATACTTAGGTACTAACAGAATGTGATTTTAAGCCTACAAATAAGCTTAATACCCCCAAACGTTACAAAATGAAAAGTTAATACCCTAGAATGTTATTTTAAACTATTAGTACCTAAGTATGTTACTTTGTGCAAACCACAGGGACTAACTATGTAATTAACTCTGCAATCAATTTACAACATTTATATACAAATACTTATTATCGTTGTAACTAAATTTCAAATAATTTAATTATGTGTTATAGTTATTCAATTTACAAGTTATCCTCGTTATAACTAAATTTCAAATAATTTTTTTTTGTAAGGCAAATTTCAAATAATTTAATTATGTGTTATAGTTATTCAATTTACAAGTTATGGATAATTATATGGTAGCAATAACTAAATTTCTAAGGAGGTAAGTTCAACATAAGTTCATTTTATTATTACAGGTGACATCTTTTATATAATGAAAGTTATGTATCAGGCATGTAAGTCATCTAAAATTTGGTTTTACCGTCCCTTTATCATATTAAATATTTGATGTTATATGTCAATTTATAATGAAGTACCGATTTTAAGAACTATATGGCATGCTATTTATAATTAATATTTTTAAAGAATATTTATTTAACATGTGTATTACACATGTCCCTAATCTAGTTTGACTATATGAGATAGAGGTGATTAATATTATATCTATTTATTAGTATATTTTTACATCAAAACATATAATAAGTTGTTGAAGTGGTCCTATTTGTGTTTAGTTACATGTTAGCCTTTTCATATTTGACTATATTCGAGGTGGTTGACTTTAGAGTAAATTACTCGGAGAGCTATTTAGCGAGTCAAAGTTTCACTTTTGATTTAACTTTTTATGTAATTTTGCATATCGTTTTAACTGCTATGTTGGGATTGAACCCTATCAGAGGAACAGATAATTAAAGCCAAAACTGGATCAGAGCAGTGGATCAAGAATAAGCAGACGATTACAGATTAGTTCATGCAAATCTCTCCCCTTGAAAGTGGTTTCATATCTGCTGATCTCCTATCTGCTGATCTTACTAAGTGCTGACCTACAACTGCTGCTTTGCATCTACTGACCAATGTCAAAGACTGATGGAAGACCAAAGCTCTGCTGACTCAATCTACTGCCTTGAGTCAAGTACTGCTGATCCGGACAAGCACTGCTGGGTTCACAGCAGTGGAAGGATGCAGCAGCTGTTTAAGTGTCTTTTATGTAATGAATTGTAATAACAGTAGTACATCAGTGTTTATATAGATCAGAGGTTAGAGTTTGTTAGGAGGTTAGATGTCACTTTCATGGTGACGTCAGCTAAGATGCTCAGTGGTTTGCAAGTGCCTATAAATAGTTCAGTACTTTGTACTGTTCTATTAGCTCTTTCACCACATCGTCTTCTTTGCACGAACAAACTACTGAGCTCTGGCTGAGGGGGAGTTTGCATTCATTCATCAATCATTGTAATCGGTGTTGAAACAAATTCAATCTTTCGATTCATTGTGTAAAGATGTTTGATAAAAGTATTACTCTCGTTTGATTGTATGCAAAGTTTGTTTTCATCTTAATTCCGCTGCACAACTCTTACATTTCCATCTTAATTTCAAACGAAAATACAATCAACAAGAAACTCAGATCCAACAATTGGTATCAGAGCCTGGACAGTCAAATTTGATTTAACAATCATTTTGACGTAAATAGTTCAGCTCATAACAGTTGATACTGATCGTTTGTTCGTCCGTTGAAAAACAGAGCAAGGATTAATCACCATTAAAGTTGATTTCTCAGTGTCTGTAAAACAACAAGAATGACGTCACAATCTCAGGATGATAAAAACAACATCGGCTCACTTTTTAAACCACCTATGCTAAAAAGAAATGAGTACAACATCTGGCAGGGGAGGATGGGTCACATCCTCGCTCAACAAAGCACAGGTTGTTGGAGGTCTGTCATTTATGGTCCCCATGTTCCTTCAGTGCCAAGCGCTGAAGATGCTAAAAAGTTCGTTCCAAAACCAGTTGAAAATTATACCGAAACCGACTTTCAAAAGATCGAACTAGATGCTAAGGCTTTTAGCATCATAGCATCAGCGCAGCCCAATGAGATATATGCTGGACTGTTACACTGTAACAGTGCCAAAGAGTTATGGGACGCACTTAAGGAACAGTTTGGTGGAACTGAAGAAGTCATAGAAAACAATAGGGAAATCCTGAACCAACAGTATGAAACATTTTGCTACGTTAAAGGTGAATCACTAACGCAACAATTTGAGCGTTTTAGTTGTCTCATCAGTGAACTGAGGCTTGTTAACACCACTTTTACAAACTCAACTCAAAATAGCAGGTTCCTCAGGTCACTACCAGAAAAATGGGACACTATAGCTTTTGTCACCCGAAATTCATCTGAATTCAAGGATCTGACCTTGACCCAACTCCATGGTCGACTCCTGACCTACGAAAGGGAGTTGAACCAGAAAAGGAGGTTACAAGAGTCAGGAAAATCTACCGATGATTACACTTTCGGTAATACTGCTCTTCTGGGTCAAGAAGAATCTGGGAGCAGTGGTAAGGATCAGGGTTATGATCACTTCATTGACATAACTGCTGGTGCAAATTTTAACAACCCTGATCCTCACTCTGGAAGTTATGCATTCACTGCTAACGAAAACCAGATGTCAGACAATTTAAGTTTTGAACTAAATGATTTGCAACATTTTGATCCCACTGATTTAGAGGAAATGGACATCCTGCATCAACTGGCTTTGCTAAGTGTTAGAACTAGCAAGTTCTACAAAAGAACAGGGCGAAAATTCCCAGGTTTGCATGGGAATCTAAGGGTTGGGTTGGATAAATCGAAAATCAAGTGCTACAAGTGTAATAGGTTGGGACATTTCGCTAGGGAATGTAGGAGTCAAACTACTGGTCCCATAATTACTCATCCTAGCTCAAATCCTAGACCTCAAAACCAAAACACTGTGCACTATGCCCAATATGCCCCAGCAGCTCAAGTGAACACTGCTCACTATGCTGCTGCCCCTGTGCCAGTACATTATGTCCAAACTACTGTTCCACAAATCCAATATGTTCAAACCCCTGTTCCACAGGTACAAGTGCAATCTGTTGCACCTCAAACCACTGCTCCAGCAGCAGCACAACCAGATCAACAAAGTTTTTTCACTCAAGGGTTTGTTGACTGGAGCAGTATGCCTGATGATCTTAGTGATGAAAATTTTGCACTTATGCTTCTAATGATTCTTCACATGATGAGTTTTGTTTGATGGCACTAGAGCTGAGGAGGAACAGCAGTGCTTTGAAACAGTGGAAGAGGTGATTGAAGCAGTGGTTACTGTTGTGGCTGATGAAATACTGTTGGGAGAAAGTTCAGGTACCCTGATTGAACCAATGACAGATCCATGGTCCATAGAGGACAAAGAAGAAGAGAAAGAAGAAAAGGCTGGTGAAAAGAAGGTAAAAGCTGATGATGATGAAGATCATCAATGTGATTGTGCAATGATGGCAGCTGCCAAGGGAGCTTCTGCATGCTTTGATAGTCTTTGGTATGTAGATAGTGGAGGCTCCAGGCACATGACAGGATGTAAAGCCCTCCTCAAAGACTTTAAAATCCATGGAGGGGGTGATATATCCTTTGGGAATAATAGTAAAGGAAAAGTTCTGGGGTCGGGTACAGTGGAGTCTGGAAAAGTAAAATTTGAAAATGTCAATCTAATAGACAATCTAAAATTCAACCTTCTGAGTGTGTCCCAAATGAGTGACAAGGGTTTTGGGTCATTCTTCACAAAAGATTGTTGTAGGATTGTTGGACCAGAAATGGTCAAAAAGATTGAAGCAATAATCAAAACTGGTCAAACTAAACTTGTTGCTCAAAGAAGTGGCAATGTTTATGTTGTTGACATGTCAAAAGAGTGTCCCAGAGCTGATGCCTGTCTGTTCTCAGCTGCCTCTAACAAAGAGACAGAACTTTGGCACAGAAGGTTAGGACACACAAATCTTAAGACAATCACAGAAATTTCAAAAAATGGTTTGGTGAGAGGCCTACCACAAAAATTGTTTTCATGTCCTGAACATTGCATTTCCTGTTTAAAAGGAAAACAGCATAAAAGTTCTTACAAGTCCATTGAAGAGTCCAAAACAACCCAGTGTTTGCAAATGCTACACATGGATTTGTTTGGCCCAGTTCAAGTCATGAGCCTCAAAAAGAAAAGATATTGTTTGGTTATTGTTGATGACTTTTCTAGGTTCACATGGACTTTCTTTTTGCACTCAAAAGATGAAACTGCAGGCATTTTGCAAGACTTTGTAATACAGGTTGAAAAGCAATTTGACCTTCCAGTGAAAAGCTTCAGGAGTGACAATGGCACATAATTCAAAAATAGGGAGTTGGATGCCTTCTGTGTGAAGAAAGGGATTGTAAGGCAGTACAGCATCCCAAGAACACTAGAGCAGAATGGGGTAGTGGAAAGGAAGAACAGAACTCTGATTGAGGCTGCCAGAACCATGCTTGCAGATTCAGGTTTGCCATTAACTTTCTGGGCAGAGGCAGTAAACACTGCTTGCTATGTTCAGAACAGAGTTTTAATAAACCACAGGCACAAAAAGACTGCCTATGAAATTCTGTATAAAATTAAACCACTGATCTCATATTTCAAAGTGTTTGGCTGCCCATGCTTTATTTTGAACTTAAAAGATTCCATCTCAAAATTTGCAGCCAAAATTGATTGTGGTTATCATCTGGGATACTCAACCACTGCCAAGGCCTACAAAGTGTTCAATACACGGACCAAGGCAGTGGAGGAGACTTTGAATGTTAAGTTCAATGAACTCTCATCAATGAAAATCCCAGCAAACCCTGCAGATCTGTTTGATCTTGAAAAATTCACTTTTGAAAATACTGCTGTCAAGACTAACAGTGCAGGTCCATCAGAGGATACAACACCAGACTATGGGTATGAAATCATCATCCCTCAAAGGTCTGCCACAAAGGGAAAAGCACCAGCTGTTCAAAACAGTTGTCAAAGCTCAACCACTGCTACCTCAACAGTTGTTGACCAAAGTAGCCCATCAACCACTGCTTCCACATCCTCAAACATTGCTGACAAAAATCCTCAAACAGTGGATAAAAGTCAGCAGTTGTCCACTTCATTACCTCCTATACCACCACCTTTTGAAGCCACTGCTGGATCATCAAAGTCCCCAGCAGTGGTTAGCTCAGATGATACACATTTGCAGCCTTCACCAACCAATGCCATCATACCATACCAAGGAGATTTAATCTTCTTGAGATCTCATCCACCTGATCTAATCATTGGCAACATAAATGAAGGGGTGCTCACAAGAAGCCAAACCCAAAACATTTGTCTTTTTGCTGGTTTTCTATCACTCCATCAGCCAGTCAAGTACCAAGAGGCACTGAAAGATAACAGCCAGGTAGAAGCCATGCAAGAGGAGCTCCAACAGTTTAAAAGACAACAAGTATGGGAGCTTGTACCACTGCCAGAAGAGGTTAGTCCCATTGGCACAAAGTGGGTCTTCAAGAACAAAACTGATGAAAGGGGTATTGTTGTCAAGAATAAAGCCAGGCTTGTGGTTCAAGGTTACAGACAGGAAGAGGGGATTGATTATGATGAAACATTTGCCCCTGTTGCAAGATTGGAAGCCATTAGACTGTTCCTGGCCTTTGCTGTCAACCACAATATGAAGGTGTTTCAAATGGATATCAAAAGTGCTTTCCTCTATGGTACAATTCAAGAAGAGGTGTATGTTTGTCAACCTCCAGGTTTTGAGGATCCATTTTATCCAGATCATGTCTACAGGCTAAACAAAGCCTTGTATGGCTTGAAACAAGCACCAAGGGCCTGGTATGAAACTCTTTCCAACTTCCTACTCTCAAATGGTTTCAAAAGAGGTACCATTGATAAAACACTGTTTTTAAAATGGAGAGGGAAGGATTTAATGATTGTCCAGATTTATGTGGATGACATTATTTTTGGAAGCACATGTAACTCAATGTGTGAAGAGTTTAGAGAACTCATGATAGCTGAGTTTGAAATGAGTGCTATGGGTGAGCTGCAATGCTTTCTTGGTCTCCAAGTACAGCAATTGCAAAATGGAACTTTCATTCATCAAAGCAAATATGCTAAAGAACTTTTAACCAAATTTGATATGAATGATTGTAAACCATGCAGCACACCCATGGCAACAAATAAGCTGGTCATGTCTGATGAAAAGGATGAGCTGATTGACCAAACACTTTATAGAAGCATGATTGGGTCTTTATTGTACCTAACTGCATCTAGACCAGACATCATGTTTGCAACATGTGTCTGTGCAAGAAGTCAATCAGCTCCTAGAAAATCAAATCTCATTGCTGTAAAAAGGATCTTCAGGTACATAAAAGGTGCTCCCACACTTGGTATCTTGTATCCAGCTAATGGGAACATCAAGCTTTCAGGTTTCTCAGACAGTGACTTTGCTGGATGTCACACCACAAGGAAGTCCACATCAGGAGGGTGCCAGTTTCTAGGTGATTGCTTAGTTTCATGGCAAAGCAAAAAGCAAGCAGCTGTTTCAACATCCACTGCTGAAGCTGAATACATTGCTGCTGCAAGCTGTACAGCCCAACTCCTGTGGCTTCAAAATCAGTTGCTGGATTTTGGTATCACTGCCTTAAAGACACCACTCATGTTGGACAGCCAGGCAGCAGAAAATATCATCAAAAATCCAGTTTCCCACTCAACCACCAAACACATCGACATCAGACATCACTTTGTGAGGGATTGCTATGAAAAAGGTTTGATTTCTCTGCATCATGTCCCAACTAAAGACCAGCTGGCTGATGTGCTCACAAAAGCACTTGATACAACCACTTTTGAAAGCTTGGTCTCTAGGATTGGGATGCTGAACATGGAATAACAAGCAACATCTTGTTTTTCTATGAATAAAAGCAACAAAATGTTTTCAGAAAATCAAAATTCCATCCTTAAAAATAGCTAAAAATGAAAATTTTCATTAAAATCCTTAAAAGTCTACCATTAACCACTGATTGTTCAAAAGTCTGCTTCTTTCAAAAATCTGTCCACTGCTGAAAGTCAACCCCTGCTCTCTCATTACTTTGATAAACTCTGTTGTTCAAAAGCAGTGTCTTATCCACTGATATGCTATCCACTGATAGTGAAAATCATCCACTGCTTTCATACCACTGCCTTCATCAGTCACTTTCACAAAAAGTACTGTCCTTCACTTTCAACAGGGGTTGTCACGTGGGCAGTACATATTGGTCAGACTTTTTGTAACGGCTGCCACCTCAGCATTCACTTTCTTCCCTATAAAATCCCCCACTCACCATCAAAACAGGGTTTTACTGTCGAATTGAATTCTTAAAAATTCTCTTCTCAAAACAGTTTTTCATCTCATCTTCCACAAATTTCTTCGATTAATCATTCTCAAAATGACTAAATCAAAGAAATCTGCAAAACCCTCATCCAAATCTTCATCGAAAACAGCCTCTCAAAAGGCAATCTCCACTGAAATTCCACACAAACCATCTCACAGTCTCCTGGGTCTTCTCACAAAACCAGGAACCACCAAAGTTTTCGATTCCATCATTGATCTCATGGCAAAATCAAAGTACAAAACTTTGTTCATTGCCGATGCACCAATCTATTTGGCAACCCAAAGGGAGTTCTGGAAAAATGCAACCCTTGAAAAACAGGGAGACACTGCAACCACCATAAACTCTTCGATAAAGGGTAAAGTTGTCCAAATCACGCCACAATCCATTTCAGAGGTCTTTCAACTCGGTGATCAGGAAGGTAAAATTTCTTTCACTAAAAACGAGTTACAAACTGACTTCATTGAGAGAGGGTATGAAGCTACAATGATGAAGAAAATTACCTTAGAAAAAGGTTATTTTCCGTCTGCAACCAGATTTTTATTTCATACCCTCCTACTATGTGTTTCAAACAAAACCACTTCTTTCAATGAAATCCCTTTAAAGATTCAAAATCTGGGATATGCAATTCTTCAAGGAGAAAATTTTAACTATTCTCGGGAAATTTTTAAAGATTTGGTAAATAATGTTGAAACAAAACCATTCTTACTGTTTCCAAGGTTTTTAAGTTACTATTTTACAAAGAAATTCAGTAAGGATGATTTAGCTATAATAAACCAAGGTGATTCTACTCAAATAAACAGTTTAACAACTGAAACTTTTTCAAGAATGTTAGCACCTTGCAAAACACAAGCAGAGGTGCCTGAGCAGATTTTAGCAGTTACAACTGCTCCTCAGGTATCTGCTGCTGAGCCCACTGCTCAAGGTGATCAAAGCAGCAGCACAACTGCTCTGAAACCCACACCTACTATCTCCAAAAAGCCAAAAAGAAAAACTCAAAAGCCCACAAAACCCATCAAAAAGGCAACTCTGGAGGATGAGATACCAGAGCTCCTGCCAGTGACAACACAAATGTCACAAGGAACCACTGCTGCTACTTCCTCACAGCAGTTGGTACAAATATCTCAACCCATAACCACAACTCCTCCTGCTTCTTCACAAAAAGAACAGGTTGTACAAATAGGGTCTCCACATCATGATGCTCTGGAAACACTCGTTTCTATCATCCACAGTCCAATGCCCGGGACACATCCTTTTTCTACACAAATCATCACATCCACAATTCCCTCACCAATAAAACCACTGTTGGATGCAATTGATTTGAACCAGGCATTAGCCAGTCCTTCTCAATCACCTACTAATGAGAATATACCTCAACAACTAACTGGGTCTGATGTATCAATCTTTACTAACCCACCAACACAACCTGAGGAGGTTACACCCCTTGAGTTACAAGTAACTCTTGGTGGTAATCCAAGTGAAGCAGCCACTACAAGTGTTACACCCACTGGGTTACATTTGGACAGTGGTTACATTAATAAGACTTCCTTGGAGGCAATTCCTTTTATAGCACCTCTGCCAACCACCAGTGGATTTATTTATCCTACTGGCAACATCAAAAGGTTGTCAAGTGTTGAAGGAAGAAGAGCCCAGTACCAAGAAAAAGGGGCATCAGTGGTTAATGTTTGGAGTATACTCCCTATATCTACCACTGATAAAACCACTGCTAGTGGGAAATCAGATGATCCCATTAACTTGGGTGATGGTTTAAAGTACCAGAAATTGACGGATCGCATTGAAAAACTTGATAACTCTGTTGCAGAACTCAAAGATATGCTACAACAGGTGTTACAAGTTCAGAAGGTACAATCAACTGTTGTTCCATCTCAAGCACCTGCTCCACACAAGGCATCTGCTCCAAATGAGCTCTGGAAGTTATTTCAACCTTTTCTCCATCAACAAGCAAAACTAGCAGATCAGCAACATGAAAAACATGTTCAACAGCTGAGAAATGCAATGGAGTCACGGTTCAAGAACACTCAGGCTGATTTAAAGGCTCTCAAAACTCAGATCTTGCACACCACTGGCACTGCTCCTCCAAAAGTATGCTATATTTATCAACTCCCAGAAGATAATGCCAAAAAGGGGGAGAAAATTAAGGAGTGGAAGAAGAAGGGTATAGAGGATGGTCTCTATCTTGAACCAGAAAATTCAAACATGACCAAAAAGATCCCTTTGCCAGATGGCAGCAAGAAAATTGATGTGACAACAAATGCACTAGCAGAAGCAGTTGCAAGTGTAAAAAGGGATAGAGAGGCCAAAAGGAAAGCCAGGGTAGACAGAATGGATCATCCAGATCAGGGTACTTCTGGGTCAAAGGATCATGAAAATCCTGTTGAGGAAAAGAAGAAGCCTACTAGAAAAGTGAGGCAACCCAAATCCATTCCAACCAGACGTTCAAAGTCTGCTCAAAAACCACCATACAAAACAGCTGATGCAACAGGAGTTACAAAAACTACTGCTTGCCAAACAGTTGTTCCATCAACACACACCACTTCAACACACACAACATCCACTGCTTTACCATCATTACCACCAAAAACAACACCTGCTGACATACAGCAGAAGACAGCAGATGTTATAACATCTGTTGTAATGACAACAGTGGTTGAAACACCAGTTGTTTCAACAGCTGTTAGTCAATCACAATCCACTGCCACTACATCTACCACCACTGTTCCATCCAAAACATCATCAGTCCCTCCTACAAAAAGGAGAAGGCTAATTTTAAAAGATGATGACACATCTCCATCACCAACATCTTCAAAATCCCTGTCACTTGTCACTATTCCAAAACCCATACCTCTCTCTTCAGCTCAAATTATAAAATCACTACCTCCTGCTGGTGTCTCATTTCCTCTGGAACTCATTGCAGTCAGAGAAGAAATCAAATCTTTTTATTATGAAGATGACCCAGCCAAAAGGAGTTTGCTATCAATTGCAAATTATCCCAGGCCTAACAATATTGAAGAATACTTGAAACTCAAAGCCAAACAAGCAGAGGATATTGCAATCAAAAACAGAAAAGGGAAATATGATAGAGAATTTCAACAAAACTATCAGTTTTTACTCTCACAGGTCAATGCTATGGAGCGTTTTGCAAAAAATGTATGTCAGAAAATTTCAGAAAGGGCAGATGAGTCCTTAAGAAAAGACTACATTGAAAACATCATGACCTACAAGAAATACAAGGGGGAGAAACACATGTACAAGACCTGGACCATTCCTGAGCTTGAAAAAGAAGCAGCCAGGATTCAAGACATGATCAAAAATAAGGTCAAGCAGACTCCTCCTGAAAAATTCAAACAATTTGAAGCTGAGAAGATGTTAGAGTTGAGGAGAATGAAAGAGGAGCCGATTGCAGCTGATTATGGGTCAAAGAACTCTGTGACAAAGTGGGGAGAAGATAGAGTCAGGGCCACCTACAAAAGGTTGGAGGAACTAAGAAAGAAAGACCCAAATGTTCCACAAAATCCTGACTACTCCAAAGCAGCGGTTTCAAAAAGACCACCAAAGCTGCAAGTCAAGAGAACCACTGCTCCAGCTGGTGCTGCCATCTACAAAAGAAGGAGCAAAAACCAGTTTAGCATGGAAACAATTCAAGATCTTTTAGCCGGAGATGCCATTGTAAAAGCTGGCACGGAAGTAATGATAAAAGAAGATCTTGAATTGGAACAATCTGCATGTGCTGCTCAGCCAGCTATGAACAGGCCAGCCTCACCAAATACTTCTGCAAATAAACATCTCCCAAGAAACCCACCAGGCTCAAAAATACAAAAGTGGGAAACTGACAAACAGACCTGCGTATTGACTCTGCTCAGGTCTGGTGGAGAAGTGGAGAAAATATCAAGGGAACAAGCTCTTGGCCTGAGTCTTGAAGATTTGCAGGATCTCCTTGATCTTCCACTTAGCAGGGATGATGAAGATACAGATGCCCTAGACTTTGAATTACAATTCAAAGGTCAGATAAGGGAGCTGTTGATGAGGCAATAAAGAATTCCACAAATAATGAAGAGTTTTGGCATTATCTGTTCCAGGGGGAGATTGTTGGGATTGAACCCTATCAGAGGAACAGATAATTAAAGCCAAAACTGGATCAGAGTAGTGGATCAAGAATAAGCAGACGATTACAGATTAGTTCATGCAAATCTCTCCCCTTGAAAGTGGTTTCATATCTGCTGATCTCCTATCTGCTGATCTTACTAAGTGCTGACCTACAACTGCTGCTTTGCATCTACTGACCAATGTCAAAGACTGATGGAAGACCAAAGCTCTGCTGACTCAATCTACTGCCTTGAGTCAAGTACTGCTGATCCGGACAAGCACTGCTGGGTTCACAGCAGTGGAAGGATGCAGCAGCTGTTTAAGTGTCTTTTATGTAATGAATTGTAATAACAGTAGTATATCAGTGTTTATATAGATCAGAGGTTAGAGTTTGTTAGGAGGTTAGATGTCACTTTCATGGTGACGTCAGCTAAGATGCTCAGTGGTTTGCAAGTGCCTATAAATAGTTCAGTACTTTGTACTGTTCTATTAGCTCTTTCACCACATCGTCTTCTTTGCACGAGCAAACTACTGAGCTCTGGCTGAGGGGGAGTTTGCATTCATTCATCAATCATTGTAATCGGTGTTGAAACAAATTCAATCTTTCGATTCATTGTGTAAAGATGTTTGATAAAAGTATTACTCTCGTTTGATTGTATGCAAAGTTTGTTTTCATCTTAATTCCGCTGCACAACTCTTACATTTCCATCTTAATTTCAAACGAAAATACAATAAAAAAGAAACTCAGATCCAACATGCTAGCTTAGGGACATTGTAGAATTTCACAAGTTTTGTGGTCTCTAGGATAGGGCTCTTTCGGCTTTCAAAGGTGTAGTCCTTATCTCTTGTTGGCAAATATGGAAGGCTAGGAACGAACATATTTTTGGGGAGAGAAGCATGAAAGTGGAGGAAGTTGTTAGTGCGATAAAGTCTATAGGTTTTCTTTGGTTTAAGAATAGGTCCAAATACAAAGATGTAATTTGGGACGAGTGGTGTAAATTTGTATAGTTGTGTGGCCGTCCTTTTTGGGCCGTGCTTGGTGTTTTTAATGAAGTTTTCCTTTCAAGAAAAAACAAAAACTGCTAGCTTAAATGTCAAAATCATAAGAGATTGGACACTAAAATTAAATGGATATACTTTATTCTAAACTGCGTACACTCAATGAGTCAAAGTAACTAACTACAATAAAGATCTTTAATATCGAATCTATAACCAGTGGTATCAACAATAGACATCTACTCACTTGACGATACTTGGCATATCTTATCTTATTATTCTTATATAACAATTCAATTCTCTCCCAATGAATTTCCCAATCTCACTCAAGACTTACAATTAACATCTATACTGTATAATAAAAGAAACCATTAAAGGGACATTTGTTATCATATTAGACTAGGAGAAGGTTCATTTGAGAAGAAATTTTATGTGAGAAGAAAAAGAAGAAAGGGCATAATGGTAAAACATTAAATAGTTTATAACTCCTTACATTAATTATGTTATCACTCATTAATAAAGTAAAAAATATTTTATCCTACACATTTCAAAATTTATCCTACATATATCTTACACTTACTGAAATTTACCCTACACATATCTAAATCAATCATACACGTTTAAGAATTTATCCTACACATACTAAAATTTATCCTACACATGTCGAAAATTGTCCTTCACCCTAAATTATTTTATCTTGAAAGAGTATATTTAAAAGTGAGTTACAAATTTAATTAGTTAGCTAATTAATTACAATTAGAAATTTACCTATATGCCCTTATTAAATATATTAAATACACATATTAAATGAAGTAAAATGGAGCATTTCTATTGGTTTAAAACTTATTCTTTTTATTCTTACAAAATTTTTCTTCTCATTTGAACCCTCCACTATTAGACTATGTCCTATAGATAATTATTATTTATATATAATCCTTTTACTAAATATTATTTAGTTTAATCTCTTATAGATAATTATTATTTATTTAATAATAATTATCTATAAGAGATTAAACTAAATAATATTTAGTAAAAGGATTATATATAAATAATAATTATCTATAGGACATAGTCTAATATGATGACAAGTGTCCCATTAATGGTTATAATAATTATCTATAAGAGATTAAACTAAATAATATTTAGTAAAAGGATTATATCTAAATAATAATTATCTATAGGACATAATTATTATTTATTTAATAATAATTATCTATAAGAGATTAAACTAAATAATATTTAGTAAAAGGATTATATATAAATAATAATTATCTATAGGACATAGTCTAATATGATGACAAGTGTCCCATTAATGGTTATAATAATTATCTATAAGAGATTAAACTAGATAATATTTAGTAAAAGGATTATATATAAATAATAATTATCTATAGGACATAGTCTAATATAATGACAAGTGTCCCATTAATGGTTATAATAATAATTATCTATAAGAGATTAAACTAGATAATATTTAGTAAAAGGATTATATATAAATAATAATTATTTAAAAGAGTTTACGAAATCCAAAGACGGTCGGTCTCCAAGAAGTCTTCTTGCCCACGTGTTTTGTAAATTGGTGTAAAAAGGTTTTCAATCAAAAGTAATTTCGTTTCATTAAACAAGAAGTTATGAATTTAGGAGGTTCTTGTGAAAACGAGGATCCTTAGAAAATAATTTTAGCAAAAGGACTTTGTGATTGTTAAAAGTTCTAACAAATGATTTGTTGATGTGAAAAGAATCTTTGGTAAAATGATCCTATAACCTCCATAAGATTTTATAGGTGTAAAAGAAAGGTTGGTTTGATCCTCCGATTGAGAATGAAAGTCTTTAGTTTGGTGATATATATATCATGAGTGCGTTTTAGTGTTTAAGTCGAATATGAAGTTCATGGGCAAGAGATTTGTTTGACCGATTAAAGTGATAGGTAGCATTTCGTAAGGTTTGGAAATTTGTGTAGTAAGACGTTTAAGATAAGTTAGGAATCCGTGTATGTGAGTTAGGTGAAAATAGGTTGTAGGTTAGGAAGTATGCTTGATAAAACAATATATTTGGAAGTCGTACACGTATGTATTTTGAATAATGGTCAATAATTTAGATATAAAACATGATCGAGTTTGCATAATAAGATATTTTGAAGGGGCGGTTTGGTAACGATCACCTAGGTAAGGGAATCACCCCGAACTTGTTGGTGAGGTCGTTTTGAAAAAGGGGAGTGGAGTTAATCGTCAAGGTAAGGAAATCACTCCTATCTCGAGGATATGTCTCCACTTGTCGTCACAAGGAATATGAATTTAAATTACATGAAATCATGCATATGTATAAATGTATGGAAAGATTCAATATGTTGTATGTGTGAGAAGAAAATATCGAAAGTAAATTCGAATTTGAAAGATTGCATCATATAAAATAAATAATAGAAACACACGTTTGATTAAAATTCGGATGGTTCCAAAACGGAATTTTTGACTAACCAAAGTGGTCGAAAAGGCTTTCGAACTTGAGGAGCATGCTTTGGCCTAATAGGTGAAATACTCTCGCCGACAAGTCGGTTTAACGGCATTTACCCTTCCGGTTACTACATGTCCCAAATCAATCGAAATTTCGAGACTTGGCGGGATTTATGAAGAAGATCAAGGAGTGGAACTGGTCGACAAGGTGCGGGTTTCACCCCTAACTTGGCGATTTAGTATCCTAAGTGTGGTTGGTACTCGTCGGGTCAAAATTTGATTTCGACACTTTGACGAGGGTCCACTAGAATTCAAAATTTGAATTTCTCCATCAAGGTGAGGATTTCACTCCTAACTTGGTGGTGAATTTCGTGTAAGAAAAGAAAAGTAGAAGGATTGAGAGTCATTCACCAAATTGTGGGTTTCACGCCTATTTTGGTGAGGTCGTCTCATTTTTTGTAATATGAGTGTTGTCGGATTTAGAATAATCGAGTAAAATGCATGAGGGAAGTGTATGTCAAAGAAAATACTTAAACAAGTGTAAACACATAAGGAAGCATATCAAGAATGGTACTTAAATAATGGAATGATAAAACAAGTATTAACACATAGAGAAATACGTCAGGAATAATACATAAAGAATCGAACAATGATAAAACAAGTATTAACTCATAATCAAACAAGCATTAGTGCATAAGAATAACATGCCAAATATTACACATGAGTGACATACATGTTTTAAAAGAGTATAAATAAGAAACAAATAAGGTATCATGTAGTAGTTCAAGCAAACATACGAATAAGGCTCTAAAACTATAGACTAGGTTAAAGCATTCCTACTTTCCTAATTCCCTATAGTTATGGCTTTGATACCAATCTGTCACACCCCAACCAATGGCGGAAACATCGGGATGAGACGAAGTGTGAAGATTGCTCGAGACATCATAACGCTAATTGTGACAAGAGAATTAAAGATAAATTGATTTCTTTCATAAATAAATGTTACAATACATGAAAGTTGAAATACAACATGTTAAATACAAGAAAAACAATACGACAACAAATATGACATTTATACAATGTATTTAACCTAAACGTCTATATGTGTATCTAGGCATCAACGCTACTTCATTTCATAGCATCATCATCCTCAACCTGTAACATGTTTAAAATAAAGTTCAATGCAAAAGCAAAGGCGAGTATACAAGTTTGGTACGTACATAGCAAAAGATAAGTTTTGAACAATTCCTCATAGCAAGCATGTGATTCAAGATAAACATGAAAACATGGTATGTGTCTAACATATCAAACCAAGAAAACGCAATATGCTCATGACATAACCACAAGTTACGGGCGGCGGGTCGTTAATCCTATAGTGCTACACATGTCACGGTTTGGCTCGTACAAGTTAATGATAAGTTCAACACATAAGATTAATCCAAGTTTAAAGTATCAAGCCATCACGTATACAAGCATGTTAATAAGAATGTTCATGTGTTTAAGCAAAAGTTCATGTGTAAGTTGTTGATAGATAAACATGTTACGCCCCAAAAGTGGTAAAAGTAAAGAGGGGAAAATATGAGTATACTCACAAGGTTTGCATATGCTTTCCAATTATCCAAATATTGACGAGTTGATGAGGTTAAAAGGTTGAATGTGTAAGGATTAAAGTTCAAGTATGCTTAGAGTCGAGATTCGGTATTTAAAACAACATAAAAATAAATTATGAGAATAACATGTGAAAATGATCACTTTCAACACATAACACTTGTATGACACTTGGTAACCTCAAGGGTTATGATAATGTTTTCATGAGTTGAACACCCATAAGAATCAAAACAAGGTTTAGGTCTTAGAGGATCTTCTACTTCTTTAACATATAAACACAAGTTCAACATTAAAGGTTCGAATGAGTGTATATATATATTTAGGCTAAGTATTACATATTATTTAGTCCAATAATTCAAGTAGGAGGTAGAAGATTAGGATCTTCATTTAGGCACCTCGAGTTATCATAGATGTCATGTTTGGGGTAGGAAGAACATGCTTCCATTTAGGAACCCCTTGAATGTTCACCACTTCTCTTGATGTAAAAACAACCAAGGAGGGTCACGAACTAGGATTAACACAATAATATAAACAACCTAACTAAAGAGAAATCATCAAACCATGTGAGGATTGTATGTAGGACAACCCAAGTTGTTCCATAATCACTCATTCATCAAGATCTAAGCTTGACATGATTTGTGGGTTAAATACCCTAACAAAACAGAAAGTATTTGAGGTTTTAACCTCTGATTTATAGTGTCTCAA
This sequence comes from Helianthus tuberosus, assembly GCA_030545235.1. Lineage (NCBI taxonomy): Eukaryota > Viridiplantae > Streptophyta > Magnoliopsida > Asterales > Asteraceae > Helianthus > Helianthus tuberosus. The sequence goes on from CM060440.1 coordinate 68,567,582, forward strand.
CCTTGTTTTTAAGCTTAACCAACCATAAGAGAGGTTGTAAGCATTAGGACATAGGTGTGAGATGTGTTAGACACAAGTTGGATGAGTTTAAACAACTTTTGAAGAACTTGAAACAAAACAGAACGTTTGTGGACAATTTCAGGGCATTTCCAGGTCCGATTTCTCCAAGGAGAAGTCAAGGAATCGAACCCCATGATTATCCAAGCAAGTAGGAAGAAGAATCGAGTGATTTCGTTAAGAAATGAGCAAGTTATGCTCACTTTTGTAGAGAGGTATGAATCTGGACGAATCTGATTTCCCAGCAAGATATGAACTGATTTGGGAGTGTTTAAGATGAGTTGTAAAGTGTAAGAAGTGAGGATTAGGCTTGGGTTTTATAGAGAAGTGTTAGGGTAGTTGTTAAAAGGGTATTAAATAAGGTTGGTTAGGAGATAACACAAACAAAATAGACCAATGGGTGGCTGGGAAATGCAAGGCTGTGGATCAGCCCTTTGGTGCGTATGAAAGCTGGCCGAACACAATTAATTACCTTCTTTTTTTTTTCTTTTGGTCCAATAAAGTCCCTCATTATATAGTTGATCTAATAATGTGTAATCTAAAAAAAAGTAAATCAAGCCTTTAACTTGTATTACAATAAAATAAAACGTACATAGGCGGCCGCAGGTTCACTGACCAAAGTCAGCTGAAATTCTTTTGTTACTTTGTCACATTGGTCCCCTAATTTAGATATTAAGGCTGAATAATTAAATAATTATCAAATATATATAATCTTAATATATTAATTTATGTGTAATAATAAATAAATACCAAAAAATCAAATATGATAATAAGCTAAGTAAAGGGCTGTGCATCATGATCGCACATGTCCTTTATGTTTTTTTTTCTACGCTTAATATTAGCATTTTATAATATAAGTTATGTAATATTAATGTATTATAAGAAATTTACTAAGCATATAGTATATATATTAACGTTTAATCTATATATGAAATTTTGGTGATAAGTTTGTATAATAATAAAACAAAAGTATAGGTTGTGTGTTGTGAACGTATAATCACGTGTTTGTATGTAATTAGCGTCTTAAGTCATGCATTTCTTTACGAGAAGAACAAATATGTATCGAATGAATGTATGAATCAAATGCCTAAACGGATTTAAATGTACAAGCATGATTAAATAAACGAGGTATAATTTGTACGAGATACTAAATTTTATTACAATCGAAGTTACGAAATACGAAAATGGAAGCGAAATACGAATACGATACGGATGTAAGTTTCCAAGAATAAGTAAATGAATAATCTTTCTAATTAAAGTAAGTTTCAAAACGCGAGGCGTTACAGTCTCCCCTCCTTTAGGAAATTTCGTCCCGAAATTTATTTAAGAGGAAGACCTTGGAAAAAGTATTTTGGCTGAAAAGAATGATTGGCTAAAATTGAGATTTTGAAGTTTGAGACGTGTTGAAGAGGTATAAATTTTTTTTTTTTTTTTTTTTGAGGAATGAAATGATAGGTTTATAATAAAAAAAATTTGACTAAGATGGTTGAGGCATTAATCATAAGTAAAACGTACATGTGTGTGTATAGGCAAAGTAAGCTTAAACAAGTTTGAATAACCCGAAGGAGAAGTATTTTAAAATATGTAACTTAAGGGGAAAAAGTTTCTGTATAAAACGGTTTGTATTCTGATGAAAAGTGTGGCCGCACTGTAGGTTGTAAGAAAAGTTTTTATTGGTTTCAAGGGCATTAATAAATCTCAGGTTATAGAAAATTGTGTATTGGTGAGAAACAAGTTAGGCATTTAAATAAAATGGTTTTGGAGGTAAAGGCCAACCAAATGTGTTTACGCATAAATAAAGGACGGAAGATAGTTTTAAAAGCAAGAAAGTATTTCAGGATTCGAACGTTTAAACCGATTGATTGTAAATAAGGTTTGTATAAAGGTAAAAAAAAGATAGGTAGGAATAATAGAGATATAAGAGTGAACGAACGGTCTAGTAGGGGAATGCAAGGATAGGAATGTTATGTGTGTTGGATAAACGAAAGTGACGCGTTAAGAATAAGGTTTCGTCGTGGATAATCAGATATCGCGCGTTTGGAGACGCGTTTGTGAGTTGTTAAAGTTTGTATTAGGTCCAAAAGGTCTGCAAAACACTGAATTTCTCATGGCACGTTTTATGAAATTTGGTAATATGGTGAAAACACTTATATATAGGAAGTACCAACGGCGTATCCACCATGTTTTAACCACATTACATCCGTTCCGTATTCGGTGCCATGTTATGTTCCGTGTCTTACCATACACAGTAGTACACTCTATGGTTCTCATACGCCTATCACTATAATCCCGTGTGCACCCGTGATTATATTGATCGTCGCCTGATCCGCATAGCTTGTACTAGTTGTGTATGAGTTAGGGTATCCATAATTTGAAAATTAAGAATGTGCACGAGTAAGAATGTAGTATGTAAGCAAGTCCATGCTTAAGTATGTATGGGACCCATGCAAGTGAATCACTCGGATTACACTCGCGTGTAGGTACGAATGTATGAGTATGAAATGAAAGTATGAGCAATAGTATAAGTTTAAGTATGAATAAGCACGCAAGTTTGTGTATCGACATAACACGTACGAGTAGTATGTGTATATGCATAAGCACGCAACGTATGAGTATAAGTGAAAACATGAGATATATGAGTATAGGTAAAATCATGAAACGTATGAGTATAAATAAAACATGAAACGTATGAGTATAAGTATGAATACGATTAATAGTATAGGCATAAAACGTATGAATGTAAGTGTAGGTACGAATATTTAAATTTACGTATATAGTGTATGTTGGAACATCACGGATTTAGGTGTATAAAATCGTCCAAAAGGTTAAGTATGTAATTACGAATGATTATGAGGAATTGTTGCGTTAAAATGACTAAAACACGTATGATGAAATGTGTGTATAGTTGTTTAAACGAAACGTTGGGTTTATCGTATCAAAATTGGATGAGCTTGGTTTGAAATGTAGGATATAGTCGCTTATGTAAAAGGATATAAGGTACTCATTGGTTAAGCATAATGCATTTTGTAATGAATGGAAATGCTACTTTTGTTTTAAAAGAGTTTACGAAATCCAAAGACGGTCGGTCTCCAAGAAGTCTTCTTGCCCACGTGTTTTGTAAATTGGTGTAAAAAGGTTTTCAATCAAAAGTAATTTCGTTTCATTAAACAAGAAGTTATGAATTTAGGAGGTTCTTGTGAAAACGAGGATCCTTAAAAAATAATTTTAGCAAAAGGACTTTGTGATTGTTAAAAGTTCTAACAAATGATTTGTTGATGTGAAAAGAATCTTTGGTAAAATGATCCTATAACCTCCATAAGATTTTATAGGTGTAAAAGAAAGGTTGGTTTGATCCTCCGATTGAGAATGAAAGTCTTTAGTTTGGTGATATATATATCATGAGTGCGTTTTAGTGTTTAAGTCGAATATGAAGTTCATGGGCAAGAGATTTGTTTGACCGATTAAAGTGATAGGTAGCATTTCGTAAGGTTTGGAAATTTGTGTAGTAAGACGTTTAAGATAAGTTAGGAATCCGTGTATGTGAGTTAGGTGAAAATAGGTTGTAGGTTAGGAAGTATGCTTGATAAAACAATATATTTGGAAGTCGTACACGTATGTATTTTGAATAATGGTCAATAATTTAGATATAAAACATGATCGAGTTTGCATAATAAGATATTTTGAAGGGGCGGTTTGGTAACGATCACCTAGGTAAGGGAATCACCCCGAACTTGTTGGTGAGGTCGTTTTGAAAAAGGGGAGTGGAGTTAATCGTCAAGGTAAGGAAATCACTCCTATCTCGAGGATATGTCTCCACTTGTCGTCACAAGGAATATGAATTTAAATTACATGAAATCATGCATATGTATAAATGTATGGAAAGATTCAATATGTTGTATGTGTGAGAAGAAAATATCGAAAGTAAATTCGAATTTGAAAGATTGCATCATATAAAATAAATAATAGAAACACACGTTTGATTAAAATTCGGATGGTTCCAAAACGGAATTTTTGACTAACCAAAGTGGTCGAAAAGGCTTTCGAACTTGAGGAGCATGCTTTGGCCTAATAGGTGAAATACTCTCGCCGACAAGTCGGTTTAACGGCATTTACCCTTCCGGTTACTACATGTCCCAAATCAATCGAAATTTCGAGACTTGGCGGGATTTATGAAGAAGATCAAGGAGTGGAACTGGTCGACAAGGTGCGGGTTTCACCCCTAACTTGGCGATTTAGTATCCTAAGTGTGGTTGGTACTCGTCGGGTCAAAATTTGATTTCGACACTTTGACGAGGGTCCACTAGAATTCAAAATTTGAATTTCTCCATCAAGGTGAGGATTTCACTCCTAACTTGGTGGTGAATTTCGTGTAAGAAAAGAAAAGTAGAAGGATTGAGAGTCATTCACCAAATTGTGGGTTTCACGCCTATTTTGGTGAGGTCGTCTCATTTTTTGTAATATGAGTGTTGTCGGATTTAGAATAATCGAGTAAAATGCATGAGGGAAGTGTATGTCAAAGAAAATACTTAAACAAGTGTAAACACATAAGGAAGCATATCAAGAATGGTACTTAAATAATGGAATGATAAAACAAGTATTAACACATAGAGAAATACGTCAGGAATAATACATAAAGAATCGAACAATGATAAAACAAGTATTAACTCATAATCAAACAAGCATTAGTGCATAAGAATAACATGCCAAATATTACACATGAGTGACATACATGTTTTAAAAGAGTATAAATAAGAAACAAATAAGGTATCATGTAGTAGTTCAAGCAAACATACGAATAAGGCTCTAAAACTATAGACTAGGTTAAAGCATTCCTACTTTCCTAATTCCCTATAGTTATGGCTTTGATACCAATCTGTCACACCCCAACCAATGGCGGAAACATCGGGATGAGACGAAGTGTGAAGATTGCTCGAGACATCATAACGCTAATTGTGACAAGAGAATTAAAGATAAATTGATTTCTTTCATAAATAAATGTTACAATACATGAAAGTTGAAATACAACATGTTAAATACAAGAAAAACAATACGACAACAAATATGACATTTATACAATGTATTTAACCTAAACGTCTATATGTGTATCTAGGCATCAACGCTACTTCATTTCATAGCATCATCATCCTCAACCTGTAACATGTTTAAAATAAAGTTCAATGCAAAAGCAAAGGCGAGTATACAAGTTTGGTACGTACATAGCAAAAGATAAGTTTTGAACAATTCCTCATAGCAAGCATGTGATTCAAGATAAACATGAAAACATGGTATGTGTCTAACATATCAAACCAAGAAAACGCAATATGCTCATGACATAACCACAAGTTACGGGCGGCGGGTCGTTAATCCTATAGTGCTACACATGTCACGGTTTGGCTCGTACAAGTTAATGATAAGTTCAACACATAAGATTAATCCAAGTTTAAAGTATCAAGCCATCACGTATACAAGCATGTTAATAAGAATGTTCATGTGTTTAAGCAAAAGTTCATGTGTAAGTTGTTGATAGATAAACATGTTACGCCCCAAAAGTGGTAAAAGTAAAGAGGGGAAAATATGAGTATACTCACAAGGTTTGCATATGCTTTCCAATTATCCAAATATTGACGAGTTGATGAGGTTAAAAGGTTGAAAGTGTAAGGATTAAAGTTCAAGTATGCTTAGAGTCGAGATTCGGTATTTAAAACAACATAAAAATAAATTATGAGAATAACATGTGAAAATGATCACTTTCAACACATAACACTTGTATGACACTTGGTAACCTCAAGGGTTATGATAATGTTTTCATGAGTTGAACACCCATAAGAATCACAACAAGGTTTAGGTCTTAGAGGATCTTCTACTTCTTTAACATATAAACACAAGTTCAACATTAAAGGTTCGAATGAGTGTGTATATATATTTAGGCTAAGTATTACATATTATTTAGTCCAATAATTCAAGTAGGAGGTAGAAGATTAGGATCTTCATTTAGGCACCTCGAGTTATCATAGATGTCATGTTTGGGGTAGGAAGAACATGCTTCCATTTAGGAACCCCTTGAATGTTCACCACTTCTCTTGATGTAAAAACAACCAAGGAGGGTCACGAACTAGGATTAACACAATAATATAAACAACCTAACTAAAGAGAAATCATCAAACCATGTGAGGATTGTATGTAGGACAACCCAAGTTGTTCCATAATCACTCATTCATCAAGATCTAAGCTTGACATGATTTGTGGGTTAAATACCCTAACAAAACAGAAAGTATTTGAGGTTTTAACCTCTGATTTATAGTGTCTCAACCTTGTTTTTAAGCTTAACCAACCATAAGAGAGGTTGTAAGCATTAGGACATAGGTGTGAGATGTGTTAGACACAAGTTGGATGAGTTTAAACAACTTTTGAAGAACTTGAAACAAAACAGAACGTTTGTGGACAATTTCAGGGCATTTCCAGGTCCGATTTCTCCAAGGAGAAGTCAAGGAATCGAACCCCATGATTATCCAAGCAAGTAGGAAGAAGAATCGAGTGATTTCGTTAAGAAATGAGCAAGTTATGCTCACTTTTGTAGAGAGGTATGAATCTGGACGAATCTGATTTCCCAGCAAGATATGAACTGATTTGGGAGTGTTTAAGATGAGTTGTAAAGTGTAAGAAGTGAGGATTAGGCTTGGGTTTTATAGAGAAGTGTTAGGGTAGTTGTTAAAAGGGTATTAAATAAGGTTGGTTAGGAGATAACACAAACAAAATAGACCAATGGGTGGCTGGGAAATGCAAGGCTGTGGATCAGCCCTTTGGTGCGTATGAAAGCTGGCCGAACACAATTAATTACCTTCTTTTTTTTTTTTCTTTTGGTCCAATAAAGTCCCTCATTATATAGTTGATGTAATAATGTGTAATCTAAAAAAAAGTAAATCAAGCCTTTAACTTGTATTACAATAAAATAAAACGTACATAGGCGGCCGCAGGTTCACTGACCAAAGTCAGCTGAAATTCTTTTGTTACTTTGTCACATTGGTCCCCTAATTTAGATATTAAGGCTGAATAATTAAATAATTATCAAATATATATAATCTTAATATATTAATTTATGTGTAATAATAAATAAATACCAAAAAATCAAATATGATAATAAGCTAAGTAAAGGGCTGTGCATCATGATCGCACATGTCCTTTATGTTTTTTTTTTCTACGCTTAATATTAGCATTTTATAATATAAGTTATGTAATATTAATGTATTATAAGAAATTTACTAAGCATATAGTATATATATTAACGTTTAATCTATATATGAAATTTTGGTGATAAGTTTGTATAATAATAAAACAAAAGTATAGGTTGTGTGTTGTGAACGTATAATCACGTGTTTGTATGTAATTAGCGTCTTAAGTCATGCATTTCTTTACGAGAAGAACAAATATGTATCGAATGAATGTATGAATCAAATGCCTAAACGGATTTAAATGTACAAGCATGATTAAATAAACGAGGTATAATTTGTACGAGATACTAAATTTTATTACAATCGAAGTTACGAAATACGAAAATGGAAGCGAAATACGAATACGATACGGATGTAAGTTTCCAAGAATAAGTAAATGAATAATCTTTCTAATTAAAGTAAGTTTCAAAACGCGAGGCGTTACATCATTTCCGCAATCACCATATCTATCATGTACCGAGTATATCCATTAATTTTTTTAAATATACTTTTCTTATTATTTGGTATGTAAAATCATATTTATTCAACCCGTGTAATTGTAACATCCCGAAAATACAAATTCTTAAATTTGCAATTAAGTTGCAAATAAATTAGTAAAATAATCTAATTAGTAATGACACTAACCTAGTTAGTTTATCACTTATGAGTAGTTAAAGACATTGAAATAAAATAAAAGAAACTAGAGGGACCAAAAGTGTTAAACTTGAAAATAGTTTTAATAAAAACATTTTTTATTAAAACACAAACCCACAATTGAGTACGGGGATCGACCAGAAGCAGGGGGGGCGACCAAGCTTCTCAAAACCCTAACATTCACTAATCTCATAAATTGAAGGTTCAAATCTGATCCAAAACGAAATCCGAGCTGAGATTTGTGATCCTCATCGCAAGAGGGTTATAAGGTATGTAAAATTTGATGAGAATTCTCTACTTGAAATTCTCATGAATTTGGGAAATCTGAAATTTGATGATGCATGTTTGTTATTTGGGTAGAATAGGAATGATATAGTGTCTAGGAGTAAAACCTAGACAACAATATGTGAAATCATGCCTAAATTCTGAAAATTTCATGAACACATGGAAGGTGATTCATGGGTTTTGTGAGAAAATGATAAACACTAGGATTATAGTGGTTGTTCTAGTAATATTTGACATATGTGAAGTGATTTCGGAACTTTAGAGGTTAAAGCTCATGTAAGGTAGTTGATTGATGAAAATTAGGGCTATATGACAAGTTATGAACTTGATAATATATAGTGTAAATTTCTGCCCTTAAAGTGTTCGCATAAATGCCTCAAAGAAGGCTTAAATCTGAAAATTTGAGTTAAACCGCATGATTGTGATGTTTCGGCAAAATATGCGAACTATGAATTGAAAAGAGTTCTAAACATGTCTTGGTTGAACTCTATAGGAAAGGATACTGGAGCTCCAAGCGGACAAGCCGGTGGCGACTTGCGTTTGAAGGGCGTGCACTAAAGGTATGTAACTTGATTCGATACATTTGGAAAATTTGATAATTAGCATATGTGTAGTCGAATTGTGGAATACAAGTTGAGTTGAATTAAAGCGATAATGTTCGCTATATCAAATAATAGGCCAAGAATTGGTTAGATCTCGTTGGTAGTCATCATAATGGAGGATTCCTTAGATGAGCCAAACGGGTCGAATAACCAAATAATGCGTGGTAATGCATCGTAATATGATTACTCGGTTTTTCGTTATTGTTAACAAAAGACATATTAGAATACGAGAAATTTGTGTAATGGTTTGTTAGAATGAGAAATCCGAGGATTTGGGTTTGGGTGAGATAAATAAACAAATCAGTCAAAACATAAACTTGCAGTGACTACCATAAGTTACGGTATACACCGTAACTTACGGTAGGGATCAAAAGCCTTACGGTGGTCCACTACTGATTTACGGTGGACCAGAATCATCAAGTGACTACCGTAACTTACGGTAGATACCGTAAGTTACGATAGAGCTTGGAAATTTTTGTTAAATTTTGCATTTTATAGCTAATCGAATCCGTTTCTAAGCGCAGTTTCGATTAAGCAATAATTCCAAGAACTCTAATACTAAATTCTGTTAAACATTTCCAGTTTCAGGTATTGCAAGAATACGGATGGCGATCAAGCAAGTTTTTGAAGAACCGAACACAACTTTTGAAGCTTCCGCAATATCATAACTTTGTTAAACAATGTTTCTATTTCTTTTGAATGTAAACAATTTGCTAATCAGGTCATGAATGTTTTAACTAGTAGTTTGTTGACTAGTTTTGATTACTTGGAACTTTGTTTTGGTAACTATGTTTTAATTTAGACACCTTTTATATAAATCCTATGAAATTTTATTAAATTCAAGTAAATATAAGACGGGTGTTACAAGTTGGTAATCAGAGCTTAAGGTTGTAAACAAAGTGTTCGGTTCAAGCTTGATCGATCGTCCGGTAAGAATTAATTCATCATTTTAGTAGATTCTATCTTATGTAAGAAATGAGATGCAAATTAATGTGCATGGGAAGGGTGTGTTAACACACTCAAACCCGGAAAGTGTACCGAATGTGAACGATAAAAGCAAGTCATGCACTTGGCTAAACCAAAACAAATAAAGTTATGTTATAAATGAAATGTTTAATGTTTAATGTAAACATTTCAGTTTCAAGATGTCGAAAGGAAACGATAATGATCCGGTGCCGACAAGCACCGAACAAATGAAAGAGATAATTGCCGAAGAAGTGGGAAAGGCAATTGAAGGTAGTCTATCCGGGTTTATAGACAAAATTCAAAACACGGTGTTGTCGTTTGTCGAAGAACGAGTCAAAAGGTTGGAAGATAGTGTCAACCTTATAAAAGATAAATTGGGAGAACGTAAGGGATGTTCGTACAAAGAGTTTATGGCATGTAAACCGCCAATCTACAACGGGGAGGTTGACCCGATAATATGCCAAAGATGGTTGAGCGACGTTGAAGGAGTATTTGAAAGGACCCATTGTGACGAAAGTGACTTTGTTGCTTACGGAACGGGTCAGTTGAGATGTCAAGCCAAAGATTGGTGGGACAATAAAAAGAATGAAATAGGGGCTGAAGTGGCAAGGGCCATGACATGGGAGGAGTTTAAGACGCCGTTTCTTAAACATCATAGTCCCAAGGCGGTCATTAATAGAATCAAGGAAGAGTTCATGCAACTTAGGTATAAGGGCGAGACCATAGACAAGATTACGGCGACGTTTATGGATAAGATGAAGTTGTCACACCCCTTTCTGCGGCGGAATCACGAGGTGTGATCATGAAAGGTTCTCATTGCATACGAAAGGTAAACATACTACATGCTCATAAAAATAACTTCAAATGTCATTACCATTACATAACGGAAGACATAGTTAAGAGTTTACATCACGAAACGACACATTGTCTAAAAGTTTACAACTTATTTAAGACAAACATAAACGACATCCACGAGCATGAGTAAGACCGCGCGCACATCCACTTCTAGTTACCTGAAATACATGTGAGTTTTGGAAAAAAACGTCAACATAATGTTGGTGTGAATTCATGCAGTTTTTGTATTTCACGTTTGTATACTTTGTACAAAAACATAGTTGGTATATTGTGTAAATCTAGTATTCTTGAGTACACCACGTACTCAAGTTAAATCAAGTATTCTTGTGTACACCACGTACTCATGTATAATTCAAGTTTACTTGTGTACCCCACGTACTCAAGTATAAATCAAGTTTTAGTATGGTATGAATCTTATGTAAATAAAGTATTCCTATAAGTATCAGGATTGTTAATGGGTTGCAAGGCCATTAACATGTGACACGACATAGGAAGTCACCAAACCTTAGGCATTTTTCTAGTTGGCATATTCTGAGACACAAAAGCACTACTCGGTACTCGTCCTCACCAAGAGTGTGGCTGCCCGGCACCCGTTAGATCTAACATTTTGTTCTGCGGTCTAGGTATATTGTTGATTAATGGTGCTTATGGTACCCTATTCGTGACACGATTTCTCGTATCATTTCTCAAAACGCATCATACTCGGTACTCGTTCTCACCAAGTGTGCTTCTTGTATTTTTGTATTCTTAAAACGCATCATACTCGGTACTCGTTCTCACCAAGTGTGCTTCTTGTATTTGTATCATACCATTTATAAACATTGTAACATTTGTACATGTATTTCACCCCCGAAGTTATAAAACTGAAAACAGTTAAAGAAAAGGGGGAGCATGAACTCACAACTTTGCGTTCCTTGCGTCGTAAACTTCACCGGATTTGCTTAATTAACGTCGTGACCTATACGCGTTTTCTTATCGTCAGTCACTAGACTTGTTTCGTACAAGCACAAGTCACTATCTTTTGTATTTGTATTGTTGTGTTAAAAATATTCTATATTTTTAACTAAGTATCTTACTTATATTATTTTCTCAAAAATTAATATAAGTATCTCGTGTTTTGCACTTTGCACCCGAATTATGTATCTTGTATGTGTATTTTTGTGTTTTTACTTCTCAAAAGTATTTAGTGTATTTTCAAGTCCTAATACACTAGCACGTATAACACCTACTACATACACTTAGCACAAAATGTGGCGATCAATAAATATATATATTTTTCACAAAAAAAATATATACATACTTAATATCCATCTTTTTATTCTTGAAGAAATCCTCATTTCTTATTACCAAAAATTAGGGAAACCTTGGTAATATATTTAGGTACATTTTTAGGGGATAAGTTTCTCAAAAACTTATATTTTTCTAAGTGTCAAAATTTATAAAAATTTTGACAGAGTTTCCCCTAAAAATGGAGGTTTCCCATGTTTTCAAAACATGTGTTTATTTTCTTTTAAAATCAACAACAATATCAACAACACAATCTTTATTTACCAAACTTGTCAAAACAAGCATATTCCACAAACTTATGAACTTGAAAGTTTGTAAAAATATGTAGCAAGTTACTAACATGTTTAGTAGGTCTTGTTATCTTTAAAAATAAGTTTAGTTTCTTAAAAACTTTAGTTTTTAAAGGAAGTGCATTTTCACATCTTCGAGTCTTATTTTCCAAAAATATTTCTTCGTGAAATTTTCTTGTTACACAAGTGTTCATACACTTGTTTACTTACTAAAAATGATTTTAGTTCATACAAGATCCGGGTTTTTAACAATCTAGTATTTTCCACTTGGTTCTTTCGAAAAACCACTTGTAGATCTTTAGACCTACAAGCTTGTAACCTTATTTTCGAAGAAAACTTATATTCATTCAAGTTTCAAGTTCATGGGTGGATGGTTTCATCATCCTTCATATTTCTAGCATTTACATCTTGCTAGTTCATGTTCTTAAACATGAACTAGTATGTCTAGATGATGATCCATCATACTTCTACCAACAAACATCATCAAATAATCATAATTACACAAGATTCACATGATTTACCCATATATCTTCTGTTTATCCACCATTTATCACTTTATGTTCAAGACTTAGCTTATGTTCATTAGAGTTTCTTAGCATTTTATCATTCAATCAACTATTAACCACTAAAAATAAGAACAAGATGAAGATTTGAAGCACTTACTACTAGCACAAGGCTAGGGGAGTTCAAGAGTGCAAATGACGTGGATAAAAGCAAATAAGAGTGGTTCTTGGACTTCCGAAAGCACCAAGCTTCCTTGTAGGATCTCTAACACCTGTGTATATGCTTGTAATGTATGAAGATGAATGTTTTAAGGTGGGTGTATGGTGGATGGGGTTCGACCGTGAGCAAGCCAAAGGGAAGAAGAGGAGGGTGAGTTGTGTGTTGTGGAATGAAAGAGATGGAAGGACTAAGGGTTTATAATCTAATTCTCCCAACATGTGCTTACCCAATGGTCCCTATGTCCTCCAAGGTACACAACACAATCTAATAAACAATTTGAAGAAATCAAAGGGGGTGGGTACACCCTTTGAAACCGTAAGATGGGGGGGGGTGTTTAGTTGGATTCTAACTTGCTAGTTACTTATCCTAGTTACATGATAAGTGTTAATTTTAGTGTTAAGTGTGTTTAGTAATATATAGTGTGTTAGGGTGTTCGGGGACCCTAACTAGCTTGGAAAAATAAAAACAATGCTTCTAGCATTATTTTGGTGTTCCGGGTAATATCCGGTTGTTCGGTTCTATACCGATTCGTTAAAGTGCTAAATTGCATCTTTTAGTGTCTTTTAAGTACCCTTTTGTAATACTTTCGATTCCTGACACTTAGGGAAATATTCTGGATGATAAAACGTAATTTCTGCATAATATTTCAGTGCCATAATGCTGACTGTAGCTGAATTTACTGAAATTCTGCACTTAAAGTGTGTTTTGGGTGCTTTTTAGTGCTTATTTTAGCTTCCGTAATGTATATATATTAAACCCTTGTATGTACTCTTGGGTTTTAATGTATTCTTGTCGCTGGACCTACACCTAGGCCTCAATTCTAATGTCTGACTGCTTTCTGCAGCATTGTTGACACAATGTGTCTTACCGGTGAGTTTACTAGTATTTCTGACGCAACGCTCTCGTTTATGCATAAAGCAATATTTTGTAGTATACAACGTACATGAATTCACTTGCTTAGTATGTAATCAGACAATGTTGACATCTAAGCACATAATTGTAGTCATTGAACAATAATTAAAGTGTACTGAAATTACCGGTTTAGTGCCAGTTGTCACAGTCTCCCCCCGTTAAAAGAATTTCGTCCCGAAATTCAGGCTGAACTAACTCTCGCATGAGTCTTCTTGAATAGGTGGGGATACTTTTCTTTGAACTGGTCTTCGCGTTCCCATGTGTACTCAGGCCCGTGCTTAGAGTTCCAACGTACTTTGACAAGTTTAACAGCGCTCCTCCTGGTCTTGTTGACTTTCCAGTCGGTAACCTCAACGGGTTGTTCTGTAAATCGGAGGGCGTTATCGATATGCACTTCATCCGCAGGGATGATCACGTTTTCTTGTGTTGGACTCTTCTTGAGATTGGATACATGGAACGTATCATGTACTCCATTAAGTTCTTCCGGTAATTCCAACTTGTACGCCACGGTACCAATTCTTTCCAAGATTTTGAATGGTCCGATGTATCGTGGATTCAGCTTTCTACGTTTTCCAAATCTTACTACGCCCTTCCAAGGTGAGACCTTTAACAACACTTTGTCTCCCACCTCGAATTCTAATGGTTTTCTTTTCCGATCAGCGTAGCTCTTTTGTCGATCTCGAGTCGCCTTAATGCGCTCACGGATCTGCGTAATCTTGTCGGTTGTCTCTTGTACAAGTTCAGGACCAACTATACGTTTATCTCCAGCGTCTGCCCAACATAAGGGCGATCGGCACTTGCGGCCATACAGAGCTTCGAACGGTGCGGCTTTTATGCTTGTATGATAACTGTTATTGTAGGAAAACTCAACTAAAGGTAGATGAGTATCCCAGTTGCCGCCTAAGTCCATGACAAATGCACGAAGCATATCTTCTAGTGTTTGTATAGTCCGTTCGCTCTGGCCGTCTGTTTGTGGATGGAATGCCGTGCTTAGATCTAACTGAGATCCAAAGGCTTCCTGAAATGATTGCCAGATTCTTGAGACAAAGCGTCCATCTCTGTCTGAAATAATTGAGATTCGCACTCCATGTCGTGCCACAATTTCTCTTAAGTATATCTCAGCAAGCTTTCCAGTGCTGTCTTTTTCTCGGATTGGTAGGAAGTGCGCAGACTTCGTTAACCGATCGACTATCACCCATATCATATCGTGCCCTCTCGGGGTCCTGGGTAACTTCGTTATGAAGTCCATCGAGATTTGCTCCCATTTCCACATGGGTATCTCTGGTTGTTGTAGTAGGCCGGGCGGTTTCTGATATTCAGCCTTAACCTTAGCACAGGTTAGGCATTTTCCAACATAGACAGCAACATCGCTCTTAAGTCTCGGCCACCAATAGTATTCTTTCAAGTCTTGATACATCTTGTCCGATCCTGGATGGATCGAGCATCTCGATTTGTGTGCCTCATCAAGGATGACTTCTCGTATGCCACCATAGAGCGGAACCCAAATACGCTTCTTAAAGTATAAGGCTCCCTCTTCATTTAGCACCATATATTTCAACATACCCCGGAGGTATTCAACTTTACGGTTTTCCACTTTAAGGGCTTCTTGTTGTGCATCACGAATATGTGCAGTGAGGTTCGTTCGAATAGTCATTTCTAACGCTCGAACCCTTAGGGTCTTAACCCTTTCTTTTCGACTTAGTGCGTCTGCTACAACGTTTGCCTTTCCAGGATGGTACTTAATCTCACAGTCATAATCATTCAGCAGCTCGACCCAACGTCGCTGTCGCATGTTTAGTTCTTTCTGATCCAATATGTGTTGTAGGCTTTTGTGATTTGTGAAGATTGTACATCGAGTACCATATAGATAGTGTCGCCAGATCTTCAAGGCGAATACCACTGCTCCCAGCTCCAGGTCGTGAGTGGTGTAGTTTCTTTCATGTACCTTCAATTGTCTTGAAGCGTAAGCGATGACTTTTTGGCGCTGCATAAGCACGCAACCCAATCCTTGTCGTGAAGCGTCGCAGTATACCACGAAGTCTTCAGTGCCTTCGGGTAATGATAGTATCAGTGCATCGCATAGCTTGTTTTTAAGTAACTGGAAGGCTTCTTCTTGTTTGTGACCCCAGTCGTATTTCTTGTCTTTCTGTGTAAGGGTCGTTAGCGGTTGAGCTATCTTTGAGAAATTCTCGATGAATCGCCGATAATAGCCCGCTAAGCCCATAAATTGTCGAACTTCAGTTGGGGTCTTGGGAGCCTCCCAATTATTTATGGCTTCTATTTTGGACGGGTCTACATGAATGCCCTTCTCATTCACAACGTGACCAAGAAATTGTACTTCGCGAATCCAGAATTCGCATTTGGAAAATTTCGCATAAAGTTTCTCTTTCTTCAGTAGCTCCAAGATGGTTCTGAGATGTTGCTCGTGCTCTTCTTTCGTTCGCGAGTAAATCAGGATATCATCGATAAATACAATCATGAATTTATCGAGATATGGTTTGCATACGCGGTTCATCAGATCCATAAAGATCGCTGGTGCGTTCTTCAGTCCGAATGGCATCACAAGAAACTCGTAATGCCCATATCGCGTTCTGAAAGCAGTCTTTGGCACGCTTTCTTCTTGGATTCTTAGCTGATGGTATCCAGATCGAAGGTCGATCTTGGAATAGTAGCTTGATCCTTGTAATTGATCAAATAAGTCATCAATCCTCGGTAGTGGATACCGATTCTTGATTGTGAGCTTGTTCAGTTCTCTGTAATCGATACACATCCGTAGAGTTCCATCCTTTTTCTTCACGAACAATACCGGAGCTCCCCAGGGTGAGAAGCTTGGCTTTATGAATCCTTTATCCAACAACTCCTGGAGTTGTGTAGATAATTCTTGCATTTCGGATGGTGCAAGTCGATAGGGAGCCTTGGCTACAGGAGCGGCTCCTGGAACCAAGTCTATACAGAATTCGACTTGTCGTTGCAGAGGTAGTCCTGGCAGATCTTCGGGAAAAACATCAGGAAATTCCTTCACCACAGGAATGTCTTCGAGTTTCGGCTCCTCAGCCTTCTTATCTACAACGTGTGCTAGGAAGGCAACACATCCTTTCCTTAAGCACTTCTGTGCCTTCATGCAGCTGATGATTCGAAGAGGCGCGTCTCGTTTTTCTCCATGTACAATGAGAGTTTCATCATTCTACAGAGGGATGCGAATGATTTTCTCATGACAAATAACCTCAGCTTTGTTCTTGGACAACCAGTCCATTCCGACTACTACATCGAAGCTACCCAATTGAATAGGTAAGAGGTCAATGCTAAATCTCCGTTCACCAAGTTCTAGTGTGCAGCCTCTAACAATTTCGCCCGATTCAACAAGTTTACCATTGGCTAGTTCTATGGAATAAGGAATTTCTAATCTACTAGATTCTATTCCAAGCATGCGTTTAAATTCCACAGGCATGAAGCTATAATCGGCGCCAGTGTCAAATAATATGGATGCAAAGTGATTGTTAATGAGAAACGTACCGGTGACCACATTAGGGTCCTCGCGTGCGTTCTTTGCTCCAATCACAAATGCTCGAGCCTGAGCATTGTTTCCCTTTGGGCAGTCCTTCATGAAATGATCATTGCTTCCACAACTGAAGCATTCTTGGTTCCGTCCCTTCCCGTTACCACTCTTGTTACCAGCACCATTTCCATTCCGGTTCTTTCCTTTTCCCCAACAGTCTTCTGCTTGATGACCCAACCTACCACATTTGTCGCACCTTGGAATGCGACAAGCTCCTTCATGATGATACTTGCATTTTTGGCATTTAGGCATGGTGCCTTGGTATCCTTTGGTTGCAAGGGTTTTCGTCTCCTGAGGCGGGTTAGTGTCGCGCTTCTTGCTGAAACCCTTGTTGTTGCGAGTTGCTTGATTCAAGTTTGCATGTTTCCTTTTCTTGTCGTCGGACGACTCAGCATGCGTCTCGTCCTTTTCTGTTGGGTTCAGTGATAGCTTCTTCATATGAATATAATCTTCAGTAAGGCTGACAGCCAGAGTTACAGCCTCGGTGATTGTTTGTGGTTTGGCCGAAGTTACCATGCCGCGGAATTCTGAGGCCAATCCCCAAATGTAGCGTTCAACGCGCTTAAACTCAGGAGTCACCATATAGGGGATTACTCTAGAAAAATCATGGAACCTTCGAGTATACCCAGTGATGTCTGCACCTACCATGGTTAAGTGCCAGAACTCAGTCTCCAACCTTTGGAGTTCAGCACGAGAGCAATACTTCTCTCTCATTCTTTCTTTCAGTTCATCCCAAGTTAGGCCATAAGCGGCATCATCGCTCAGGGTTTGGACTTGTAAGTTCCACCAAGTCAAA
Organism: Helianthus tuberosus; assembly: GCA_030545235.1. NCBI lineage: Eukaryota > Viridiplantae > Streptophyta > Magnoliopsida > Asterales > Asteraceae > Helianthus > Helianthus tuberosus. The sequence goes on from CM060440.1 coordinate 68,585,773, forward strand.
GCTTCATCGACAAACAATCCAGTAGCAAAAGTGACTTGTTGATCCGCGGTACACTTGCTCATGCGGATAGTAGCTTCAGTCTTCTCCGTCCAGCGTACAAATGCTACTGCGCCTCCTGTGCCGTCATAGTTCATCGGCTTGCAGTCAAGAAACTGCTTGAAAGTGCAGCCTTGAGCTGCATTTCCTCCAGACGAATCTCCATGCCCGTTACGTCTATCATTGCTTGGTCTTCCACCGTCTTGAGTACGGTTCGCCTCGTATTGGGCGATAGCAGCGGAGATCCTTTCTTCCAGTAGAGCGTTCAGCTCTTCAGCAGTTCTTGGCAGGAGAGGAGGAGGAGGTTGATCATCATTGCGAGCATTCACAGCTTTCCTGGGTGCCGTGTTCTGACAGAACATAACACAACAGGGTTAAACATTTGTTTGATATCGTCATACTAGACAGTAGTAGCATATATATTCCCAGGTATATACCACACAAGTGACATCAAACAATTATTACTCTAGCAGAGTACTTAGTAGGCTTGCACTGAGGGAATCTACACGTAACAAGACTTGTTGTGGTTTCTGTGCACTGAATTTCATAATTATGTATGCATCCATAATTACGTAACTCCTTGCGCAGTCCGCACAGTTCGTTTCATCCTCGTATTTCTTCCTTCAGATAGGCCATCGCTTTCAGGTAAAGTCACATATACTTGTGACATTCTACTTCTAGTATAGGCTAATTATCACACATAATTGCAAGTAATTCCTCAGTTAAAGACAAGTGCTACTTCTGTGCACCCTAAGTATCGTAGTGTCTTTTCTAGACTCATGTAGACAGTTTCAGGTAGTGGATGTCGCGGGACGTTTTATGCAATGAAAACTCTTTGAAAAAAATGTTTTCGTGAAAGGATCCTATAGATTGTAGACTAGACTCGAGAAGGAATCCTGGTTCACTACAATCGCAGCTCTGATACCAATCTGTCACACCCCTTTCTGCGGCGGAAGCACGAGGTGTGATCATGAAAGGTTCTCATTGCATACGAAAGGTAAACATACTACATGCTCATAAAAATAACTTCAAATGTCATTACCATTACATAACAGAAGACATAGTTAAGAGTTTACATCACGAAACGACACATTGTCTAAACGTTTACAACTTATTTAAGACAAACATAAACGACATCCACGAGCATGAGTAAGACTGCGCGCACATCCACTTCTAGTTACCTGAAATACATGTGAGTTTTGGAAAAAACGTCAACATAATGTTGGTGTGAATTCATGCAGTTTTTGTATTTCACGTTTGTATACTATGTACAAAAACATAGTTGGTATATTGTGTAAATCTAGTATTCTTGAGTACACCACGTACTCAAGTTAAATCAAGTATTCTTGTGTACACCACGTACTCATGTATAATTCAAGTTTACTTGTGTACCCCACGTACTCAAGTATAAATCAAGTTTTAGTATGGTATGAATCTTATGTAAATAAAGTATTCCTGTAAGTATCAGGATTGTTAGTGGGTTGCAAGGCCATTAACATGTGACACGACATAGGAAGTCACCAAACCTTAGGCATTTTTCTAGTTGGCATATTCTGAGACACAAAAGCACTACTCGGTACTCGTCCTCACCAAGAGTGTGGCTGCCCGGCACCCGTTAGATCTAACATTTTGTTCTGCGGTCTAGGTATATTGTTGACTAATGGTGCTTATGGTACCCTATTCGTGACACGATTTCTCGTATCATTTCTCAAAACGCATCATACTCGGTACTCGTTCTCACCAAGTGTGCTTCTTGTATTTTTGTATTCTTAAAACGCATCATACTCGGTACTCGTTCTCACCAAGTGTGCTTCTTGTATTTGTATCATACCATTTATAAACATTGTAACATTTGTACATGTATTTCACCCCCGAAGTTATAAAACTGAAAACAGTTAAAGAAAAGGGCGAGCATGAACTCACAACTTTGCATTCCTTGCGTCGTAAACTTCACCGGATTTGCTTAATTAACGTCGTGACCTATACGCGTTTTCTTATCGTCAATCGCTAGACTTGTTTCGTACAAGCACAAGTCACTATCTTTTGTATTTGTATTGTTGTGTTAAAAATATTCTATATTTTTAACTAAGTATCTTACTTATATTATTTTCTCAAAAATTAATATAAGTATCTCGTGTTTTGCACTTTGCACCCGAATTATGTATCTTGTATGTGTATTTTTGTGTTTTTACTTCTCAAAAGTATTTAGTGTATTTTCAAGTCCTAATACACTAGCACGTATAACACATACTATATACACTTAGCACAAAATGTAGCGATCAATAAATATATATATGTTTCTCAAAAAAAAATATACATACTTAATATCCATCTTTTTATTCTTGAAGAAATCCTCATTTCTTATCACCAAAAATTAGGGAAACCTTGGTAATATATTTAGGTACATTTTTAGGGGATAAGTTTCTCAAAAACTTATATTTTTCTAAGTGTCAAAATTTATAAAAATTTTGACAGAGTTTCCCCTAAAAATGGAGGTTTCCCGTGTTTTCAAAACATGTGTTTATTTTCTTTTAAAATCAACAACAATATCAACAACACAATCTTTATTTACCAAACTTGTCAAAACAAGCATATTCCACAAACTTATGAACTTGAAAGTTTGTAAAATATGTAGCAAGTTACTAACATGTTTAGTAGGTCTTGTTATCTTTAAAAATAAGTTTAGTTTCTTAAAAACTTTATTTTTTAAAGGAAGTGCATTTTCACATCTTCGAGTCTTATTTTCCAAAAATATTTCTTCGTGAAATTTTCTTGTTACACAAGTGAATGATTTTAGTTCATACAAGATCCGGGTTTTTAACAATCTAGTATTTTCCACTTGGTTCTTCCAAAAAACCACTTGTAGATCTTTAGACCTACAAGCTTGTAACCTTATTTTCCAAGAAAAATTATATTCATTCAAGTTTCAAGTTCATGGGTGGATGGTTTCATCATCCTTCATATTTCTAGCATTTACATCTTGCTAGTTCATGTTCTTAAACATGAACTAGTATGTCTAGATGATGATCCATCCTACTTCTACCAACAAACATCATCAAATAATCATAATTACACAAGATTCACATGATTTACCCATATATCTTCTCGTTATCCACCATTTATCACTTTATGTTCAAGACTTAGCTTATGTTCATTAGAGTTTCTTAGCATTTTATCATTCAATCAACTATTAACCACTAAAAATAAGAACAAGATGAAGATTTGAAGCACTTACTACTAGCCCAAGGCTAGGGGAGTTCAAGAGTGCAAATGAGGTGGATAAAAGCAAATAAGAGTGGTTCTTGCACTTCCGAAAGCACCAAACTTCCTTGTAGGATCTCTAACACCTTTGTATATGCTTGTAATGTATGAAGATGAATGTTTGAAGGTGGGTGTATGGTTGATGGGGTTCGGCCGTGAGCAAGCCAAAGGGAAGAAGAGGAGGGTGAGTTGTGTGTTGTGGAATGAAAGAGCTGGAAGGACTAAGGGTTTATAATCTAATTCTCCCAACATGTGCTTACCCAATGGTCCCTATGTCCTCCAAGGTACACAACACAATCTAATAAACAATTTGAAGAAATCAAAGGGGTGGGTACACCCTTTGAAACCGTAAGATGGGGGGGTGTTTAGTTGGATTCTAACTTGCTAGTTACTTATCCTAGTTACATGATAAGTGTTAATTTTAGTGTTAAGTGTGTTTAGTAATATATAGTGTGTTAGGGTGTTCGGGGACCCTAACTAGCTTGGAAAAATAAAAACAATGCTTCTAGCATTATTTTGGTGTTCCGGGTAATATCCGGTTGTTCGGTTATATACCGGTTCGTTAAAGTGCTAAATTGCATCTTTTAGTGTCTTTTAAGTACCCTTTTGTAATACTTTCGATTCCTGACACCGAGGGAAATATTCTGGATGATAAAACGTAATTTCTGCATAATATTTCAGTGCCATAATGCTGATTGTAGCTGAATTTACTGAAATTCTGCACTTAAAGTGCGTTTCGGGTGCTTTTTAGTGCTTATTTTAGCTTCCGTAATGTATATATATTAAACCCTTGTATGTACTCTTGGGTTTTAATGTATTCTTGTCGCTGGACCTACACCTATGCCTCAATTCTAATGTCTGACTGCTTTCTGCAGCATTGTTGACACAATGTGTCTTACCGGTGAGTTTACTAGTATTTCTGACGCAACGCTCTCGTTTATGCATAAAGCAATATTTTGTAGTATACAACGTACATGAATTCACTTGCTTAGTATGTAATCAGACAATGTTGACATCTAAGCACATAATTGTAGTCATTGAACAATAATTAAAGTGTACGGAAATTACCGGTTTAGTGCCAGTTGTCACAGAAGTTTTGTAGTGAATTGGTGACGAACGAAGAACAAAAGATATACTACTACTTTAACATGTTGAGCGCCGACTATAGGGAGTTTATGACTCCTTCAAAATACGAGACCCTTACCGAGATCATAAACGTTGCTCGGGAACGTGAAATCGAGTTGAAGAAGCAAGTTGAAAGGGGTGAGCAAAGGGCACAAGATGTGAATCCAAGCCCTACAAAGAAAGCTCGAACTGGGGAATCGGGAAAGAATGTTGATGCTAAAGGTGGGTCACCAAGTTGTAAGGTGTGTGGAAAAGGGCACAAGGGAGAGTGTCGGTTCAAAGACAAACCGTGCCCCATATGTAGTAAAACGGGGCACACGGCGTCTCTATGCCTGGGTAAAATCTTGGTTTGCTACAAATGATATCAGCCCGGCCACAAAAAGTCTGAATGCCCAGACTTAGTTGGAAGGAGAGACGATAAAGAATCTCCAGCAGAAGCCCCTAAGGCGAAGGCTAGGTCCTTCCAACTTACCGCGGCCGAAGCAAAGATAGAACCCGATGTGGTCTCAGGTATATTCACAATTAACTCAATTCCTGCACGTGTATTGTTTGATACAGGTGCGAATAAATCCTTCATTTCGCATGGATTTATTCGACATCCTTCATTTGTATTGACGAAATTATCTGTGCCCTTAGAAGTTGAAATATGGGACAATAAAAGTTTGATAGTTTGTGATATTTTTCGAGGCTGCAAATTAAGCATCGATGATGAAGAATACCTGATAGACCTAATACCGATGTCAATGGGGGAATTTCAAGTAGTCGTTGGGATGGATTGGCTATCTCAGCACCACGCAAAGGTCGTGTGTTTTCGTAAGGAGATAAAGCTAACATCTCCCAGCGGGAAACACGTTACTATCTATGGCGAAAAAAGAGGTAACCCCATAATATGCTCAATGATGAAAGCTCACAAGCTTATGAAGCAAGGATGCAAGGCATTTATGATATACGCAAATGAGCCTGGGAAAGAATCACCGAAAATTGAAGATGTACCGGTAGTACGGGACTATGAAGATGTGTTTCCGGAGGATTTACAGGGGATACCGCCCGAACGGGAAATAGAGTTCGGAATCGAATTGATTCCGGGCGCGAAACCCGTAGCTAGAGCACCGTACCGACTCGCGCCGTCGGAATTACAAGAGTTGATGTCCCAGATTCAAGACCTGCTTGACAAAGGATTCATAAGACCGAGTGTGTCTCCTTGGGGTGCACCGGTACTATTCGTGAAAAAGAAAGACGGAAGCATGCGCATGTGTATTGATTACCGGGAGTTAAACAAACTCACGGTAAAGAACCGATACCCGCTTCCGAGGATAGATGATCTATTCGACCAATTACAAGGTGCGAACTGGTTTTCAAAAATTGACCTTAGATCGGGGTATCACCAACTAAAGGTCAAGGAGGAAGATGTGCCGAAGACGGCTTTCCGCACGCGATATGGACATTACGAATTCCTCGTGATGTCATTTGGGCTGACAAATGCACCCGCGGCTTTCATGGACCTCATGAACCGGGTTTGCAAGCCAATGCTGGATAAATCGGTCATCGTGTTCATCGATGATATTTTAGTGTATTCGAAAAGTGAAGCTGAGCATGCACACCACTTACAAGAGGTGTTAGAGACACCTAGACGAGAAAGGTTGTATGCGAAGTTCTCTAAGTGTGCCTTTTGGTTACGAGAGGTGCAATTTCTCAGCCACATCATAAGTGCCGATGGAGTATTGGTTGATCCGTCAAAGATCGAGGCCGTGTCGAAATGGAATCCCCCGAAGAACACTTCGGAAATTAGAAGCTTCTTAGGGCTTGCGGGATACCATAGGAGATTCATTCAAGATTTCTCCAAGATTGCGTCGCCACTAACAAAGTTAACCCGGAAGGAGGAGAAGTTCATTTGGGGTGTTGAACAAGAAAGGGCGTTTCAAACGCTAAAAGAGAAGCTAACTCAAGCTCCGGTATTAACATTTCCGGACAGAGTCGAAGACTTAGTGGTTTACTCGGATGCCTCATTATCAGGGCTCGGATGCGTTTTGATGCAACGGGGAAAAGTTATAGCTTACGCCTCGAGGCAATTGAAGATACATGAAAAGAAGTATCCCACGCACGATCTCGAATTGGCTGCGGTGGTATTTGCGTTAAAAATATGGTGACACTATTTATATGGGGTAAAGTGCACCATATTCACCGACCACAAGAGCCTAAAATACTTCTTCGATCAGAAGGAGTTAAATATGCGCCAGAGACGATGGTTAGAAACGGTCAAGGATTACGATTGTGAAATACACTACCACCCCGGGAAAGCCTATGTAGTGGCTGATGCGTTGAGCCGAAAGGCAGATTATGCCCCGATACGAGTACAATCATTGCAACTCATTGTGACCTCGGGCTTACTTGAACGAATCCGAGGAGCACAAGATGAAGCAGTAAAGACGGAAAACTGGAGAAAGGAAAGGATTGTTGGCCAAGTTAAAGATCTCGAAGTAGGCAACCACGGTTTGAAAACACGTTACAATAGAATTTGGGTTCCTAACACATGTGGAGTTAAAAAGCTTCTACTCGATGACGCTCACAAGTCCCGTTATTCCATCCATCCGGGAGCGACCAAAATGTATAACGATTTAAAACAAAACTATTGGTGACCCGGAATGAAAAGAGATGTTGTGAAATATGTGGAAAAATGCTTGACATGTCTACAAGTCAAGGCGGAGCACCAAAAACCATACGGTAAACTCCAACCGTTAGAAATCCCGGTTTGGAAATGGGAACATATCACGATGGACCTATTAACCAAACTACCAAAGACAAACCGCGGTTTCGATGCTATATGGGTAGTGGTGGATAGATTGACGAAAAGTGCTCACTTCATTCCGATTCGTGAGACTTATACGTCAGAAAAGATGTCAGAAGCTTACACTAATGAGATAATAGCACGTCATGGAGTACCGGTATCCATCGTGTCCGATAGGGATACCCGGTTCACTTCAAATTTCTGGCGAGAATTCCAAGAGCAAATGGGAACCAAATTGTTCATCAGCACTGCGTACCATCCTCAGACGGATGGACAGAGTGAAAGAACAATACAAACGTTGGACGACATGCTACGGGCATGTATAATCGACTTTGGAGGAAGTTGGGATATTTATCTACCATTGGTCGAGTTTTCGTATAACAACAACTACCATGCTAGTATTGGGATGGCACCGTACAAAATGCTCTATGGTAGGAAATGCCGAACCCCGGTATGTTGGGGTGAAGTGGGCCCACGTGAACTCGCCCACCAAGATATAGTACGAGCCACTAATGAAAAGATTGATGTGGTTCGGGCACACTTGAAAGCGGCTCAAGATAGACAAAAGTCTTATGCCGACAAAAGACGAAGATCGATAGAATTTCAGGTAGGCGACATGGTTATGTTAAAGGTTTCCCCATGGAAGAGAGTGATCAGATTCAGAAAAAGGGGAAACTAAGCCCGAGGTTTATCGGGCCATTTAAAATCATCGAACGGGTTGGCAAGGTGGCTTATCGCCTCGAACTACCGAAAGAGTTGAGTGGAATACATGGCACATTTCATGTGTCGCAGCTGCGGAAATGTCTAGCGGAGGAAACATCTTACATCCATTACGACGATATCGAAGTGGATGATAGCTTGAATTATGTGGTAAGGCCATTGGAGATTTTAGATCGAAAGATTAAGTACTTGCGAAACAAACAAATCGATCAAGTGGGAGCATAGGAAAGGTTCGGACACTACGTGGGAGTCCGAAGAGGAGATGCGACGTCTCTACCCTACATTATTCGGTACGTGCTCTGGTTTCGGGGACGAAACCCTTTTTAAGGGGGGTGGACTTGTAACATCCCGAAAATACAAATTCTTAAATTTGCAATTAAGTTGCAAATAAATTAGTAAAATAATCTAATTAGTAATGACACTAACCTAGTTAGTTTATCACTTATGAGTAGGTAAAGACATTGAAATAAAATAAACTAGAGGGACCAAAAGTGTTAAACTTGAAAATAGTTTTAATAAAAACATTTTTTATTAAAACACAAACCCATAATTGAGTACGGGGATCGACCAGAAGCAAGGGGGGCGACCAAGCTTCTCAAAACCCTAACATTCGGGGGGGGGGGGGGCGACCAAGCTTCTCAAAACCCTAACATTCACTAATCTCATAAATTGAAGGTTCAAATCTGATCCAAAACGAAATCCGAGCTGAGATTTGTGATCCTCATCGCAAGAGGGTTATAAGGTATGTAAAATTTGATGAGAATTCTCTACTTGAAATTCTCATGAATTTGGGAAATCTGAAATTTGATGATGCATGTTTGTTATTTGGGTAGAATAGGAATGATATAGTGTCTAGGAGTAAAACCTAGACAACAATATGTGAAATCATGCCTAAATTCTGAAAATTTCATAAACACGTGGAAGGTGATTCATGGGTTTTGTGAGAAAATGATAAACACTAGGATTATAGTGGTTGTTCTAGTAATATTTGACATATGTTAAGTGATTTCAGAACTTTAGAGGTTAAAGCTCATGTAAGGTAGTTGATTGATGAAAATTAGGGCTATATGACAAGTTATGAACTTGATAATATATAGTGTAAATTTCTGCCCTTAAAGTGTTCGCATAAATGCCTCAAAGAAGGCTTAAATCTGAAAATTTGAGTTAAACCGCATGATTGTGATGTTTCGGCAAAATATGCGAACTATGAATTGAAAAGAGTTCTAAACATGTCTTGGTTGAACTCTATAGGAAAGGATACTGGAGCTCCAAGCGGACAAGCCGGTGGCGACTTGCGTTTGAAGGGCGTGCACTAAAGGTATGTAACTTGATTCGATACATTTGGTAAATTTGATAATTAGCATATGTGTAGTCGAATTGTGGAATACAAGTTGAGTTGAATTAAAGCGATAATGTTCGCTATATCAAATAATAGGCCAAGAATTGGTTAGATCTCGTTGGTAGTCATCATAATGGAGGATTCCTTAGATGAGCCAAACGGGTCGAATAACCAAATAATGCGTGGTAATGCATCGTAATATGATTACTCGGTTTTTCGTTATTGTTAACAAAAGACATATTAGAATACGAGAAATTTGTGTGATGGTTTGTTAGAATGAGAAATCCGAGGATTTGGGTTTGGGTGAGATAAATAAACAAATCAGTCAAAACATAAACTTGCAGTGACTACCGTAAGTTACGGTATACACTGTAACTTACGGTAGGGATCAAAAGCCTTACGGTGGTCCACTACTGATTTACGGTGGACCAGAATCATCAAGTGACTACCGTAACTTACGGTAGATACCGTAAGTTACAGTATAGCCTGGAATTTTTTGTTAAATTTTGCATTTTATAGCTAATCGAATCCATTTCTAAGCGCAGTTTCTATTAAGCAATAATTCCAAGAACTCTAATACTAAATTCTGTTAAACATTTCCAGTTTCAGGTATTGCAAGAATACGGATGGCGATCAAGCAAGTTTTTGAAGAACCGAACACAACTTTTGAAGCTTCCGCAATATCATAACTTTGTTAAACAATGTTTCTATTTCTTTTGAATGTAAACAATTTGCTAATTAGGTCATGAATGTTTTAACTAGTAGTTTGTTGACTAGTTTTGATTACTTGGAACTTTGTTTTGGTAACTATGTTTTAATTTAGACACCTTTTATATAAATCCTATGAAATTTTATTAAATTCAAGTAAATATAAGACGAGTGTTACAGTAATACACGAGGGTTTTAAATATATAACTTTTTATTAGTTGGTAAACAATATTACATTTATTCAACCCGTGTAATACACATGGTTTTAAAGATATAACTTTTTTTATTATTTAGTATATATAATTACATTTATTCAACCCGTACAATACATATGGTTCTTATAGATATAAATTTTTATTATTTAATATATAAAATTACATTTATTCAACCCGTGAAATAAATGAGGTTTTTAAATATATATTGATTTATTATTTAGTATATAAAATTCATTTATTCAACCCCGTGTAACACACGAGGTTATAACCTAGTATACTATATAATAAAAGAAACCACTTTGGAGACACTTGTCATCATATTAGGCCATCTCTTATAGATAATTATTATTTTAATTTAATCTCTTCTAATAATAATTATAGATAGTCCTCCTATTAAATATTATTTAGTTTAATAAGTTATGGATAATTATTATTTAGTTTAATCTCATTCTCATTTATAATATTATTTATTTGAATTAATTAGAGTTAATTATTGTTTTTGTCCCTGTGGTTTGTCAAAAATCACTATTTCAGTCAAATGTTTTGTTTAGTTTGGTATCAAATAGATTTTACAAAACTTGAAATAAAATTAACTAATATTATTTATCATTTATATATTTACGGAGTTTTAAATAATGGGTTACATTTATTGAGACTTCGTTAACAAATTCTGCAACAACAGAATAATCTATTTTTATCACGAAAACCAAACTTTGTACTAATATATTAAATATTTTTATATTCACTATACAAAATTACATTTACTCTACCCATGTAATACATGAAGTCTTTTAAGATATAACTTTTTATTATCTGATATATAAAATTAGATTTATTCAATTTGTACAATACACGGGGTTTTTTTAAGGATATATATATATATATATATATATATATATATATATATATTTTATTATTTAATACAGAAAATTACATGTATTCAAACCGTGTAATACACATCCATATGTAATTTTTTTTATTATTTGGTATATAAAATCACATTTATTCAACCCGTGTAATAAATGGGGTTTTTAAAGATGTATTATTTTATTATTTTGTAAAAAATATTACATTTATTCAACCCATGTAATACACGTGATTTTAAAGATATAACTTTTTTTTATTTGGTATATAAAATTACATTTATTCAGCCCATAAAATATGGTTCTTATAGATATAATTTTTTATTATTTAATATATAAAATTATATTTATTCAACCCGTGTAATAAATGAGGTTTTTAAAGATATATTGTTTTATTATTTAGTATATAAAATTTATTTATTTAACCCGTGTAATACACGGGGTTATAACCTAGTACTATTGTTATTCCAATCTCACACAAGACTTTACCTTAAGAAGAACTATTAACATATACTATACTATATACTATTATTATTAAAAAACATTAACATATACTATACTATATACTATTATTATTAAAAACATGTTTAATATTTTTTACTAATTTGGTGTTTTTCAATAACTTACATTTGTTAATTTTTATAAAATAAAGACTAAATTTCTTTTTGAGTCCTCGAGTTTTGATGGTTTAACTACTTGAGTTCAAAATCAACATTTTTAACTATCTAGGTACCTGGTTTTCAATCTGTAACTATTTGAGTCCTTATTCGCAATGGCATTCAATAAGTCAGTTAAGTACAAGGGTATTTCAACCATTTGACACCTAGGTACAACCCTATAATGCATAACTTACATACAAAATAATTTTACCCATTTTATTAATATATACACACAAACCTCTCTCTCTTTATACCCTCTCTCTACCCTCCTTCATTTTCACCACCACCACCGCACCATCCCCACCTCACCTCACCACAACCACAACCCACCCCCCACCATACCACCACCATTTTCATCCCACCTCACACCACCATAACCACCCATCTCCCACCATCGCACATTCCCCATATGCGTCCATATTTGAACAAATCTATTTCGGCGTACAACTCATGTGAAAAAAACTAGGGTTTCCAATTTAGGGAGAAATTTTGCAGTCGTCTTGACTTCAAGGTCTGTAGTTGTTGAATTTGGTATTCGGAGGTCGAAATCAAACTCCTGGGACGGTCAGTGATGAAGCGGTCGGGAAGACGTGCATGCTTATTTCTAACACAATTGTTTGAGTTTTTTTCCCCGACCACGCCTCTGTCCACTTAGATGGTGGTTGATGATTGATTGCAAGCGACAACGGTGTCTGTCGATGGTATTAGGTTTTTAGAGTGAACGTGATGGTGCTGTGATGGTGATGGTGAAATGGGGTTGTGGTTGGGAGAGAGAGAAGAGGTGTGTGTATATGTTTGTTGATGTATATATTTAATAAACTATTATATTTCGTTTTCATTTTTAATGCTAGGGGTATTTTGGTTATTTCATAAAAAATTAACTAAGAAAATCTAACAAAGTTAGTCAAGTGAACTCAAATTATTGCAATTGTTAGTCAATTGGATTCAAATTGTTACAGATTTAAAAGACCAGGTCCTTAGATATTTAAAAATTCTAACTTTTAACTCAAGTAGTTAAAATCACCAAAATACAGAAACTCAACTAGAAATTTACTCTAAAATAAATCTAAATGTGTATTTTTGTTTGATTTTTTTTTCTTGACCACCTGGTATAAATTTTGTTGAAAATGTGGTTGTGTTTAAAATAGATTTTGTATTTTTTTGCATCGTAGGCTATATCAAATTTCATGTCGTAACAATACCTTGACTAATGAAACCAATATCGACTAAACAACGTTGAGACTGGTACCGGTATTATCAGAATCAGCATGGCTTTTCTTTTTTGTGGTTTCGAATCAATGTAAACACATTATTCTTTTAGTTAAACTACTTTATTTTATTCCTTTTGTTACATGATTTTTATTTTTTGGGTTTCACCAGACAAGTTTTGTGTAAAGCAACTATTGCAAACACAAATTTTATTTTTGTATCGAACGTGTTGTGTTTAGAATTAATATATTCTTTATGTCGTAAACTATATTGATTGAATATCCCATACTAATAACAAACAAACCATCTCAGTCTCAGCCAAAATAGCGTCGATACAACTATCAAAACACGAACCAATATCTTATTATAGCAAGTATCGGTTCCGTAACAAAATAAATTCATACCGACCGAATTATCGGCGCAAACCGTAATTCCAAGCTGTTGTTCTAATTTTTAAATCATAAATGATTCTTATTAATATTAGAGTAAACTGCCATTTTGGTCCCTGTGGTTTGGCCAGTTTTGCCACTTTAGTCCAAATCTTAAACTTATTACATCTGGGTCCCTGTGGTTTGCATTTTGTTGCTATTTTAGTCCAAAATCCAAAATCCCTCTTATTTGACTGTTGAAAGCAAGTTATTTTGTCCTTTAGTGCATGGACATTTTGGTCCATCTTAATTTATTATAACATATTAATAATTAGATTAATTATACTTAATTCATTTAACTCTAATAAATATACACAACAACAGATAATCTTCATCTTCATCTACCCTCATAACTTCATTTCTGTAACAACTCTCATCAAAAGTTATATTTATTTAATTAATTTAGCTAATAGGAAACTCTAATTGAGAAACCCAAGTGATTCTGAACAAACCCTAAAATTCTCAGAATTTTCAGAATCAGGATTAGGGCCCCTAAAACTCAGGGGGGGATAAACCCTATATAACGATTATCTAAAAATACTCGTTGTCAAAAATAGAATTTACAAAACAGTCGAGTCAGCAGAGCTAGTCCCAACCGTGGCTACCCTATAACCTATTTTCAACCCTTACGCACCGTAACAATTTTAATCTTACGGTCCGTAAGCACACTTACGCACCGTAACAATTTGAGGCTTACGGTCCGTAAGCAAAGTGAAATTTTAACTATAAATAGCAGACATTGGCAATCGAATTTTGGTGTTCAAACGACGTAAAACTTCGCTGCATGTACTGAGATACGTTCTGTTTACACAAATTAACACACACGGTTCACTAATCGACGCCGCAATCAGGGTAATAACTCGATCGCTGATACGATTCAATGTCCGATCGATTAAACTATCCAATGGATGTTTAAGTGCTGCCCACATTAGGGTTTATGCTTTGTCATTCGTCGTTAAATCGATGGATGTTTAAGTATCGCACTTTGTCATTCGTTGTGAAGGTTTTAATCTCGTGAGTTATCGTAAATGCTGTATTAAGTTACTAACCAAATTGTGTGCCTGTTATTAAACTAGGTTATCAAGGCTAATCAGTAGAATAAGCTCTGTTAAATTTGCAATGTGAGTCATTCTCTTTTTATCAAATTACTTTACAAAAGCATGTTTATTTTCAAAGATTATAATTACAGTGATTAAGTATATGTAGTCACCAAATTACAGCCGGTATGTGGGGTATTGTGCACATTACTGTTTTTATCAATTTAGGTGGGCGTACCTAATTAATGATACTCGTTACTATTGGGTGAACGGACTCAATAGTAATATGACCACAGTCACCGAAACGAGTCGATGACAAATACTGTGGGTAGTTGGTTGAAATAAACATTGTAATCTCTCTAATACTGTGAATTATAATAAATGAGTCGTTTTAGTAAATAGAATGATTCACTCAGTATTTCCCGCTGACAAAACATTTTTCAAACATGTTTCAGGTGATCTGTTGTGATCCAGGAAAAGTGCCGTGAAGCACTATCAGCTTAAGGAAGTGGCTCAGTATAAATAATGAAACATGTTTTGTAAAATAAAAGATTTCTTCGTGAAATCAAAATATTGTAAATTACCGGGTTTTTATCCCGAATTGTGAAATAAAATAATCGGGAAATATTTCAGTTTTAAAAAGATCCTGAAGAAACTTCCGCTGTTAATTAAATACCACGGGATTTCTGTCCCGCGGCTCCTGAAACGGGTCAAACCGGGTCGGGGGTCGTGACAGAAATAAGGTGGTATCAGAGCCACTGATCTAAGCCTATTAAGTATTTAGAAATACTTAATTTTACTGATTGCCAATTTTGTGATTATGTGTTTTATTAACTGATTATTTGTTAATTACAGTATGGGTAAACAAAAGCTGTCAAACATCTATCTTAAATTAGATAGGTCAACCAGCGAGAAGGGAAGTACATCCCAAACAAAACCTTATGAAATTCCTGAAGAAGGAATATTTGTCCGTAAGGCACATTATGAGGAACCACTTTCTCCTGATAAAAGAAGTTTGATTATTAGGAAAAGTCAGGAGGAAATAAGGAAAAACCGAGAGAAGAAAGTTAAACAAGAAACCCAGGACTTAATCAATAAATCACCTTGGGAGGACAAATTAGATGAGAAATGGGCAAATCTTTATATGCTAGCCACAGTAGCAGAAAATGCAAATCTCTAAATACTCAAAAGTTTTAGCACTTTTATTTTCCAGAAACCTTATTTAGTAAATAAATAAGTTTACAGTAAATCGTAGTATAATTTACTTATCAGTTGTTTTATGTATGCAATAATATTTACGGGTTATCTATAAAATTTTGTTATCTTATTTTAACAGTTAGTATGTATTTTGCATATATGCTAAACAGCATGAATGAGATATCTGAAGGGTTAGAAAATCTTAACCTCTATCCTGTTAAGATAGAAGTTTCAAAGGAATTCACCGGTTACTTCGCTGATAAAGAAGAACCCATGGAATTTCAATCCAAACCACTGGCAAAACCTAAACCCAAGAAAAGAAGCAGATTTGTGGGCTGGAGGCGAGTACGAAGGAAAAAGCCAGCAACAAGAAAGGTTACCAAAACTGAAGATCCAAAAGACAAAGGAAAAGGGGTAGAAATTGAGGAAAATGTTAATCAAGTAGAGATAGAAGTTGAGAAGAGTTTTAAACAAACAGAAAGAGAAATAGGAGAGAGTTCTAGGCAGAAACAGAAAATGACTCCCTGGGAAGTTTTAGATCATAAATTAGTAATGAGTGACCTCATCGGACCTGTCGATGGAAACCTTGAAGCAGCTAATCCAAACCTTATATTTACTGAAGAAGATCTTTTTAGCTACCCACTAGAAGCTCCAATCCCAATCAATCTGGAACCTGCTATTCCAGATCCTATTGTCCAACCTCAACCACTACCAGTAGAATTAGATGAATGGTGGACAACTGATTGGCAATACCAAAATCTTTTAAACAACCCTGATACCTTTTTCCCACAAGTTGACCCAGAACCTCCACTATATCCAACTATGAGCCCGGAGAATCTGACTGAACTTCGTCTTTGGGGCGAAGAGTTAATTGATACAGGAAATCGGATTAGGGATGTGGGAGAAAGAATCACTTGGAAGTATGACGAAAGGGAGCGTCGTTTTTAAGAAATTAGCTGACCAGATAATGAGAGTTTGCAGGAATATATGTGAATAAATAATCATAATAACTAATATGTGTAATAACTTAACAATAAAACGTTGTATGATAATCGTGTGTACGAGGCATAATATAATATATAGAAATGAAACTTGTGAAATCAATAAATTTTGATTATACATGTTAATGTGATTATGTGCAAACTGTTTTATTATATTTATATTTATACTAATTATTTACATAAATTTTATTATCAGATGTCAAACATTGGTAACGAACCAGTAAATGAGGTTAATCAGTCTGAGCAACATCCAGGAGATCAATATATGACTCGGCAAGATATTGAAAACATTGTTGCTCAAGGGATAGCCAATGCTATTCCAGCATTTGTTGCTGCTATAAAGAATCCAATCGAACCACAACACATCGTTCCTAGTAAACGTATTACTGAAGATAACTTCAGTAATAGTGTAAATGGAGGCAATGATAATGTTAATCATAATGGGGAACCATATCAAGCTCCATTACCCAAGAAAATGAAAACTGCAACGCCTGGTTGCACTTTCAAAGAATTCCTTGCTTGTAAACCCACTGAATTTGCAGGCAATGAAGGAGCAACTGCATCACTGCGTTGGTTAGAGAAAACTGAAGCAGTCATTGCAATAAGTAAATGTGCTAAAGATGATCAGGTCATGTACGCATCAAATCTCTTCAAGGAAGGGGCACTCGAATGGTGGAACACTGTGTTACAATCAAAAGGAAGAATGATAGCTTATGCCATGACTTGGGAAGAATTTAAGGGTTTTGTAGAAAGAAAATTCTGTCCCGAGTATGAAAAGGAACACATGACAAATAAGTTTCTAAATCATCGGATGATGGGTGTAGATTGTCGCGGTTATACTTCGACATTCTTTGAATATGCTAGAGTGGTACCAACACTGGCTTCGCCAGAACCGGTACTCATTTCTCGCTACATTTGGGGACTGATTAGTGAAATTCGCAATATTGTTAAAGCTGCGAGACCTCGCACTATTGACGATGCTGTGGAATTAGCTAATACCCTAACCGATGAATTGGTACGCACACAAGATGAAAACAGAAAGAAGGAACTGGCTCAGAAAATTACCCAAGGATTTTGTATGGGTAATAATAACAACTTCAACAGAAAAGGAACGGGAAAATCCTCAACTATGCTGTGACAACCCTCAAAATTCCATGTATTCCGTACAATTTATTATTGATAATGAAAGTGCTTAACGACTGTGTGGAATTACTTAACTGCTTTCTGATATCTGTGTTATGTTTACGTGTGCTTGTTAACATACTAGTAGTATGCAGAAAAGTCACTAAATAGTCCGTTATAATTTCCTAAGTGTTAGAAACTAAAAGTGTTACAAAAATATACATAAAAGACATTTTACGGATTAATTAAGCACTTTAACGGAACAGTATCCAACCGAACAACCGGACTTAACCCGGAGCATAAAAATATTGTCATTGACATTATTTTTCTTTTTCTGAGCCAGTTAGGGTCCCCGAATACCCTAACCCCCGTTATAAATTTCCAACACACCTAATAAACTAATTTAAGCTTCTAACTAATCTAACTAGTTACTAAGTATATGGTTTAAATCAAACCAACCCCCCCCCCCCCTAACTACAACCGTCCCCTAAGGGGACCCATATTCACGATTTGGACTAAAACTCCAAGATCTTTTTCTAATCTTTTCTTGGGCTTTGGAATGTGATGGTGTAGGTACTAGAAGGAACATAGTGCCCTTTGGTCACTAGAATTAAGTTTATAAATGAACACCACCATATACATTAATCACAAACACTTAACCAAAATTGCTTTTCTTTCTTTCTTCTTGCCACACTCTCGGCTGAACATATACACACATCCACCACCCACTTTCAATTTGGATCTTGCATTTCCAAGCATACACTAAGGTGAAGGATCTCATCCAAGGAAACCCGGTGCTTACGGATTGCCAAGGACCTCACTACGTTGCTATTAACCACCCGTTTTTCGTCTAGTTTCTTCCCTAGCCACGAGCTAGTAGTAAGTGATTCTAATCACCTTCTTAAGCCTGTCTAGAGTGGTTAATAAGAGTTTCGTCGGTTAAAAATTACGAACATATAAGATCAAAGTCTAAAAGTTTACTAAAGTAATGAACAAGGTGGTTAATGGATGAATATGTATGTAAATCATGTAGATCTTGTGTGATTATGATGATTGGGTGATTATCTGATGCTTTACTGAATGATATTAGTATATGATGTTGTTGTGGTCACTAAACTTGTTAAAGGAATCGATCGAACACGATTTAGAAGGTTAAACACAAAAGAATCAGAATCTGTCTAACTTTTACAGCCCACTTCTGTTGGCTGTAAACAGGTCTTAACCTCAACGAAAAATCGATATTTTGAATCTAAAATATGTTATTATGAAATACGGTTCTAATGGCACCGGAATCGTAATTTTTGGACTCCGTTTACTATTTTTAAAGTGTTAATTTGTAACAGCTACTTAAGCTGAATTTTGACAGCAATAAATGGGTGTCGTACTTTCAGTCATAACCTGAGTTTTGTGATGAATCGGACCATGAAAATTTTACTGTAGATGATAACTGAAGTATTTGTAATTACCCCACTGGAATTTCGCAAATCGGACTTACGATGAATTTTTAATAAATTGTTTCGTGGACTGTGGTCAGAAATACATAAATCTGAGTTCAGTCCCGAATATGAATTTTTATAAAATATTGGTGATGAACCGGACCCCGATATTTTTACACAATAAAATATGGAACGTTTATGACATCCTATAAAAATTTGGGAATTTTTGGAATAATCTAACTATTTTATTTAAATGTCCGAAAACAGCCGGTTTTGAGTATTAATGCTGAATTGACATAAGTTGTGACTTGCGTGTCTAAATGTTGAGTATGCTATCTGTGAATGATTTAACATGTTATATATGTTATGTGCATTATCGTATGTTTGATTTTGAGTGGGGAATGGACGGGAAACTTAGATGGGCATAAACCGTTACAGTGATGCATGTTATGTGATAGATACGTGTAGGAACTTTGTGTTCTATTTGAAAGCCACTAAATGACTAACTGGTAAATCATACTAGGACGTGATTGACCGACCTTGACTGTTAGCCATATTGAGAATCTAACCGAGCAAACCGAGGTGAGTTCACACACTTTCTAAGGCATGGGATTCCCGGTGGTTTGGGAATGGGTTAAAGAATTAAAACTAAATCTACATATCCTCCTTGGGTAGGATATGTACGGCCATCCTCCATAGAGCGGATGCCATTATTAATCCTACGAATTCTCCTGGTGCAGAATACGTACGTTCGTCCTCCTGGTGCAGGACAACAACCTTAAAACTAGCTAGACAAAACTCTATCATGAAGTCCCTCAATTTATATCGACTTAATCGCCGAGGCCAATGGCGAGCGGGTCATTAGTTAATAGCGCTATTAGGTTTAACAAACCTCACACCGTGCCAGTCGGACGGGCGTGTACTAATGGACTATGGCAGACTGTCAGTGATGATAGACACTGATATAGGGCACAACTTATTTGCGTAGCAGTCGATATCATTCCGTCTAGTAGTTCAAACGGGGAAAATCCCCACTGATCATGGTTATGGATTGGGTAAAGAAAAAGGGAAATGGTTAAACATACTTTCAACTACGGGGTAACCCCCACGGCAAATAAGCCAACGAAAGTCAAACCACGTTTTCAGAAACAACTTAAAACTAAACAACCAAACGTGAACTCACTCAACTTTGTTGTTGACTAGTTGTTACATGCCTTACAGGTCGCTAAATGCTTGGAGCTTGCACGGGGAAGGAGTCGTTGTGGTGTACGGACTGTTATGTTCCGTGCTTAATGTTTAAATCCTTATGAACTTACTAAACTAGCGTTTTGAAACTTTAACTTATGAACTATGGACTTATGCTTTTGAACTCACGTTTATGCTTCCGCTGTCTAAACCAAACAAGGTTAACTAGCTTTGGTCACCAATCGTATTATGTTTGGTTTTATTTACTTAATTGTGTTGTTCAATATGATTGGTGGCTCGATCCTGGTCATGTCACGCCTCCAAGCGGTGATACTCCGCATGGTGGATTTTGGGGGTGTGACAGATTGGTATCAGAGCCATTGGTTATAGTGAACTTGGTTTTTAAAAGGGAAAAGTTTTTGATGAAACCAGACTATAACCAGTACAGTGCTCAACGATCCACAACGACGCTTCGCTCCACGTGCAAGGCTCAACACACTAGGTGGTATGATTTGAGTTTATATTATCTACTTGCTAGATTACTTTTGCATAGTGTGATGTGATAGTATGCTTAATTTGGAAAGCAACATGTTGTCTATTAGCCCTATTGTGTTCTTTATGACACACAATTGTTTACTTGAAATTTGACAAACGGTGGTCAAATTCTTTCTTGACTTCTTGTCACTCCGCTACAACGACTGTTTATGCATTCTATCTACTCGCACGTTTACCTCGACATGACGTCGCCATCTGACCCTCCGTACAGCCGGTTCGTACGTCAACATCCGCGAAGACCAGACTTGGCTTGCACGAACACGGGCTTAGGAGAACAAAACCCACGCATCCCGGTTGACGAACTTTATCACCTTCACCTGTCATCGTCGCCAGAAGTGAAGCAGTCACAGTTACACGCGTTTGTCGTTATGCAACACGAAACCTTGCCCTGTTTTGGACGAGTGACACACTCGCGCGACCGCGATGCAACTAACTTCCCTTTTGTGCCATGCTGCCCCGCACCACTACTAGAGGTTACTTCTAGACAACAGATTAGCTGGTCAAATCCTTCGGTCATTGTTGGACCCCTGTCTTCACTCGATTCTTCGCATGAACCTCATTAATTCCCTATCTCTTCGATTGACAACCGATTTAATGAAACACCAACAACCATACCACGATTTTCACCAATCACAAGACTACCTTATTACCCTGTTGAATGGTTTATTCTTATTCTACTTGATTAGCTCCCTCGTATACCCCACTTAACGAATGGATGCCTTTACTGATGGGATTGCCCTCAGGACATTCGAGGACGGCGTTACGGATCACATAACCTATAGGTGAACACGATGACCTATACGTCTACCCTACCCCTCCTACAATATAAGAGTCGTATTTTAAATTCCATGATATTCTTCTTTAATAGGCAGAATCCTTGCGCTAGCTTTTGCACCGACACATGATTGTTGATTAATGATATGTCCAGTTTCTACCATTGGCTTAGACCAAACCATCACTCTCTTACCACAGTAACATTATGTCCTCGCTTCTCCATGCTGAGGCACCGAAACGAACACCCTCTGGTTTAAGTTGGAAGGCTCGACTCCCGATCATTGGTGACCCCTCCTCGAAACCTTGAGAATGGTGATGTATTGTTGATACGATCATAATCTCTTGAACACGTTTTCGAGTCTTATCTTTGGAACCTTATGACTACGCAGACGTATTTTGGATTCATTCGCATGACCTAAGGAAACTCCTCTAAATTTGGTTGCTTACCGACTCGATAAACTGCAAACTCATCTAAGTTCATCGATCAAGGTGAATTATTTCCCCTTCGCATGTGGGGAGCCCGACAACTTTGATGGAATTTCAGTGAACCTTAACACTACAAACTTGTACGACGGTCATCCTCCTTCAGCTAGTTCTGGTTGTGCCAACCATATCGATGTAACACTCTTATCAGTGAACGACGTTGCGATTAGGATGGATTGGTCATCTCATCAGCAAGCAGAAATTCTTTGCAACGAAAATATTGTCCGCATTCCTCGTTCTGATAAAGAACCCCTCGTGATTCGTGGCGACAAGAGTGGTGCTGTCGAAGGCATCATCTCTTTCCTTAAGGCCCAGAAGTGTTTGCGAAAGGGCCACACTGCCATTTTAGCACTCGTTACTGACACATCCACGAAGAGAAGAGAATTGAAGACATCCCTATTGTGCGCGATTTTCCCGAGGTATTTCCTGAGGAATTACCTGGTCTTCCTCCTCATCGCCAAGTTGAGTTTCAAATCGAGCTAGCTCCTGGAGCAGCGCCAGTAGCTCGAGCACCATATCGTCTAGCCCCATCAGAACTCGAAGAACTGTCCACACAACTAGAAGAACTCTTGGAAAAGGGTTTTATACGTCCTAGCTCTTCACCCTGGGGAGCTCCAGTCTTGTTCGTAAAGAAGAAGGATGGTACTTTCAGAATGTGTATTGACTATCGCGAGCTCAACAAGGTGACTGTGAAAAATCGTTATCCTCTTCCACGTATTGACGACTTATTCGACCAGCTGCAAGGGTCGAGCTATTACTCTAAGATTGATTTGAGATCGGGATACCATCAGCTGAGAGTCCGAGATGAGGACGTCTCCAAAACAGCATTCAGAACTCGCTACGGCCATTACGAGTTTCTGGTTATGCCATTCGAGCTGACGAATGCACCAGCGGTCTTCATGGATCTCATGAACCAAGTGTGCAAGCCTTACCTGGATAAGTTCGTTATTGTGTTCATCGACGATATCCTGATCTATTCTAAGAGTCAGGAGGAACACGAGCAGCATCTACGAATTATGCTGGAACTTCTTCAAAAAGAGCAGTTGTATGCCAAGTTTTCGAAATGTGACTTCTAGCTTCGCGAAGTCCACTTTCTAGGCCATGTGGTAAACAAGGATGGGATTCACGTGGATCCATCTAAGGTTGAATCGATCAAGAATTGGCCTGCACCCCGTACACCAACAGAAATCCGCCAATTCTTGGGTTTGGCAGGATATTACAGAAGGTTTATAAAAGATTTCTCCAATATTGCGCAACCTCTCACTTCACTGACTCAGAAGGGTGTCATCTATCGTTGGGGTGACACACAGGAGTCCGCATTTCAACACCTAAAAGATAGACTTTGTAGCGCGCCTATCCTCTCATTGCCTGAGGGCACAGACGATTTTGTAGTCTACTGCGACGCTTCCATCCAAGGACTTGGTTGCGTGTTGATGCAACGTGACAAGGTCATTGCCTACGCATCACGCCAACTCAAGGTTCATGAAAGAAACTACACTACGCACGACTTGGAATTGGGAGCAGTTGTTTTCGCGCTTAAGATATGGAGACATTACCTGTACGATACTAAGTGCACCATTTACACCGATCAGGTTGAAGCATTGAAAGCAGAGAACATCAGGGCTGATTCCCTACGAGGATCGAGGCAACGGCTAGAACAAAAGGAAGACGGCGCCTACTATGTAGCGGGGCGTATTTGGGTTCCACTCTATGGCAACTTACGCGAGCTTGTGATGGATGAAGCACATAAGTCTCGTTATTCAGTACATCCTGGTTCGGATAAGATGTACCATGACTTAAAGACCACATACTGGTGGCCTGGCATGAAAGCCCACATAGCAACCTACGTCAGGAAGTGCTTGACTTGTGCGAGAGTCAAGACTGAATATCAGAAACCATCAGGCCTACTTCAACAACCGGAGATCCCGAAATGGAAATGGGAGCAAATTTCCATGGATTTCGTGACTGGTCTGCCCAGATCTCAACGCGGAAACGATACCATTTGGGTGATCGTAGATCGATTAACCAAGTCTGCACATTTTCTGGCCATCAAGGAAACGGATAAGTTTTCTACTCTTGCAGACATTTACCTAAAGGAAGTGGTATCAAGGCACGGAGTGCCCATCTCTATTATATCTGATCGTGACGCACGTTTTACTTCTGAACTGTGGCAAGCAATGCACAAGTCCTTTGGCTCACGTTTAGATATGAGCACCGCTTATCACCCGCAGACGGATGGGCAATCTGAACGCACCATCCAAACCCTTGAAGACATGCTTAGGGCATGTGTAATCGATTTTGGTAACGGCTGGGAAAAGCACCTCCCGCTAGTGGAGTTCTCATATAACAACAGCTACCACACCAGCATCCAAGCCGCTCCGTTTGAGGCATTGTACGGACGCAAATGCCGATCGCCTCTCTGTTGGGCAGAAGTTGGTGACAGCCAAATCACTGGCCCAGAACATGTGGTAGATACCACCGAGAAAATTGCTCAGATACGACAGCGAATGGCGGCAGCTCGTGACCGTCAGAAAAGCTATGCTGATAAGGGAAGAAAACCACTCGAGCTCCAGGTTGGGGATCGAGTGCTACTCAAAGTTTCACCTTGGAAAGGTGTAGTCCGCTTTGGCAAACGAGGCAAATTCAATCCGCGTTATGTCGGACCATTCGAAGTCATTGAGAAAATTGGCAAGGTAGCCTATAGGTTGAATCTACCTGAAAAACTCAGCGGAGTTCACAACGTATTCCACGTGTCAAATCTGAATAAGTGTCTGTCAGATGAGACCCTCATAGTTCCTCTTAAGGAACTCACAATCGACGACCAGCTGCGATTCGTCGAGGAACTAGTAGAGATTACGGATCGAGATGTTAAGATCCTCAAGCATACCAGGATACCTCTGGTCCAAGTTCGTTGGAATTCTCGTCATGGCCCAGAGTATACCTGGGAACGAGAAGACCAAATGAAACTCAAGTATCCCCAACTGTTTAAGAAAAACACAACCACTACTGAGGTTGAAGCTACTGTAGAATTTCGGGACGAAATTCCAAATCAACGGGGGGATGATGTGACACCCCAGGAAAATCAGGAAAACAACGCAACTTAACTAGCTTCCTCAGTAACCACACGCTAAATTTTGGGACGAAATTCTCTTAACAGGGGGAGAATGTGACAACCCTCAAAATTCCATGTATTCCGTACAATTTATTATTGATAATGAAAGTGCTTAACGACTGTGTGGAATTACTTAACTGCTTTCTGATATCTGTGTTATGTTTACGTGTGCTTGTTAACATACTAGTAGTATGCAGAAAAGTCACTAAATAGTCCGTTATAATTTCCTAAGTGTTAGAAACTAAAAGTGTTACAAAAATATACATAAAAGACATTTTACGGATTAATTAAGCACTTTAACGGAACAGTATCCAACCGAACAACCGGACTTAACCCGGAGCATAAAAATATTGTCATTGACATTATTTTTCTTTTTCTGAGCCAGTTAGGGTCCCCGAATACCCTAACCCCCGTTATAAATTTCCAACACACCTAATAAACTAATTTAAGCTTCTAACTAATCTAACTAGTTACTAAGTATATGGTTTAAATCAAACCAACCCCCCCCCCCCCTAACTACAACCGTCCCCTAAGGGGACCCATATTCACGATTTGGACTAAAACTCCAAGATCTTTTTCTAATCTTTTCTTGGGCTTTGGAATGTGATGGTGTAGGTACTAGAAGGAACATAGTGCCCTTTGGTCACTAGAATTAAGTTTATAAATGAACACCACCATATACATTAATCACAAACACTTAACCAAAATTGCTTTTCTTTCTTTCTTCTTGCCACACTCTCGGCTGAACATATACACACATCCACCACCCACTTTCAATTTGGATCTTGCATTTCCAAGCATACACTAAGGTGAAGGATCTCATCCAAGGAAACCCGGTGCTTACGGATTGCCAAGGACCTCACTACGTTGCTATTAACCACCCGTTTTTCGTCTAGTTTCTTCCCTAGCCACGAGCTAGTAGTAAGTGATTCTAATCACCTTCTTAAGCCTGTCTAGAGTGGTTAATAAGAGTTTCGTCGGTTAAAAATTACGAACATATAAGATCAAAGTCTAAAAGTTTACTAAAGTAATGAACAAGGTGGTTAATGGATGAATATGTATGTAAATCATGTAGATCTTGTGTGATTATGATGATTGGGTGATTATCTGATGCTTTACTGAATGATATTAGTATATGATGTTGTTGTGGTCACTAAACTTGTTAAAGGAATCGATCGAACACGATTTAGAAGGTTAAACACAAAAGAATCAGAATCTGTCTAACTTTTACAGCCCACTTCTGTTGGCTGTAAACAGGTCTTAACCTCAACGAAAAATCGATATTTTGAATCTAAAATATGTTATTATGAAATACGGTTCTAATGGCACCGGAATCGTAATTTTTGGACTCCGTTTACTATTTTTAAAGTGTTAATTTGTAACAGCTACTTAAGCTGAATTTTGACAGCAATAAATGGGTGTCGTACTTTCAGTCATAACCTGAGTTTTGTGATGAATCGGACCATGAAAATTTTACTGTAGATGATAACTGAAGTATTTGTAATTACCCCACTGGAATTTCGCAAATCGGACTTACGATGAATTTTTAATAAATTGTTTCGTGGACTGTGGTCAGAAATACATAAATCTGAGTTCAGTCCCGAATATGAATTTTTATAAAATATTGGTGATGAACCGGACCCCGATATTTTTACACAATAAAATATGGAACGTTTATGACATCCTATAAAAATTTGGGAATTTTTGGAATAATCTAACTATTTTATTTAAATGTCCGAAAACAGCCGGTTTTGAGTATTAATGCTGAATTGACATAAGTTGTGACTTGCGTGTCTAAATGTTGAGTATGCTATCTGTGAATGATTTAACATGTTATATATGTTATGTGCATTATCGTATGTTTGATTTTGAGTGGGGAATGGACGGGAAACTTAGATGGGCATAAACCGTTACAGTGATGCATGTTATGTGATAGATACGTGTAGGAACTTTGTGTTCTATTTGAAAGCCACTAAATGACTAACTGGTAAATCATACTAGGACGTGATTGACCGACCTTGACTGTTAGCCATATTGAGAATCTAACCGAGCAAACCGAGGTGAGTTCACACACTTTCTAAGGCATGGGATTCCCGGTGGTTTGGGAATGGGTTAAAGAATTAAAACTAAATCTACATATCCTCCTTGGGTAGGATATGTACGGCCATCCTCCATAGAGCGGATGCCATTATTAATCCTACGAATTCTCCTGGTGCAGAATACGTACGTTCGTCCTCCTGGTGCAGGACAACAACCTTAAAACTAGCTAGACAAAACTCTATCATGAAGTCCCTCAATTTATATCGACTTAATCGCCGAGGCCAATGGCGAGCGGGTCATTAGTTAATAGCGCTATTAGGTTTAACAAACCTCACACCGTGCCAGTCGGACGGGCGTGTACTAATGGACTATGGCAGACTGTCAGTGATGATAGACACTGATATAGGGCACAACTTATTTGCGTAGCAGTCGATATCATTCCGTCTAGTAGTTCAAACGGGGAAAATCCCCACTGATCATGGTTATGGATTGGGTAAAGAAAAAGGGAAATGGTTAAACATACTTTCAACTACGGGGTAACCCCCACGGCAAATAAGCCAACGAAAGTCAAACCACGTTTTCAGAAACAACTTAAAACTAAACAACCAAACGTGAACTCACTCAACTTTGTTGTTGACTAGTTGTTACATGCCTTACAGGTCGCTAAATGCTTGGAGCTTGCACGGGGAAGGAGTCGTTGTGGTGTACGGACTGTTATGTTCCGTGCTTAATGTTTAAATCCTTATGAACTTACTAAACTAGCGTTTTGAAACTTTAACTTATGAACTATGGACTTATGCTTTTGAACTCACGTTTATGCTTCCGCTGTCTAAACCAAACAAGGTTAACTAGCTTTGGTCACCAATCGTATTATGTTTGGTTTTATTTACTTAATTGTGTTGTTCAATATGATTGGTGGCTCGATCCTGGTCATGTCACGCCTCCAAGCGGTGATACTCCGCATGGTGGATTTTGGGGGTGTGACATATGCCATTCTGCAGGAATTGCAAAAAGAAACATTATGGAAGATGTAATATAACCTGCAATTTTTGCAAAGTTGTAGGACATCGGGAAGAGAACTGCAGGAAGAAATCCACAATTTGTTACAATTGTGGAGAAACAGGACATTTCAAAACAGAATGTCCTAAATTAATCAAACCAGCAAACAACAAAACTAAGGCGACAGACGGAACTATTAAAAAGAATGCCAGGGCATTTCAGCTGACCACTCAAGAAGCAGAACTCATCCCAGATGTGATAGCGGGTACGTTCTTAGTTCACAACATTTACGCCAAAGTATTATTTGACTCTGGTGCGAACCAAAGTTTTATAAATACTTCATTCTGCCAAGCTCTTAATTTACCTTTAACCAACATTAAGCAGATTTTTACAGTTGAAACGGCAGACGGGAATTCAGTTAAAATAGATAAAGTTTTGCAAGAAGAAAACATAGAACTGTTAGGACATAAATTCTCTGCAAAACTATTGCCGATGAATTTAGCTGAATTTGATGTTGTATTAGGAATGGATTGGTTAATAGCCAACCATGCTAAAATCCTTTGTGATCAGAATTCCATAGAAATTCAATCACCCACCGGAGAAGTGATTAGGATTACAGGAGATAAACCACGTAAGCCCATGAAGTTCATATCAGTAATGAAAATTGCTAATTATGAACGAAAACAAGGAATAGTATATATGATTTCAGTAATCATTAGTACTAAGGGTAAAGAACTTAAGGAAATTCCTGTAGTCTCAGAATATCCAGATATATTTCCAGAAGATTTACCGGGATTACCTCCGGATAGGGAAGTAGAATTTAGGATTCATCTAATTCCAGGAACTACACCGATAGCCAAGGCACCTTATCGGTTAGCACCTACAGAAATGTTAGAACTGAAAAAGCAATTAGATGAATTACTAAGTAAAGGTTTCATACAACCTAGCTCATCCCCTTGGGGAGCGCCAGTGTTGTTTGTAAAGAAGAAGGATGGTTCAATGAGAATGTGTATCGATTATAGAGAATTGAATAAGGTTACAATTAAGAATCGATATCCATTACCTAGGATTGATGATCTGTTTGATCAACTTCAGGGGGCTAGATATTTTTCTAAGATAGATTTACGCTCCGGATATCATCAATTGAAGGTACAAGAAGAAGACATACCTAAAACTGCTTTCAGAACTAGGTATGGTCATTATGAGTCTACAGTCATGCCCTTTGGGTTAACGAATGCACCTGCTGCATTCATGGACATGATGAATAGGATTTGTAAACCATATTTGGATAAATTTGTAATTGTCTTCATAGATGATATACTTATTTATTCCAAAAGTCAGACAGAGCATTGTGAACACCTTCATGCACTCTTAACTTTGTTAAGAAAAGAAAAGCTTTATGCCAAATTTTCCAAGTGTGAATTTTGGTTGCAAGAAGTGCAATTCTTAGGACACATGGTGAATCACGAAGGTATTCACGTAGATCCTGCTAAGATAGAGGCAATTACCAAATGGAAGGTTCCACAAACAGCAATGGAAATAAGAAGTTTTATAGGTTTAGCTGGGTATTATAGACGGTTTATTAAGGATTTTTCCAAGATAGTCGTACCATTAACTAAGCTAACCTGTAAAGCCATTAAGTTTGAATGGGGACCTAAGCAAGAAGAAGCCTTTAGAATATTAAAACAGAAATTAACAAATGCACCAATCTTAGCCTTACCAGAAGGAACTGAAGATTTTGAAGTATATTGTGATGCTTCAAAATTAGGATATGGATGTGTGCTTATGCAACGCAAAAAGGTGATTGCATATGCTTCAAGGCAATTGAAAAGGCACGAAGAAAATTATACGACTCATGATTTAGAATTAGGAGCCGTAATTTTTTCCCTTAAGATTTGGAGACATTATCTTTACGGAAGTAAATTTACTGTCTACACAGACCACAAAAGTTTAAGATATATATTTGGGCAAAAAGAGTTAAACATGAGGCAAAGGAGATGGATGGAAATCCTAAGTGATTACGACTGTGATATTCAGTATCACGAAGGAAAGGCAAATGTAGTTGCAGATGCCTTAAGTCGTAAGTATTATGAGAAACAATGACGGGTTCGTGCTCTCAGATTAAATCTACAAATAGATTTAATGGAACAATTGAAGAATGTTCAAATTACAGCAATCAAGGATGATGCTGAAGGAATGAAAGGACAAATCAAGGAATTAGAACAAGGAGTAGATGGAGTTTGGAGATTCCACAAAAGTAGGATTTGGGTACCTAAGCAGGGAGACTTAAGACCTAAGATTTTAGAGGAAGCTCATAAATCTAGGTATACTATGCACCCAGGAAATAATAAGATGTACCAAGATTTAAGAAAGAACTTTTGGTGGATAGGAATGAAAAAGGATATAGCACAATATGTTTCTAAATGTCTCACTTGTTCACAAGTTAAGGCAGAACATCAGAAACCTTCAGGGTTACTACAACAATTAGAAATACCAGTATGGAAATGGGAACTTATAACAATGGATTTTGTTACTAAGTTACCCAAAACCAGAAAAGGTAATGATGCGATTTGGGTAATTGTGGATCGATTAACCAAATCAGCTCACTTTTTACCTATGAAAGAAACCTTTAGCATGGAAAGACTGGCTAAATTGTATGTAGATGAAGTTGTATCCTTACATGGAGTTCCACTCTCCATTGTTTCGGATAGGGATAGTCGTTTTACTTCCCATTTCTGGAAAAGTTTCCAGCAAGCAATGGGAACTCGACTAAATCTAAGCACTGCATATCATCCTCAAATAGATGGACAAAGTGAAAGGACAATCCAAACTCTAGAAGACATGCTCCGAGCATGTGTAATAGATTTTGGTGGGAATTGGGATGATCATTTACCATTAATTGAATTCTCCTATAACAATAGTTATCATTCAAGTATTGAAACCGCCCCATTTGAAGCACTGTATGGAAGAAAATGCAGAACTCCAGTTTGTTGGGCAGAAATAGGAGAAAGTCAATTGTCAGGTCCTGAAATAGTGCAAGAGACGACTGATAAGATTACTCAAATCAAGGAAAGTCTGAAGACGGCTCGAGATCGCCAGAAGAGTTACGCAGATAATAGATGCAAGCCGTTAGAATTCCAAGTAGGAGACAAAGTATTATTGAAAGTTTCTCCTTGGAAAGGAGTAGTTAGATTCGGAAAGAAAGGAAAGTTAAGTCCAAGGTACGTAGGACCATTTTCAGTGATCCAACGAATAGGACCAGTCGCTTATCGTTTACGACTACCAGAAGAATTATCTCGAGTACATGATGTATTTCATGTATCCAATCTCAAGAAATGCTTATCAGATGAATCACTGGTAGTACCTCTTAGAGATATAGAGGTAAACGAAAAGCTGAAATTTGTTGAGAAACCTCTTCAAATTGAGGATCGAAAGATCAAGTTTCTCAAACACAAACGACTAGTTTTAGTCAAAGTCAGATGGGATTCAAAGAGAGGAGCTGAATATACTTGGGAGTTGGAATCTGAAATGAAGCGAAAGTATCCTCACTTATTTCAGTAAATCTCGAGGACGAGATTTTTATTAAGGTGGGGAGAATGTAACAACTCTCATCAAAAGTTATATTTATTTAATTAATTTAGCCAATATGAAACTCTAATTGAGAAACCCAAGTGATTCTGAACAAACCCTAAAATTCTCAGAATTTTCAGAATCAGGATTAGGGCCCTAAAACTCAGGGGGGGATAAACCCTATATAACGATTATCTAAAAATACTCGTTGTCAAAAATAGAATTTACAAAACAGTCGAGTCAGCAGAGCTAGTCCCAATCGTTGCTACCCTATAACCTATTTTCAACCCTTACGCACCGTAACAATTTTAATCTTACGGTCCGTAAGCACACTTACGCACCGTAACAATTTGAGGCTTACGGTCCGTAAGCAAAGTGAAATTTTAACTATAAATAGCAGACATTGGCAATCGAATTTTGGTGTTCAAACGACGTAAAACTTCGCTGCATGTACTGAGATACGTTCTGTTTACACAAATTAACACACACGGTTCACTAATCGACGCCGCAATCAGGGTAATAACTCGATCGCTGATACGATTCAATGTCCGATCGATTAAACTATCCAATGGATGTTTAAGTGCTGCCCACATTAGGGTTTATGCTTTGTCATTCGTCGTTAAATCGATGGATGTTTAAGTATCGCACTTTGTCATTCGTTGTGAAGGTTTTAATCTCGTGAGTTATCGTAAATGCTGTATTAAGTTACTAACCAAATTGTGTGCCTGTTATTAAACTAGGTTATCAAGGCTAATCAGTAGAATAAGCTCTGTTAAATTTGCAATGTGAGTCATTCTCTTTTTATCAAATTACTTTACAAAAGCATGTTTATTTTCAAAGATTATAATTACAGTGATTAAGTATATGTAGTCACCAAATTACAGCCGGTATGTGGGGTATTGTGCACATTACTGTTTTTATCAATTTAGGTGGGCGTACCTAATTAATGATACTCGTTACTATTGGGTGAACGGACTCAATAGTAATATGACCACAGTCACCGAAACGAGTCGATGACAAATACTGTGGGTAGTTGGTTGAAATAAACATTGTAATCTCTCTTAATACTGTGAATTATAATAAATGAGTCGTTTTAGTAAATAGAATGATTCACTCAGTATTTCCCGCTGACAAAACCTTTTTCAAACATGTTTCAGGTGATCTGTTGTGATCCAGGAAAAGTGTCGTGAAGCACTATCAGCTTAAGGAAGTGGCTCAGTATAAATAATGAAACATGTTTTGTAAAATAAAAGATTTCTTCGTGAAATCAAAATATTGTAAATTACCGGGTTTTTATCCCGAATTGTGAAATAAAATAATCGGGAAATATTTCAGTTTTAAAAAGATCCTGAAGAAACTTCCGCTGTTAATTAAATACCACGGGATTTCTGTCCCGCGGCTCCTGAAACGGGTCAAACCGGGTCGGGGGCCGTGACAATTTCTCTGCTCTCACCCCATCCCACCTTTCAAATTAACTCTGGTCAATCTTCATCTTCCCCAGTAAAAGATCCCCCAAACCGCACCTCTTCATCACACATAGGTACCAAATTACACACACACGCACCCCTCACAACCCTCATTTACTCTATATTTTCTCACAGCCGCACATGGAGTCGAAAGGGAGAGACGGCGACAGCTCCGGCGTCAGCGCCGCCGTGCACGGTGATCTGGTCGGAATCGACTCTGACCGTTTCTTTTCTGTTGATGACGTTTGAAGATAATGATGATGTTGAAGACGACAAGATGACGGGGCGGTGGTGATTGATGGAGCTGAAAACGGCAACGCCGACACCGGCCAAAAGAAGCCGTCGGCGTTCCTCTCTCTCTCTCATGTTTCTCTCTCTCTCTCTTTCTAGTGCAGAATGGTGGTGGGGGGATGGTGCTTGTTTCAGATATGTTGGCGTGGTGGTGGTGGTGCGCCGTGAGAGAACGAGGTCTTGATTTCTAGGTTTTAGTCCGGCTCTCTCTCTCTCTCCTGGGTTTTAGATTTCTGGGTCTTGATCTCAGGCGGTGGTGGTTGCGGTGGAAGCGTGTGGTGGTTGCGTTGTTCTTGATTTCTGGGTTTTAGATGTTCTTGAAGATGAACGATCTCTGGGTTTTGATGATGATCATCTTCGAATTCTTCACAAATACAATGGATGTAAGTAGTTCTAATGATCAATTTACTCTCAACTGCTTTCATTCTAGTTAAACGAAGGGAGATTTGTACTGAACTAGTTGGTTTGTTGATTTTATTCAGAAATCGAATCGGATTTTGTTCAGAAATCGAATCGGATTTTGTTCAGAAATCGGATGTGAGCTCTGGAGAGATTAATGAGAAGGAGAATGGTAATTCGTCTTGTGTTTTTTGTCTATTTGTTTTTGTTCAGAAATCGTTTGTTGGTTTTTGTCTATTTTCTGGGTTTTGATGATGATGTTTGAAAATGAACGATGTATAGGTTTTGATGATGTTCTTGAAGATGATGTTCTTGATTTTCTGGGTTCTTGATTTTCTTGAAGATGTTCTTGATTTTCTGGATTTTCTGGGTTTTGATGATGATGTTTGATGATGTTCTTGAAGATGATGTTATTAATTATTTAAATGTTATAATAAATTAACATGGACCAAAATGCCCCTGCACTAAAGGACAAAATAACCAGTTTTCAACAGTTAAAATGAAGGGTTTTTGGATTTTGGACTAAAATGGTAACAAAATGCAAACCACAGGGACCCAGATGTAATAAGTTTGAGATTTGGACTAAAGTGGCAAAACTGGCCAAACCACAGGGACCAAAATGGCAGTTTACTCTTAATATTAACATCTTACTAATATAATAAATCAAAGCTTAGAAATCCTAGTTGTCAACATAACAAATCATCCACGTTTGTTTTTTCTGAGGTGTCAACAAACCAGGCTATCCACATTTGTTTCTCCTTACGTGTCAAATTTTCAGAATTTTTCTTTTTTTAATAAATTTCAAAGTCAAACTGTTGAGAACAGGCTTGAGACAAAAAGTCTGAACACTGCTCTGTCACTCATCACGTGAGCCCTTTTCAAATTTCAAATTACTACCTCTTTTCATTTTCGTTCTCTCTCTCCCTCAAAGATGATTTGGATCTGTGGATTCAAAAGGAAAAAAAATGTAGAGATGTGTTGTTGATCTACAATATCAGAGTGGAATCAAAATCCTCATCTTCATCTTCATCTTCCGACTTGATAAAGGGCCGGTGTGGGATCTGAGTTTGTTCTTCATCTAGGGTTTTGAGGGTTTTGATGATGAGAGCAATTGTGTGACGGCCTTGTCTTGCTCTCAAGAAATCGGTTAGTAATTTTTTCTCACGATTATATGATTCCCTGTACCTAGGGTTTTGTTTAATTCAAAATTTGAATTCCTACACATA
This sequence comes from Helianthus tuberosus, assembly GCA_030545235.1. Taxonomy (NCBI): domain Eukaryota; kingdom Viridiplantae; phylum Streptophyta; class Magnoliopsida; order Asterales; family Asteraceae; genus Helianthus; species Helianthus tuberosus. The sequence continues at coordinate 68,621,014 of CM060440.1, forward strand.
TCCCCAAACACCCATTATCTGCTTTTCTTTTCATTTGCAGAGGGAATAACCGAGAAGAGAGAGAGAGAGAGAGAGAGAGGGAGAGAGAGATAGAGATGAGAAGGAGAGTCAAGATACAACGAGGTTGAACGATGGCGGTAATAACTCAAGGTGTTCGGATCTGGAATCCTAGGGTTAGGCTCTTATGATTTTCATTTGGGGTTTTTTGTTCTGCAATTGAGGTTTCAAGCCGAAATCAGTGAAAATTACATCTGAATTGTTACAATCAAGCATACATGGTGTAGTCGTTGACCCTAATGTTGGAACCGTTTTGTGGTTTTCTGTTTGTAAAGGTATTAATCTTGAGTCTTACATCATTTATCGTGATTTATGTGCCCTAATTTAGGTTTTCATGTGAAGTCCTTTAGTTAAGAGTTTGAAGTTTAATTTTGGATCTATTTGTTTGTTTTTATCCAATCCATCATGAATGAAACGAAACCCTAGGTTAGTGATTCTAAAAGTGAAAATTTGTTGGTTAAATTTGCTGGGTTGGTGTTAAACCTGCAATATTGATAAAGTTACAATAGTGTAAAAATGAACAGTCCAATATGCGAAATCAAATACACTTGACAAATCTGTAAGATAAAAAGGTAAATTTGATGGTTTTTGTGGTGGTGGTTTACAGATCTGGTTGTAGCCGGTTGTTGTAGATACAAATGAAGATGCGGTAGACATTAGCGGTTTACACGTCCTCATATGCATTCTATGAGTCTGTTTTCATTTACATTCAGATTATAATATAATATGTAATTAGTTAATGCAACTAACATGTTGTCGTATCAATGATTGTTCTTCAAGGCTCTGGTGGTGTTGGTTCATATTTGGTAGCTATCTTGGTGTCGTTTTGCTAGTAAGTAACGATATTTTTGTGTTATTGAAATGGCTTATTAACAATTCATATAACTTTTCACTCTTTATTTCTTTAATCTGTCTGCAGGTTCTGCACCAGCTTATTTTTACCCCTATATTGTATGATTTCTACAACTATGATGCCGGAGACACAAAATTCAGTCCACTTTTTTCAAAGTTTACACAGGTTACTTTTTTTTTTGCCTCTTTATTTTGAGTAAAATGTTTTTTATTTAGATCTGATATAATGCCTGCTTAAATTAAGGTTTTATGTTATTTTGTTAATTTGAATGTGTATCCAGTAGTTGTATAATAATGTGTAGCTTAGTGACTCACAGTTAAGAAGTTACTTGTGGTGCACATTCGTAATTAAATATCTACTAAATATGCATGGTATGTTGCAATGTATTCAAATGTTTTTCTTGCTGCACTAAAGTTGATTCCTTATGTGTTACAGTTTGTAATGGACATGTACAATCAAGTTGAGAAAGGGCGATGACACTCCGGTTCTGATTACCGTATTTCTGTTTCTCTCAGTTCTTCACAAAAAGCTACAATGAGAAAGGGCGATGACGTCTCCCTGTTGCTACCGAACCTCCGGTCGAAGAGAAAAATAAGATTTTAGGGTTTGGTTTTATTAACTCCCTTAAAAAAAGCATATTGAGTTATTGTTATGCAGTAATGGAATGGAATGGACCATATTGCTGATTTTAATTTGTTGGGTAAGGGGTCATTTTCTACTCATTTTTATTTCATTTTACTTTTTATATTTTCAGATTTTGTCAAAGACAGCAAGCAACTTCGTCATGGAAACCGTGGATCCGGAAATATCCGCAACGTGCAAAGACCTCGCGGAAGTAAAAAAAGGTATTCCAACTCGCGCTCTTGTGCACCAAGCGTCAACCATCCGAGAGACCAACAATGCACGAAGTAGTTTGCGTCCTCAGTAGCATACTCCCCGCACCCAAACACAACCCCATGGGTCCCACCGTTCTACTCCCGTCTTCAAAAGTCTCGAGCTACATGGACGAGTACGCCAACCTCAAGACGCCACATCTCGTCAACTGCTCATCCATTAGCACCTCAGATGCCCAACTCTTTCTGAAATTTGGTGAGGTTATATCCCAAAACATAGGGGTGTTCAAAAAAATCCGAAACCGAATCCGAAATATCCGAAATTTTGGATATCCGAAAATTCGGATTCGGATGTGATTATTTTTAAAATTCGGATAATCGGATTATCCGAATTCCGAAAACTTAAAAAAAAATAAAAAAAATATATATAGATAATATATCCCATATATACACTAATCAGTATACACACCACACAAAAATTAGGATTTTGGAATTTACTAATTTTAGTTCCGGCTGTCCCTAATCCCCTTCGTTGTTTCAATCGGAATGTGATACGTCACCTACTCGCCCTCCATTGCCGGTCGACATCATCTCCTTCCTGGTCTCTTGTCACCGTCGCCCCCAAAGGTACGTTTCTCTTAATTAATTTTATTGTACGTTGTTCAATTTACATTCAAGATTGGTGTTTATAAAAATTTGCAGGTTGTTTCCTTTATGTTCAAGAGTGTCTATAAAGACAAGATCTGCAGGTTGTTCACTTTTGGCAAAACAGTGATTAAACTTTAAAGTAGTAAAATGTCTGTATTGACCTTGGTTATGGAACACTATAGCATTTGTAGCAAGTACAATGTCTATATTGGCCTTGGTTATGCATATTTTAGTCTACATCTTGCTGGATAACAACTGTACTGTTTTGTGCTATGCATATTTTAGTCTACATCTTGCTGGATAACAACTGTACTGTTTTGTGCTATTTTAATAAGAGTTGGTTTTTGTTAAAAAAAATTTAGTTGTTTATTGTTTTGCAATATGGATGCAGGTTGTGTATCTTGATAAAGATAGTTGTTTACATATGCTGAACTTAAATTATGGTGTTGTTTGTAGACATTGTTCTTTTTAACCTAGAAAATGTAAAAGATCATATGTTCGTTAACTAAAAAATAAGTATTTTTTTTTAACATACCAAACAAGATAACACAATCCAAAAGACTAATATGGGTGAGAGCCCATTTGATATATAAACCCCACATTAGTCGCCCATACAACGGATGTGGGACAAGTCCCATACCTAGCAGTGATTTCAGTCCATAACAAAAACCCTTGGTAAGGTTTTCAGTCCATAACAAAAACCCTTTGTTGGTTTTGCGTCTTATGTTATGTCTTTCATAATACATAATTCAATAAAACATTTGTAAAAACATATTTTTATTTTTTACGACATAAATCTATTAATTAAAATTGAATTTTCCTACCCGCGAAGCTCGCGGGCTCTAACCTAGTATTTTTATATGGAAAAGAATAAAAAAAGCAAAAACCGGACACGTTGCAAAACCGGATACCCCTTAGGGCTGTCCGAATCATCGCATTGGTTATCCCCCAAACACCCACTAGCCGCCCCAATATATATAAACATTTCAAGACTCCCATCATTTCTCTTCATTTGCAGAGGAAATCGGAGCCCTAATCTTCCCCCCAAAACCCTCCGATCTCCCTCTGCAAAACTCCACATTTCCTCATGGCGTTTTCAGACAAATCTCGACATTCACTCATCCCCAATTTCCTATATTCACCGTCTTCATCAACCAACTTACTCATCTCCAGAGCTACCAACCATTCATCGTTTTCTGCTCCTTCACCGGTTACGGACGGAAGCAACTTCGTGGTTCCAGCTCCGAGCGAGCCGTTCGGCAAGATCGAGATGTACTCGCCTAGATTCTACGCTGCGTGTACAGCCGGTGGTATTCTCAGCTGTGGTCTTACGCATATGGCTGTCACTCCTCTTGACCTTGTTAAATGTAACATGCAGGTATACGCGTTTAATTCCAGATGTATTCGTTGTGTTTGTTAGCTGTTTGTTTCTGGTTTATGTGGATCTGTTGTTATGCTGGAATATGTTCTGTTTGGTTTAGTTTAGTATATTGGATTGCCCTGATTGGTGATATTGTATAAGTAATTTGGATAGTGCTGATTGGTGATAATGCTGTTGTTGGATTTGGTTCAGTAATTTGGATAGTTCTTATTGGTGATATTGTGTTGGTAATTTGGGTGGTTCTGATTGGTGATAGTCCTGCTGTTGGATTTGGTTCTGTTTGGTTCAGAAATTTTGATAGTCCTGATTGGTGAATGGTGATAGTTCTGTTTGTTGGAATTGATTCTAGTCATGTGGATCTGTTTTGTTTACTAGATTTATGTTCTTTGCTTTTGGTGCTGCTATGGGATTTAATTTTTTAGTCTTACCAGGCACCAGGCGCTAGTTCGCTGTGGCTGGTGACATACGTTATGTTGTCAAAGCGCCTAGGCGCACTCAAAGCGCCTAGGCACATATACCGGAGCCTGGGCGTTAGGCGTTTAAAGTGCCAAGGCTTTTTTTAGATTAGGCACATGGTATAAAATCCATTTCATGAGTTTTGGAGATGTTTTAGACTTGAGTATGGATAGTTTAGGAAGTTTAAGGCTCGTTGAGAGCTTGTTTAGGATGTTTTAAGGGGTTCAGACGACTTTTAGCCTGAATTTGCGCCTCGGCGTCTAAAAGCGCGCCTCACGCGCTTTTGACAACATAGATACGTACACAATTTAATCTATTTTAAGCAAGGTTTAAAAGAACGGAAACGAGTTTCGAGGCGTTTGCCCTTCGCCTCATGAGGCGTAAGCCTCGAGGCGAAATGAGGCGTAAGGCCGAGGCGGTATTAATAAATAAATATAAAAATTATATATATTATAAAAATAATAATACTAACTAATTTCATCATCAGATTCATCAAAATCATCAAAAACACACTTAAAAAAGACATGAAATGCTTGAAATTGACACAAAAAGTCAAAAATATCAAAAACAACTATCAAAATCCCCTGAGGCGCAGCTTTCTTAGCGCCTCAGCCCCTCTGAGGCGCATATACATTAAAAACACCATGAGGCGCGCCTCTGTCTCGTTTTTTGGCCGTTTCGCCTCGAGGCGCGCCTTGAGGCGCACACCTCAAACGTTTTTTAAAACCATGATTTTAAGAAATAGTTTTATGCTTTTATTTATGAGCTGATCATGTTCTTTGATACACACACTAAAGTAAGACAGACCTATTGCTGAGTGTTATGTGCCTTATGTCCAAGGCTTGATGTAAAACTATTGTCAAGCCGGGGGTCTCACTAGAAGCAGCCTCTCTATTCCTACGGGGTAGAGGTAAGGCTGTCTACATCTTACCCTCCTTAGACCCTACCTTTGCTTTGCTATTGGTGGGATTTACCGAGTATGATGATGATGACGATGAAGTAAAGTAAAGCCTATTGCGTGAGTCAAAAGGCGTTAGCTTGGTTTAAAAAAGCGCGCATAGGCGCAAAGCGACCTCAGGAGCAGAGGGGATCGCTTTCTGCCACACAAGGCAAGGTATTTCCGAAAAGCGAGTGCCTATGTCGCTTTTTCTGATGAAACCAAGCTCGCAAAGCGCGCGATTCATGTACAAGACACGAAATCCAAGTTCTATGCGCTAAGAATGGAGATGAAAATGAAGAAATAATGCTTACCTATGACAATAACGTAGAAGGACGATGATAATGGAGCAGAACAAGAAGAACAATGGAGGCTGGAGTGGAGAGATGCCCTATGAAGATGACGGCTGCGTTCCTTTCTAATTATTTTAACCTAGAACCCTTTTAATTAAGTTACACAAGTCATCCCTAATGCTTTTGTTTTTTTGCAATTGTAACCTAAAACTTTTTTTTTATTAAGTTACACATTCCATCCTAAAAGTTGCTTCTTTTAGGCGCTTCTTGTATTTACTCTGGCGCTGAGCGAAAAGCGGTGGGCTTTTCGTACTCGAGGCGCAAAGTGATTATACAACTTTTTTTATATATCCAATATATATCTCATAGGTATTTAGCTTCCTTTACCCAAAATCTAGCTATAAATAAGGTTTTTATACCATTTTATCTACACACACAAGCCGACATAAAAACGCCTCACTTATATGAGGTGCGACCCTCATGCCAGAAAGACGCCCAAAAACCCTAAAAGTTGCTTCTTCTAGGCGCTTCTTGTATTTACTCTAGGTGCTGAGCGAAAAAGTGGTGGGCTTTTCGTACCGAGGCGCAAAGTGATTATATAACTTTTTTTATATATCCAATATATGTCTCATAGGTTTTTAGCTTCCTTTACCCAAAATCTAGCTATAAATAAGGTTTTTATACCGTTTTATCTACACACAAGCCGACATACACGCCTCACTTACATGAGGTGCGCGCCTCATTCCAGAAAGACGCCCAAAAACCCTAAAAGTTGCTTCTTTTAGGCAAGGTTTAAAAAGGCGGAAACGGGTATCGAGGCGTTTTCCCTTAGCCTCACGAGGCGTAAGCCTCGAGGCAGGTCGAGGCGTAAGCCTCAAAACATTATTAAAAAAATAAAAAAAAAATATATATCTCTCTCATAAAATCACAAATTACCATAAAAGTATAAAAAAAACATCATAAATAGAAAATAGGAAAACAAGCAAGGTTTAACATAAAACAAACATCATAAAATAGTTCGAAGAACTTAAATTAGTAATGTTATGACATCTAAATATCATAGAACTCGTTTTCCTCCGCATCATCATCCTCAAAGTTTTCATCTGGCATATTTAGATCGTCATAGTCATCAACCAAATTAATAACTCTTTTCCTTTTCCTCCTAGATGATGAACTCTCACCTTTTTCCTCATTTGACATTTTGACCCGCCAACTCCACCAATGCCATCTTCATCCCCACTCGGGTTAGCTATCCACTCATCATCCAACAAAACATCATCGGCAACTATCGGGACTTCATCATCCTTTAGATTCGTCTTCTTTATAAACTTTTGCTTCAATCTCCTATTGTACATAACGTACAACTTGTTCATCCTATTCGTGCCCAACAAATATCTTCTTTTCGATTAGGTTTTTTCAACCTAATAGATGTTTTTTAAGTGAACTATTGGGTTGGCCCACCAATTAAGCCTAATAAACACTAAATGGGTCTAAAATAAAGTAAAAAAAAAACTAAAGTTTTCCATTTTCACAAGGTCTGGTGAGGCTTAAGCCTCACCGCCTCAGCGCCTCGGACAGCCTCGGATGACTGAGGCTTAGGTTTCAGTTGACCCCTATGAGGCTAAGCCTTTAAGGCGTTTTTCATAGCCTCAGCCGAGGCGTAAGCCTCGAGGCGGGCCTCGGAAAGCCTTTTTAAACCATGCTTTTAGGCGCTTCTTGTATTTACTCTAGGCGCTGAGCGAAAAAGCCCCAACCTTGGTGAGCCTCTTGAGGCGCGCTTTTGGTGAGCCTCTTGAGGCACGCTTTTTAAAAATCAAGGTCTAAGGTAAATAACTTTTGCATTTATAGATTGCAAGAATTTCCATAATCAAGAAATGTGATTTACACACATGTTAGAATCAACAAACAATTTAAAACCAAATTTGGACTAAACCGATGTGTTTCTCAACTTAACTTGGGCAAAAAATGATAAAGGCATAATTTTTTTTTTTCAAAGTAGGTTTCTTCTCTTTGTATAGATGGATGACCCTTGCTTCAGGACCAATGTGGGATGAGAAAAAGAAAATATATTTTGCATTTGCTTAATCATTTCAAGCTTTAGTTGTTTTTTCTTTCAAGTTTTTATTTTGATATTTCTAAACATAAAATATAATAAGCATGCAATTGTGTTCTTTTTAGTATATGTTTTTATAGTCCTTATATTGTTATGGTAGTCCATCAATTATATTAATATATCCATAAAATTGAGAAGTATGTAACCAGTTACAAACAATATTATACAACCGAGCCGATTTCGAGTTATGAATTCCAATTCCACAACCAAAGTTACCCAAAATAGAACATTCTCTGTTGTGAAGACACATGTATCCCATTGATGTGTATAAACATGTATATGTTATAATTAACCTAAGACACATCAATGGGATATATGTGTCTTCATAGTAGAGAATGCTCTCTTTTTAGAGTAACTTTGGTCGTGGAACTAGAATTCATACCTAGCATATTCAAATAACTCGAAATCGGCTCGATTGTATTAATATAATTGATGGACTACTATAACAAGGATCGAAAAAACAAATATACTAAAAAGAATACAATGACATGCTTATTATATTTAATGTTTAGAAATATTAAAATAATAACTTGACAGAAAAACTAGAGATATAACTAAAGCTTGAAATAATTAAACAAATATAAAATATGTTTTCCTTTTCTCATTCCACATTGGTCTTAAACCAAGGGTCATCCAGCTATATAAGGAGAAGAAACCGAGTTTTAAAAAAAACTTTTTGCTTCTATGAGCCAAGTTGAGAAACACATCGGTTTAATTTGGTTTTAAAATGTTTTTCGATTCTAATAAAATAAAAACCGGATGTATTTTTCATACACCGGTCTTTTTAGACCGGTAAATTGAGTTTTAAATTTTGTTTATTTTAGATTGGTAAATCAAGCCAACATCTTATTAGGATTGTAGCCGAGTTCGGCTCATTTCAAGCTTTGTTCCAAAGTTTGATTCGTGGGTAGTTTTTTACTCTTGAGTTTGGCTCGTCTAACTATTTTTATATGTATTTTCATGACATTAATATTTATTTAGTTATTTTTATTATAATTTTGTATATCATAAAAATTATCAAGTTTATAAATTTGATGCATTAAATAAAAAGTACATATATATAATATGCTCATTTAGGATCCAGGTTATTCGAACTCGATAAATGAAGCATGAGGTTCGGGCATTAAATGATCTTATCTAGGCGCGAGCTCCTTTGAGTGTGGCTCTGTTCGAGCTTTTAGTGACCCGATCTCGAGTAGCTCAAGAGTAGCTTGGCTCGTTTACACATCTATTTCTTATGCCTTTGTTGAAGATAAATTTCCATGTATGTATTGTTTTGGATGAGTTGGATATAACATACGAGTATGATTTTGGTGAATTTAATTAGTTCAACTAGGACCAATTTTCATATTTGTAGCAACTCAACTTGCATTGGATTGCCTTGTTTAATTTGTTCCTTGTGCGTTTGTTTCTATAAGTCATTACAATTAGATTATTATTATTGAATTTTAGTCTTTTGATTAATCAGATCGACCCTGTAAAGTATAAGAGTATCTCGTCTGGTTTCGGGGTTTTGCTGAAGGAGCAGGGTGTTAGGGGCTTCTTCAGGGGCTGGGTACCTACCCTGCTTGGTTATAGTGCTCAGGGTGCCTGCAAGTTTGGGTTCTACGAGTTCTTCAAGAAATATTACTCTGACATTGCCGGCCCGGAGTATGCTACCAAGTACAAGACTTTGATCTACCTTGCGGGTTCTGCATCTGCGGAGGTAATTGCAGACGTGGCTCTTTGTCCCATGGAGGCGGTGAAGGTTCGTGTTCAAACACAACCAGGTTTTGCTAGGGGTCTCGGTGATGGACTTCCCAAGTTCGTTAGATCTGAAGGCGCACTCGGGTATGCATGATTTAATCTATTTATTCATATATTTTTAGTTTGCGTTTATTCACATAATAGAGTTAGAGTCTCAACATCCTCTCATTGAATTTTGTCATATTTATGTAGGTTATACAAAGGATTGGTGCCACTATGGGGACGCCAAATACCATGTAAGTTTAGGCATCTCAGATGCGTTACTCTCCTATTTATATCTTGCTTGAACATTTCTATCCTCTATGTATACATGTAGTTTGGATTAGTATAAGTCAATTTAGGGATGAGCTCGGTACCGAAAATAGCGGTATCGAACCGGTACCGGAAATGTACCCGGTTCGGTAAATTCGGTACTGGTACCGATACACGATACCATTTGCTCATCCCTAAATCAATTTCTCTATTACTTTATTGGTTTTCTTTTTTGGTACAAAGGTGGCTAAACTCGGTGAGTTGGGTAACGGGTCAAAATATGTGTGGTTTTTGGCTGGCCCAAAACATTTTATTCAAACTTTTTAGAAAAAAAGAGATAATAAATGTGATTTTGTCATCCAAGCTTTTGGATTTATCCCATTAGATATAAACATCAGATAGACCAAATCATATGTAAATTGGTGTATATGTAGGTGTATCTTGGTTTCTTTTTTTTTAATCTTAAATGGTTAATTTGTAGATACGATGATGAAGTTCGCTTCTTTTGAGACTATTGTGGAGATGTTTTACAAATACGCCATCCCTACACCTAAAAACGAGTGCAGCAAATCGTTTCAGCTTGGTGTTAGTTTTGCTGGTGGATATGTGGCTGGTGTTTTGTGTGCTATTGTATCTCATCCAGCTGATAATCTTGTCTCATTTCTAAATAATGCTAAGGGAGCAAGTGTTGGAGATGTGAGTGCTTCTAGTTAATTTTGTATCAGAAACTCTATTATTCTCCATCATAAATAATAAATAAACACTTTCTTTTTGTCTATTTTCTAGGCTGTGAAGAAACTTGGAGTTTGGGGTCTTTTCACCCGAGGGCTTCCATTACGTATCGTGATGATTGGGACACTCACGGGAGCTCAGTGGGGAATTTATGATGCTTTCAAAGTGTTTGTTGGGCTGTAAGTTGTCCTCACATTTGTTATAATTTGTTATAAGCTGGCATATTTTTCCCTTTGAGGCCAAAGTTTTAACGAGCTAATTGTTGTTTACAGGCCAACCACTGGTGGTGCCGCACCACCTGCCGCCATTGAAGTTGCAAAATCCTAGAACTTGTGAAGTTTTGTTTGCGGTCGTGGTGAAACATTGTTTTTTTTTGTGTTTTTGGACATCTAAAATAGGTAACGGGCTTTATTATATTTTTGGTATTTGAAGAGATTGTTCGTCTCATTCATGTGAAACGTTTCTCATAGGATTCGGTATGAAATATATATCATGAAAATAGAATTATGTCAATTCGGTCTTATTAGAAATAATGGGCATGTAGGATGTGATTATACCTGGGCAAAACTCTTTAAAAATTTCTAAGTTTGTGAATGCAAGTTTGATATTTTACTCAAAAAACAACCAGCACCTTAAAAGAAATAATGGGCATGTAGGTATGGATTTGATTATACCTGGGCAAAACTCTTAGCAACCTTTTGTGAATGCAAGTTGATATTGGCATCCTTAGTAATGTGATAAAATCTCTTATTTTTAAATTTTTTTTCTGATGTATAATTTGTAAACTTTTGTGAAATCCATATTTACTCCAAAAAAACAACCAGATGTATAATTTGTAAACTTTTGTGAAGTCCATATTTACTCCAAAAAAACAACCAGATGTATAATTTGTAAACTTTTGTGAAGTCCATATTTACTCCAAAAAAACAACCAGATGTATAATTTGTAAACTTTTGTGAAATCCATATTTACTCTTAAAAAAACAACCAGGTGTATAGTTTGTTCACTTTTGTGAAATCCATATTAATTCCAAAGAAAAAAACAACCAGCAACCTTAAAGAAGCACCCACAAGTATGTATACCATAAATCAAAGTTAACAAGCAAGTAACATGATCAAAAGATGCAAGTACCATATGATCACTTGATTAACATTCCAAGAAACATGCACACAATGGTCTTAATACTTGTACAGGAACATTTAAACCCTAATTCAAGTAGTTCATGTAGGCTGGATATCCAAAAGAAAGCACTACTGACACAAAAGCAACAACATAGACCGAGTTTTTCACATGCTCGGCTTCTTATTTCGTACGTCTACATGCACACATTTATTATTACACACAACATCAAATCTACCAACTAGATCTTGTAGAGATCATCAAACGAGAGGTTGTCAATTGCAAAGTTCGGTTGAGGCGTAGGGTAGCTTGTCATGAATCCACCCAAGCAGTCAAGGGGAGACATGATGTCATTGGAGTAGCTTGTATCATAGATGAAAGTCATACCCAATTGTTCCTCAATGCTAGGGACATTCATAGGGTAGTTAATGGGGTTCATTAGGTCAACATCAAGACCACTCCATAAGGAGTTCTGGTTCATGAAACCACCATTAGCATTTATATTTGGTGGTGCTGCCACGTTACTCAGGTTTGATTTCACTTCTTTATTTGCATATTCCTGAACTTCATAAGCCTTCAAAGCTTGTATCACCTAAATTGAAACAAAACAAAGAGATAAAATGGAATTTATTTTACTTGTTTAAATGGGCTTCAAATTATTAAGGTGAAAATGATTGCATGCTTACATAGCTGAGATTAACTGTATCGCGATACAACATGATATAATCACCCACTTGCAGTGCATGCTCCTCGGTGAAATCCCCTAAAAATCAAGAATTTGCATATGATTTACGTTTTAGCATTCAACAAATAAACTTTTGAAGTTGAAACTACAATAAAGGATATACCAGTGCCCTCCAGAACATACATCCGACTGTTGTTGTTTGGCCAGAACCTGTTGAAGGATGAGACATAAAGCCTAATTGTTTGGATAAAAGGAAAAAAATATTTCTAAACATAAAAGTATATTCAACGAGAACGATCAACCTCGTTGTACTTTTTTCAAGATGGTTATAAACTAACCTATACTTAAAACACCACACATTCATGCCGTCGAGATCGTCCATCTCCAAAACAGTTCCTTCCTTGGCAACGAGAGCAGGTAGGTGTGTTTCCGCTGCTTTCTGAAACAAAACACATAATCAACTTAAACACCAAAAACACAAAATATTCATCAATGTCAACAATTTTACAAAAGAACAAAACTCATACATCTTTTGTGTAAAATATCGTCTAAATAAATAAACAAGAAACTAACCTTTGGTAGCACAATTCGTTTTAGCACACCCACATCACTCTTTTGGAGTTTCTTGCTGAAGAGAAATGCGAGTCTTCCTTGATCAACAATCTAATTAAAAGAAAAAAAAAGTCAACACAAAACGATAATATTAAAATTAAAACAACATAGTAATATAAAAACCATATTACTTGGTGATCTTGTAGCAAAGCATGATAAAAGATACATTGCACCCACTAACAAAATATGTAAACCCCATTTTGCTTAATGAATGAATTATATACAAAACTGGTTATGTGGAGAATAGAAAAAAACACTTTTTTTTTAATAGAAAGAATTGAAATCGTGTTCTAGCATATACGAAGAGATTCTATGCAAATTACACATATTTTATTGTATAGCTTACAAAAATTCATATTCTCACTAATTAAATATTAGAAGATATATGTTACTGTATAGCTTGCATAAATTCCCATTTTCACTAATTAGATACCATCACCACTTAGAGCATTCACATAACCAAACTTTCACAAACCGCAACTCAACTTTCACATCAAATTTCAAACATCCTTTATAAACAACCATTTCTTTTAAAACGCTATTAGTTCTTAAACACCGACAAAAAAAAAAAACCAATTAAATACTAATTTTTTAACGGCTTAAATCACACCAAATCCGCCTTTGTCAAGGCTTGAACCCTTAACTCCGATGGCTTTGCCAATTGCTAACAAGAAACCATCACCACTTGGTGCATGCATGCACAACACCAAACTCCCACAAACCGCTACCTTAACTTACACATCAAATTTCAAACATCCTTTATAAACAACCATTTCTTCTACAACGCTATTAGTTCTTAAACACCGACAAAAAAACCCAATTAAATATTAATTTTTTAACGGCTTAAATCACACATAATCCGCCTTTGTCAAGGATCGAACCTTTAACTCTTATGACTTTGCCAATTGCTAACAAGAAACCATCACCACTTGGTGCATGCATGCACAACACCAAATTCCCACAAATCGCTACCTTAACTTACACATCAAATTTCAAACATCCTTTATAAACACCCATTTCTTCTACAACGCTCTAAGTTCTTAAACACCCACAAAACCCGATTAAAATATTAATTTTTTTTAACGACTTAAATCACACCAAATCCGTCTTTGACAGGACTCGAACCCTTGATCTAAGTGGGGCTACGTTCCTCATCCGATGAGCTCAAACCGGACGACCTCGAGCACAACGCCGAAGGTCCGGTTTCTCCTCATTAAAAAACCCAAACGTGTACCCCACATCATAGATCTGGAAGATCTTTAGAGGATTATACATACAACCCCACCAAATCTAATCAAAACAAGCTTCTTTTGACACATCACCCAATTACTTACTATATTGGTGTTCCCCACAATCAAATCTCATAAATCAATTGAGTTACTAAATAAAGCATAAATTAATCACAAGATCTATAATTAAAAAAGACGAAATTACCCCATCTAAAAAAAGTATAACAAAACCCTCCTTTTAACAACATAATTAAGCAAGATCTAGTAACATCCAATAAAATTAAATGCATAAACCCAACATGAAGTAGATCTGTACAACAAACAATAAATAGATATTATAATATTCACTATTTCATGAAAAAACAAAAGTACGTACCGAACCAAGCACACTTACACCCGAGGCGGGAGGAGCAGAGAACGAAGTGAAGGGGCGACAAAGCCGCTCCGCAGCAGCGGAGCCACCACTTCGACGAAAGCGAGGCATGCGCTTCTTCTTAAGAAAATCAAACCGAGCAGCAGCCACAAGATCTCCAGAAGCAGAACCTGAACCAGACCCAATAACAAGAGGTGCAACTTGTTGTTGTTGGTGTTCAAGAGTGGGTTGGTAGGTGGTAGTGTCGTGAACAGCATGAACAGCAGCACCGATGTTCATCTCAAGCCCCCCTATGTCAAAAGCAGCAAATGCGGACAACTCACAGGCCTCGTTTCTCTCCATCAGATTAGGGTTAGGGCTTGTTTAGCAGCAATTGGGTGGGGGTGGAGGTGGGTGTTTGGGGAAAAGTTTTTTCCTATATTTGGTAAAAACTTTGATGACAAATGTAAATGATGCATTCATGGTACCTATATATTTCAATTTTGAAAGCACTGTGTTGGAGACTGTGATGGAGTGGCCAATGGTGAGGATGACGAATGGAAGGTGAAGATGGTTGAGGTGGTGTGAAGAGAGGAAGTACAGGTGTTGGAATTGTTCTGAAGAGATCATAGGGAAAGAAATGGTTAGGTTATTATTTTCGAGCATCAACCCAATGACTTGTTTAAGTGTTCCACTTAATGACTTCCTTGTGGAGAAGACGATGATGACTATCACGATATGGAGTTGGATTTCGAACTATTTATATGCCACGTTGGATTTTATATAACTTTGTTTTGGTTTCTTTGACTTTTTGACTTGGTTGTTGGGGTTGTAGACTAGTTGTAGTACATACATGATAGTATGGTACAAGTATGCATATACATCTATCTATTTGAGTTTTCTTTGGGTGCCAACTGTAATCACCATCTTTTACTTGGTTTAAACTTTTTGGAAAATAAAGAATAAAGAATTTGAGAAAGAAACGTTTTTATGAATTGTTTTGGTGGATAATGAAACAAAATAAGTGCAATTCTAGAAAATCTCGCATAAAAATAAAAGAAAAAGACTTTTGAAAGGATTGAAAGGAGGATAATAGTGGGATTAAAAAGGTTTTTTTAGAGTAAACCGTTAAAATGGTCTATGAGATTTGGTCACTTTTATCACTTTAGTTTAGGGCTGGCATATCGTGTATACCCGTACACGATAAAACACGACATGATAAGACACGATACACGAAATCTCATACACGAACACGGCACGTTAGCTTACCGTGTCCTTTTTTTCAAACACGAACACGACATAATATACACGAAAATTACCTGTTAATACCTGTTAACACGACTGTTCGACTATTATACACAAAAATTACCTGTTAACACGAACAAAAACACGAAGATGACATGCTATCTGAGAGTTACAGAGAGAGTTTAGGGTTTTATTTTTTTTTATTGAATGAGGAATGAAAATAAAAAGGAATTAAGGAACCCACACGCACATGGCTGATGAGTTTTATTTAATTTAATTTCTTATCGTGTACGAACGGGTATTAACAGGTAAACATGTATTTAACCTGTTTATACACGAAAATTAACATGTAATTTTGTGTCTACCTGTTTGGTACACGATACCTGTTAAGGCCATACACGATAGCTGTTAACTTCGTGTAGGTTCGTGTCGTGTATTCGTGTAAAATTGACAGCCCTACTTTAGTTCAAAACTTAAATCTTTTAAATCTGAGTTCCTGTGGTTTCAATTTTGTTGTCATTTTTTTCCAAAATCAAAATCTATTTTGATTTTTCAGTTAACATATTTTTTTTGTATTTTTCCTCTCTTTTAATGAAGAGCAAAATGACTAGATCTTTTTAATTTGTTATATTAGAACGTTAAAATACCATTTTATCCTTCATTAAAAAAGAGAAAAATAACTGGATGTTAACTGAAAAATCTAACTAGACTTTGATTTTGAATGAAAATGGCAACAAAAATGAAACCACATGAAATCAGATTTAAAAGGTTTAAGGTTGGGACTAAAGTAACAAAAGTGATGATAACTCAAAGTAGCATTTTGACAGTTTACTCAAAGTTTTATTTAGGCTCATTCTATACACACCCCCCCTCTTCCTGATTACACCCCCCCCCCCCCCTTGTGAGAGGAAAACTGTCGGTCCCACGCAGGCCCCACCTGTAAGTATGTGAGAGGAGGGTGGTGAAAAAAGTAAATAGGGGGGTGTAGAAAGTAGCACCCTTTATTTACTACAAAAAGGATTAATTTAAAAGATAACAAATTTATATGAAGTGTCACTTTCTGCAAACTCATTTAATTATAGAATTCATTTATTATAAATATGTTTATGTTTATTATAGACTCATTAAAGTAAACATTAAAGATTATTTGAAAAAATAGATTTGAAAAAGGTTTAAAGATATCTTTTTTTTTTGTTTAAACGGAAGAAAATAGATAAAGTTTTATAAAGGTAAAATATATATTGATAAAATGTTCGTTTGTTTAGAAACATAGGTTTTATCTAAAAAATACGTATTTAGATTAATGTGTAAATGATGGAGTGAATTATATATAACAACTCTTAATTCTTCTAAAGATGAAAATAATTAAATTGTAATATATTAGGTATTGTTTGGTACGTAGGAATAAGAGACTAGATGAAATGGACTAGTACGAGCGAATAAAAAATGTGTTTGGTTGTTCAATGTAATGGAATCACACATCAGATAAGTCATCCAATTCCTCTAAAAGCCTAAATCCATTCTATCAACCCCCTTGTTTTTTTTCCATTCCATTCTCTCCCTCATCCTTCATCACCACCACCACCCGCCACCATCACCCGTCACCGCCACCGTCGACCACTACCACCACCCGCCACCGCCGTCGACACTCGTCACCCCCACCTCCGCCACTGCCACCTGCAACCACCCACCGCCGACACCCACCATCCACCACCACCCACCGTCGACCACCGCCGCCACTAACCACTGGTGCCACTCCCGACCACTGCCACCACCACCAACCACCGTCGCCACTACCCGCCACTCTCCGCCATCCGCAATCACCCACCGCCGCCACCCACCACCACCACTACCCACTACCACCTCCGCTGACCACCGCCACTACCAGTCCTACCACCGCCACCTATTGTCAATTTTATTCTTTTGTCTTTTCCTGCCTACCAAACAGCACAATGTAATAATTCATTCCATTCCCACATGGTAACTGTTTTGGTCAAAAATTACCGAAGCAATTTAGTGATTAAATTAGTTAAGTGAGGTAGTGTGCTAACAATGTGTGTTGAAAATATTCTGATTATCTCGTTTATAAAAACAGTTTTCAGGATATAGCTCAAGTTACCGAGCTATATCAATAATCAAACAATGAGCAGAAAGGTAAATGGTGACACGAGATATACGAGGAAAGCCCTTGATCAATCTAGATCGCCGGCACAAAACCTCGGGAGCTGAAAATCGCAGCTGCCTTGTTCTTCTTATTACTTCAAACTTCAGGATACAGTGTAGGATATGATGCGGATCAACTAAGTGTTACAATGTAATTCGAGTGTGAGTGTATGTTGTTATGGGTGGTTTTCTGCTCATATATCCTGGATTATATTCTGACTATACTACATTTCATTGTGATCAGGATACCGGATCAGGATATTGGTAACAACTTGATGCAGTATCCTGATAGTAACTAATTAGTTCACGTGCAGATTAACAAGGCAAGCTTATAACGTTCGAGTGGACTAGTTCTCCTGAAGACTCGGTCTAATCGGTTGAAAAAGGGACGTTGAAGCCAGAAGACGTGGTCTACAATGTTCAAGAAGGGAATATTCGCAGTATCCCAGTTTTATAGGCTAGTTTGTTATTTCTTTTTGCTATATATAGGAATGATCGGATCAGATAGAACACACGTAATTTTTACACACTCTTGCTCTCTACTAGCTGCAATCACTCACAAACACTTACACTTGTACTCAAATCTCATTGTAACACCTAGTTGATCCGTATCATATCCTGCACTGTATCCTAATATTTGAAGTAATAAGAAGAACAAGGCAGCTGCGATTGTCAGCTCCCGAGGTTTTGTGCCGGCGATCTAGATTGATCAAGGGCTTTCCTCGTACTTTCCGTGTCACCCTTTACCTTTTTTGCTCATTGTTTGATTGTAGATATAGCTCGATATCCTGAGCCATATCCTGAAAACTGTTTTTTGTTAACAACTTGATTAGAACACACAGCCATATCCTAGCACACTACCTCACTTAACTAATTTGATCACTTAATTACTTAGGTAATTTTTGACCAAAACAATTTGGCGCCCACCGTGGGGCAAGTGGTGCTATTTCTACTAAAAGCTCTCGTAAAATCATTACTCGGTTTTCTGTTTTCCAAACTTTTTGCTACACTATTTTCAATGGCCTCAAAATCAAACATGAGCTCTTCTACCATGTCTGCTACAACCTCGGCAACAATTGGTTCGGTGCTTCCACCACCTCCGAGGACGCAAGCCTCTTCACAGCCTCAGGATCTTCCAAGAAGGACTGAACCTCATGTGGCTCGGGATATTATCCCCACTCAGAATGTTCAAGGATCTGCTGCCTCAGGGAGAACTCCTATTATGGCTTCTAATGATGAAATTCTAACTTTGTTTGGTAGTATACAGGATCAGATGAAGCAGCAGCACTCAGCAGGAAACAAACCAAATGCTGATAAGAGAAATACAACTCTTGAAGTCCAGCTCAAGTAGGCCTGCTGAGGACACTGTCACTCACCTGCAGCCCAGAGCATTGAACTTCAGTTCGGCAGTATACACCGAGGTTAATAGGGGAAATATTGTGCCTAGCCATTCCCAGAGTCATACTCCTGAGATACCCTCTTCGGTTAGGGTGTCAACTGTGAGAAGTTCAGGATATGCTCCAGGATATGGCCAGAATCCTCAGACTGGTAACGTGTCTAATAATACTAATACTCTTGCTACTAATGGTCTTGGATCTTTGCAGGATGTAGGTATGACATCAGCATTCTCTAGGGAGCTTCAGAAGTTGAAGGATATGATATCCAGTGTACCTAGGGTAGTCCAGCCAATTCCAGAAGTGTCCAAGGACAGTCACAGGATATCCCGCTTTGCATATCCTATTTGTGTCCCGAAAAGATTTCAAACCCCCAACATGAAGCTCTATGACGGAACCACGGATCCTGAAGAACATATTGCTCAGTATAGGGAAAGGATGAAAATTAACCCTATCCCTCCGGATCTCAAGGAAGCATGCCTCTGCAAGGGTTTTGGCTCTACTCTGACAGGATCAGCCTTAATATGGCTCCTTAACGTTCCACCTCATTCAATTACATCATTTGCTCACTTAGTTAGTTTATTTAACAGTCAATTTTCTTGTAGTCGAAGTTTTGAGAAACTAACCGGTGATCTCTACAGGATAACTCAAGGGCCTCAGGAATCCTTAAGGGATTATGTGAACAAGTTTAGCAGGGAATCTCTGGATATCCCACATCTTGATGTTGCAACAACTGTGCAGGCATTCAAAATGGGGTTGCAAACGGATTCCCAATTTTATCAAGATCTTGTAATGAATCCTTGAAGGAACCTGGATGGGGCTCGAAACAGGGCCTTGAGATACATTTGAGTGGAAGATGATAAAAAGATGCAAGAAAGGATGAATTCATCCTCAACTTATGAATCAACTAACAGGAAGTCAGAATCCTCATACAAACCATATCGTTCTAAGCCATATGGCAGGAATGATAGCAAGAAAGTGAATGCTGTTAAAGATGAGGATCCTAAGGAGTATCCTAAATTGTCAGAATATTTTTTTTCTGTTAATATACCCGAACTGATGTATGCTATGCAGGGTTTGGGAGATAAAGCGAGGTGGCCTAGGAAAAACCAACAAAAAGCCGATTTGAAGGATAAATCCAAGTGGTGTGCCTTCCATGAGGATTTTGGACATGTTACGGAAGATTACATAGCCCTGAGAAAGGAAATAAGCTATCTGCTAAGCAAAGGATATCTGAAGGATCTCCTGGGAAGAAAGAAGAATTAGGATCAGGATACTGAGAAGGATCCTGAAATAGTAGCATCACCTCCTGCGGATGCCAAGATAATTAACTTTATTTCAGGAGGATCCGACATTTTTGGAACTTCTTACTCTGTAGCAAAAAGACATGCAAAGGAGGCAAATGCAGAAAGAGGAGATAAGCCAATCAGGATGACTGGTGGATAACGTTTGACAGTGATGACAGGGATACTGTCCAGGATCCCCATCATGATGGTTTGGTAATAACTTTATATGTTGTTAATCACTTTGTGCGCAGGACACTGGTGGATAATGGCAGCTCTGTCAACATTATTCAGCTAGAAACGCTGAAAAAGAGGAATGTTTCCCTGATAGACATCACTTCAAAATCCACTGTACTTGTCGGGTTCAGTGGAGAGGCCAAGAATACTGTGGGAGAAATAAAGCTACCAATATATGTTGAAGGAGTCAATTCAATGCAACGCTTCTGTGTCATGGACTCCTTATCCTGCTACAATATTATATTGGGTATGATATGGATCCATGATATGAAAGCTGTGCCATCGACCTATCATCAGTATATCAAGAGCCCTACCCCTTGGGGGGTTGTCAAGGTAGAAAGTGATCAACAGGAAGCGAAGGAGTGTTATTCTTCTTCGATGAAATCTTCAACAAAGCCCAAAGCAGGATAGCAATTAAAGATGCGAGCCCAGGATATCACGGAGGCTTCGGAGCAGGATGTTAAGAAAATTATCCTGGATCAGGATAATCCAGATATCTCGGTGCCCATAGGAACCAATATCCCTTAGGATATTGAAAAACAATTGACTAACTTTTTGAAATGCAGGATGTGTTAATTCGCATGGAAGCATGAGGATATGACAGGTATTTCCAAGGATATTATAACTCACAAGCTTGGAATTGACAGGTCTTTCAAGCCGATCCAGCAAAAACGAAGGAAGTTTGCTCCTGAACGAAACGCAATTATTCAGGAAGAGGATTGAAGTCCAAGATGATTAGAGAAGTTAAATTTTCCAAAATGGCTGGCAAATGTAGTCGTGGTTCAAAAGAAAAATGGGAAATGGAGAGTTTGTGTAGACTACACAGACTTGAACAAAGCATGTCCTAAGGACCCATTCCCACTGCCTCATATAGACTCAATGGTGGATGCCACTGCCGGTCATGAAATGTTAACCTTCATGGATGCATCCTTAGGATTTCAACAGATACAAATGGAACTTTCGGACCAGGAGGATACTGCTTTTATGACACCAACAGGTATTTATTGTTATACTGCCATGCCTTTTAGTTTGAAGAATGCAGGTGCAACATATCAAAGATTGGTGAACATGATGTTTAAAGACAAACTGGGGGACACCATGGAGGTGTACATCAATGATATGGTGGTAAAATCCAAGAAGGCTAAGGATCATCTCCGAGATATTGAAGGAGCATTTGATATCCTAGACCAGTACAACATGAAACTAAATCCTGCTAAATGCCATTTTGGAGTGGGGGCAGGAAAGTTTTTGGGATATATGGTGACAAAAAGGGGGATCGAAGCAAGCCCGGAACAGATCAAAGCTATCCTGGATATCAAGTCACCTTCAAGCATGAAAGATGTACAAAGATTAACAGGGCGAGTAGCAGCATTAAACAAATTTATATCGAGATCCTTGGAAAAATGCAAGGAATTCTACGATATCCTGAAGAAGAATAAGAAATTCGAATGGGGAGAGAAGCATGAAGCAGCCTTGCAGGAATTGAAGCAATATCATTCAACTGCACCTCTATTGATGAAGCCCGAGGATGGTGAACCATTATCCCTGTATCTTGCAGTATCAGGGAATGCAGTAAGTGCTGTTCTGGTAAAGGATCACGAAGGTCAGCAGTATCCTGTCTATTATGTTAGTAAAAGTCTATTAGATGCTGAAACTAGATATTCTCATTTAGAAAAATTGATATTGGCCCTAGTTATGGCATCAACAAAGCTTGGACATTATTTTGAGACGTATAGGATTCATGTTAAAACTAATTATCCTGTTAAAAATGTGCCTAGGAAACCCGAGATGTCAGGAAGGATGGCTAAGTGGTCAGTAAAATTAAGTGCCTATGATCTAGTACATGAACCTAGAAATGCCATAAAGTCTCAGGGTCTAGCTGACTTTGTGGCTGATTTCAGTAGTGATATTCAAAATGAAGTAGACCTAGAAGTACAACAACTAGGAGAAACCTTAGAATCCTGGACATTATATACTGACGGTGCATATAATGTGAGAGGTGTAGGATTGGGTATACTACTAAACTCGCCACAAGGGGACATATTACCCCAGGCTATTAGATGTGAATTTCCTGCCACTAATAATGAAACAGAATATGAAGCTTTGATTGCAGGATTAGATTTGGCCAATAATATGAATATTAAAAGTTTGCAAGTATTTGTTGATTCCCTGTTAATTACTAATCATTTTAATGGATCCTATGCAGTTAAAGGTGAAAAGTTAATCGAGTATCTTGAAATTCTCAAAAAATTAGCAGGATATTTCGATGTTTTTACACTTGAATAGGTACCGAGAGAGGATAATGCTAAAGCAGATGCCTTGGCAAACTTAGGATCTTCAGTCAGAATACTAAAAGGAACTCAGATACCAATACTACATATCCTATATCCTGCAGTGGATCTTTTCAAATCTCAGGATAAGGAAGTAGCAAGTATTCAGGATCCTGATCATGATGAGTATCTGAGGAGGATCCAAAGTCCTGGACGGCCCCAATCATGAAATATCTCAGAGAAGGACACATCTCGAAGGATGAGAATCCTAAGGCTTTTAGGATGAAGGTATCCCTGTTTTGGTCAAAAATTACCGAAGCAATTAAGTGATCAAATTAGTTAAGTGAGGTAGTGTGCTAAGAATGTGTTTCAAAAATATGCTAATTTAGTTGTTTGTAAAAACAGTTTTCAGGATACGGCTCAGGATATCGAGCTGTATCTACAATCAAACAATGAGCAAAAATGTAAAGGGTGACACGGAATGTACGAGGAAAGCCCTTGATCAATCTAGATCACTGGCATAAAACCTCGGGAGCTGACAATCACAGCTGCCTTGTTCTTCTTATTGCTTCAAATATAAGGATACAGTGCAGGATATAATGCGGATCAACTAAGTGTTACAATGTGATTTCGATACAAGTGTAAGTGTGTTGTGAGTGTTTGCGGCTAGAGAGAAAGAGAGCTCGAGAGATTGTGTGTCCTTATCTGATCCGATCACTCCTATTTATAGTAAAACAAAACTAACTAACTAGCCTATAAACCTGGGGTATATCGAATATTCCCTTTATGAACGTTGTAGTCCACGTCTTCCGGCTTCAACGTCCATAATCTAACAAATTTGCCCGAGTCTTTGGGAGAAGAAGTCCACTTGAACGTTATAGACTTGCACCATTAATCTGCACGTGAATTGATTAGTTACTACCAGGATACTGCATCAGGATCTTACCAATATCCTGATCCGGTATCCTGATCACAACAAAAGAAACACAGTCAGAATATTGTTCAGGATATACGAGCAGAAAACCACCCATAACAATCCCGATTCACTATTATAAATAATGTTCTATATAAAAAATCACTTGCAGGACCATACCTGAGGTGCTTGGAGGATCCCGAAACAAAAGAAGTACTTCAGGATATACACGAAGGCGATTGCGGCAACCATACTGGGGGCAGGTCATTATACTAAAAGGTGTTAAGAACAGGATACTATTGGCCAACGATGAGGAAAGATGATGTAGAATATGCTCGAAGATGTGATGCGTGTCAGATGCACAGCAATATACTGCATTAACCTGCTGAACCACTATATCCTATTGCTTCCCCTTGGCCGTTCATGAAATGGGGTATGGACATAGTGGGAAAGTTGCCAAAAGCTCCAGGAGGAAAAGTTTTTATGCTGACAATGACAGATTATTTCTCCAAAATGGGTTGAAGCTGAGGCATTTGTCCAAGTCAGAGACTAAGAAGTAGTATCCTTCATAAAAAGGAATATCCTGACTAGGTTTGGGGTACCAGCTGAGATAATCTGCGACAATGGTTCTCAGTTTATCAGTAAGAGGACTACCGATTTTTGCAAGAGTTTGGGAATCAAAATGATCACATCCACACCGGTACATCCTCAAGCAAATGGACAAGCAGAATCCTCGAACAAGATAATTGTCAACAATTTGAAGAAAAGGCTAGGAGCTAAGAAAGGAAGATGGGCAGAAGAATTACCCTTTGTCTTATGGGCTGTTAGGACAATAGTAAAAAGTGCAACTGGGCAAACCCCATTTTCCTTAGTATTTGGAGCAGAAGCAGTGATCCCAACAGAGATGGTGATACCTACAGCGAGATCCACCTTCCGGGATCCTGAGAAGAATCCTGAAGCCCTATGTCAAGAATTGGATACTGTTGATGAGATAAGGGATGTGGCAAGGTTAAGAATGGCAGCATACCAACAGAGGATATCCAGAGCATATAACAAGAACCTAAGAACTAGAAGGTTTCAAGTTGGAGATTGGGTATTAAGGAAGCCTTTTCAGAACACTACTAATCCTGCTGATGGAAAATTAGCTCCAAAGTGGGAAGGACCTTATGAGATCGAATCGGAGTCTGGGAAAGGAGCTTACTGGCTTAAGAATATGGAGGGGGATATATTGCCAAGATCCTGGAATGCTATACACCTAAAAGCCTACTTCAAGTGAGTTTAGAATTTAATTTCTAACTCAGGATGGTATGAATTCTATCTCTTTTAAATATAATTTTATTTTATTCCTATTAAACCCAATACTGACTTAGGCATCGGAGGGATGTTAGCCAAGCTAACACCCACCTTAGTTTAAGGTTGTTTTGCAGAATATGCTTCGGGATATAGCTCCAGGATATATGCTCAGGATCGAAAGATTAGAGGATTGGCCCCCTCTATCACGTTTAAGGGATCCTGATCCCTTCAAAGGTTTAAAGGTATTCACCTTTCTCTCGAATTGAGCTTAAACACCCCGCCTGGAGTGCAAGTTATCCAGGGATAGTTCAAGATAGCGGGACCAGTCCATGTAAAAGTGGCTGACAATTTCGTTATTGTTGGCTATATCCTGGATCCTAAAGGTATATGAGGATTGATCACCCTCTCTCACGGTAGGGTATTTTCATACTCTCTAAGGTTTAAAGATTTTCACCTTTCTAAGTCTTGGGGTTTATACACTCCCACATGTAACGCACAAAAATTTAGGATTTTCCCCAGAATACTTAAGCTTTTATCCCCAGAATACTTAAGGGTTTATCCCCAGAATATTAAGGATCTATCTCCAGGATATTTTAGGGTTTATCCCCTATAATACTAAAGTTATACATAAGTGTAAAATCAGTTGCTATTGATACACAAATGTTCCTAAGTGTTTAACAGTGACATATACAGGGGACATTCCTCTCAAGGCACTGTAAAAAGCTTAAAGGATCAAGTTTAGACTTGCTTCACTAAGTTTCCCAGACCGGGGACATTTTCGATGGGAAGATTGCAAGAGGATTGAGGTTCAAGGATTGAGATGTCTTCTATTTTTGGTATGATCTTTCCTTTTTTGTTCATTAAAAGCCTTATCTAAATTGTCTAAGTCTTAAAACTCTGTTTGACAAAAGTCTTGGTAGGATATTTGTGAGTATCCTGACCAGGATATATTCTGAGGATATTTGGTCAGAATGTTTGAAATATAATACTTAGATTGAAAATTGAAACTGCATTCGAATCAAACAACAGATATCAAAATTTGCAAAGTAAGAATAAAGAACAATAAATAAGGCTAAGAAAGGATAGTTTATTAACATTGCAAAAGGTTGTGCTTTTGGTTTCATCTCAAACCGAGACCCATCCACTAAAAGCACAATTAGTTTTTAACCATAACTATTTAATAGTTGAAGGTTTCATCTTGAAAACCAAGACCCATCCGCCTCCAACGGTTATATTGTTCAAAATAAAGCATACTAATTGATGACCAAGGGCTTCGTCCTGAAACTCAGGATCCCTCCACCTTTGGCCATCACATTGTCTAAGTGCAGGAAAGTAAATTGTTTAACAGACAAGGAAAAGAAATTGTTCAACAACCACAACCATCAGAAATTAAAAAGTGGGCTCCGACCTAGGCATGAATATCCATCATCGCCACTTCGCTGCTTTTAAGGAGCAGCACTTTCTTCAACAGCAACACCTCCTCCAGCATCCGCACCAGCATCGCCTTCAGGATTCTTTTCAGCATCGCCACCAGCATCAGCCGCCTTCTCTGCTGCCTTGGAAGGCTCCTCACCCGCAGGCTTAGCAGGATACTCGGCATGACTACCCCCGAGATCTTTCAATTTCGCCTCCCAAGCACTAACATTCCAGGAGGGGCATTCAAAGCCCAAAGCTTTGGCTTCATAAGCCATCTTTAGCCTGGCTTGTAGGAGGGAAATTACGATGGACCCTTTAAGGCCCTCTCGGTAGGTAGTCATATCCTGCTCAAATTGAAGATGGGCGGCATCCAGCTTGACTTGGGCATCCTCGTTGGCCTTGTTGATGGCGGCTTTAGCTTCCTGGGTCACACCTTTGAAGTTATCCTCATAGTGTTGTGACTTGGCGGCGGCTATCATCTCCTGATTAGCTATGGTGGTCTCTGCTTTCTTCAGCTTCACTTCCAGCATCTTGTTCAGACCATAGCTTTCTTCATAAAGGCTTGTCAGGCGTTCAAGACCCTACAAACCAAAGAAACAGGTATTAACATATATTAACATATATAACCAGCATATGGTGCAGGATGTAGGTTAAGGATATGTACCTGGTTAAGAAAGCTCGTCATAAAGCCACTGGAGTCGAGGAACCCATGGCTTTCATAGGGGAAGGTCTCAGATGATGCTGGAGAGTCGGTTTCCTTTCTTTTACGAGAGCTTGAGTCACGTTGCTTGGTAGCAGGAGAGGGCTTAGGAACGGCTGCTGCTTTGGAGCTGGGTACTGGCTTGGAGGAGGAAGTAGGTTTGCTAGGTTCCTTCTTCACCTGGACAGGAATAGGATAGCTGTCCAACTCGTCAAGATCGAAGACTTCTGAAACTTTGGTCGGTGCTGCAAAACAGGGAAAAAATCTAAATCTCTACTCTTATCTCTTATTTTGTTAATTAAATATATGGAAAAATTGTGTAATCCTTACCAGACATATCTGATGAAGAATATTGGCTTGAACTTGGAAGATGCAGTGTAAAGGTTCTATCACAGTCAGGCAACTGATAGAGCTTGTTGATTCTTTCTTGGGATTTTTCAGTAGGAGGAGCCAACTCTTTGAAGATTGCTGCATAAAAACGAAAGGATGTTAGTGCAGGATACGTCATCAGGATATGTTTGGGGATATTTTAAAGCCCTAAACCCTACCGAAGGTCAACCATTTCACCGGAAGGCTATTGCCTTCGGCAATGGAGTCCCGTTTAACAAAGAAAAATTTTCGTTGCCACCCATCCTCATTCTTTGATGCTTTGAGGATGAGGGGATTGCTAGTGGTCGAGAAAAGCAAGAAACGATTATTGCCATGTGACCGAAGACGGTAAGAAATCGGAAGGTCTTCGATATAGAGATCGGGGACATGAAGGGTTTTGATCTGGTTAAGCATGATGAGTACTCTCCAGACCATTTGGCATTGTTTGGGTAAAACAGAGACGGGTGATTCGAAAAAACTACATGATAAATTCTGGAAAGGGATATCAAAGGCCAAGGGAAAATGTTGATTCTTTCTTGGGATTTTTCAGTAGGAGGAGCCAACTCTTTGAAGATTGCTGCATAAAAACGAAAGGATGTTAGTGCAGGATACGTCATCAGGATATGTTTGGGGATATTTTAAAACCCTAAACCCTACTGAAGGTCAACCATTTCACCGGAAGGCTATTGCCTTCGGCAATGGAGTCCCGTTTAACAAAGAAAAATTTTCGTTGCCACCCATCCTCATTCTTTGATGCTTTGAGGATGAGGGGATTGCTAGTGGTCGAGAAAAGCAAGAAACGATTATTGCCATGTGAGCGAAGACGGTAAGAAATCGGAAGGTCTTCGATATAGAGATCGGGGACATGAAGGGTTTTGATCTGGTTAAGCATGATGAGTACTCTCCAGACCATTTGGCATTGTTTGGGTAAAACAGAGACGGGTGATTCGAAAAAACTACATGATAAATTCTGGAAAGGGATATCAAAGGCCAAGGGAAAATGGGTATGATGAAAAACAAATCCATTCTTCGAAAGATACGTCTGAACGGATGCTCTGGTCAAACGGACAGATAACCGCCCTGTCGGAGAAAGCACCGGAGGTTCTCAATGCGGTAATATCGGCATTGTCGAAGGAGCACACCTCCTTCTCGGGGTGTTTGAGCAGGTTTTGGTTAACAAACGACGAGGTGGACTCGCCGGAATATGATCGGGTTCTAGTGGCCATCGGAGGATTTAAGCGGAGAAAATTCTGGAAGATAGGGGAAGAAGAAGTACCTGAGAATTCTGAGGAAGACGGTTGTTTATCAACAATGAAATGAGAAGATATATGGGCAAAGTAGATGGCCATCGAGTAATAAACGCGTTGGAAGTTGCACGCTGTCACTTCAATCGTCACTTTGATTTAATTGCCTCGATCTAAGAGATAAGATTTAAAATATATCCGTTGGAAATTAGTATCCCAACAGATATATTTTGGGGACAATTGTTTTGGGTGGTTTTCTGCTCATATATCCTGGATTATATTCTGACTATACTACTTTTGATTGTGATCAGGATACCAGATCAGGATATTGGTACCATCCTGATGCAGTCTCCTGATAGTAACTAATTAGTTCACGTGCAGATTAACAAGGCAAGCTTATAACGTTCGAGTGGACTAGTTCTCCTGAAGACTCGGTCTAATCGGTTGAAAAAAGGATGTTGAAGCCGGTAGAAGTGGTCTACAACGTTCAAGAAGGGAATATTTGCAGCATCCCGGTTTTATAGGCTAGTTTGTTATTTCTTTTTGCTATATATAGGAATGATCGGATCAGATAGAACACACGCAATTTTTACACACTCTTGCTCTCTACTAGCTGCAATCACTCACAAACACTTACACTTGTACTCGAATCTCATTGTAACACTTAGTTGATCCGTATCATATCCTGCACTGTATCCTGATATTTGAAGTAATAAGAAGAACAAGGCAGCTGCGATTGTCAGCTCCCGAGGTTTTGTGCCGGCGATCTAGATTTATCAAGGGCTTTCCTCGTACATCCCGTGTGACCCTTTATCTTTTTTGCTCATTGTTTGATTGTAGATATAGCTCGATATCCTGAGCCATATCCTGAAAACTGTTTTTTGTTAACAACTTGATCAGCATATTTTCCACGAATACTTCTAGCACACTACCTCACTTAAATAATTTGATCACTTAATTACTTAGGTAATTTTTGACCAAAACATATGTGTTGCGAGTAATTGCAGCTAGCAGAGAGCTAGTAGAGAGCAGAAGTGTGTGAAAAATTCGTGTGTTCCTACTGATCCGATCATTCCTTTATATAGCAAAAGAAATAACAACCTATCCTAAAAATGGGGGATGCTTCGAATATTCCCCTATGAACGTTGGAGACCCTTTCTTTCGGCTTCAACGTTCTCTTCTCAACAGCTGAATCCGAGTCTTCTGGAGAAACAGTCTTCTTGACCGTTATAAGCAAGCCCCTCTAATCTGCACGTGAACCAATTAGTTATTACCAGGTTACTGCATCAGGATGTTACCAATATCCTGATCCGGTATCCTGATCACAATCAAAAGTCATACAGTTAGAACATAATCCAGGATATATGAGCAGAAAACCACCCATAACAATTGTCCCCAAAATATATCTGTTGGGATACTAAATTCCAACTGATATATTTTAAAGCTTATCACATATTTCGAGGTAATTAAAACGAAGAGACGCTTGAAGTGACAGCGTACAACTTCCAACGCGATTTATACTCGATGGCTATCTATTTCGCCCCTATATCTTCTCTCTTTCTTGTTGATAATCATCCATTCTTCTCAGAAATCTCAGGAACTTTCTCTCTTCCTCCTTCTCGAAATTTTTGCTGCTTATGTTCTTTAATGGTTACCAGAACTCGATCACATTCCGGTGACTCAACCTTGCTGTTTGTTAACCAAAATCTGATCACTCGCCCCGAAAAGGAGGTGTGTTCTTTCGACAACGCCGATATCGCTGCATTACGAACCTCCGACACTTTTTCTGACAAGGCTGTCATTCGTCCTTTTGACCGAAGCATCCGATCAGACGTATCAACTGATGAATGGATCTGCTTTTTAGCATACCCATTCTCTCTTAGCCTTCGATATCCCTTTTCAGAATTCATCATGCAATTTTTTCGAACCACCGGTCTCTGTTTCGCCCAAATAATGCCCATGGTCTGGAGAGTACTCATTACGCTTAACCAGATCCAAACCCTTCATGTCCCTGACCTTTGTATTGAAGACATTCCGATTGCTTACCATCTCCGATCACACGGCAACAGCCGTTTCTTGCTTTTTTCAACCTCCAGCAACCCCCTCATCCTCAAAGCCACAAGAAATGAGGATGGGTGGCAACGTAAATTTTTCTTTGTTAAACGGGACTCCATTGCCGAAGGTGATAGCCTTCCAGTGAAATGGTTGACTTCCGGTAGGGTTTAGGGTTTTAAAATATCCCCAAATATATCCTGATGATGTATCCTGCACTAACATCCTTATGTTTTTATGCAGCAAACTTCAAAGAGTTGGCTCCTCCCACTGAAAAATCCCAAGAGAGAATCAACAGGGTCTATCAGTTACCTGATAGTGATAGATCTTTTTCATTGCATCTTCCAAGTTCAAGTCAATATTCTTCATCTGACATGTCTGGTAAGGATCATATAATTTTCCATATATTTACTTAGTAAAATAAAATATGAGTAGAGATTTAGATCTTTCCCTGTTATGCAACACCAGTCAAGAATCCAGAAGCCTTCGAGATTGAAGAGTTGGACAGCTATTCTAGCCCTGTCCAAGTGAAGAAAGAGCCCAACAAACCTTCTACTGCTTCCAAACCAGTAACCAGCTCCAAAGCAGCAGCCGTACCCAAACCTTCTCCTGTCGCAAAGCCGCGTGCCTCGAGCTCCCGCAAAAGGAAGGAGCCAGATTCCCCAGTTGCCTCCGATGTCTTTCCATTTGAGAATCATGGGTTCTCAGAATCCAGCAAGTTCATGACCGGCTTCCTCAACCAGGTAGGTATCCTTATCTTATATCCTGCACATATATGCAGATTATATATTCTAAGTACATATACTGATACCTGTTCATCTGATTGCAGGGTCTCGAGCGGCTAGTGTTCCTTTATGAGGATTCATGCGGTTTGAACAAGATGTTGGAAGCTAAGTTGAAGAAGGGAGAGACCAGTGTCGCAGATCAAGCAGTAATCGCCGCCGCCAAGTCACAGTATTACGAGGATAAATATAAGGCGATGATCCAGGAACATCAGGCTGCCCTCAAGAAGGTTACCTAAGAAGCCCAGGCCAAATATGATGCAGCTCAGGTTCAGCACGAACAGGACATGGCTTCTTACCGGGAAGGCCTTAAGGGCTCTGTCGTCATCTGTCTCCTCCAAGCTAGGTTAAAAATAGCCTATGAGGCCAAGGCCATGGGCCTTGAATGCCCTTCATGGAATGTTGAAGCTTGGGAGGCAAAGTTGAGGGATCTCGGTGGCAATCCCGTGGAGCATCCTGTGAAGCCTGCGGTTGAGGAACCTGCTAAGGTGGTCGATGCTGATGCTGATGCTGGGAAGGATGCTGGTGACGCTGTTACGGATGCTGGTAAGGACGCTGTGGAAGCCCTGGTTGAAGAGGGCGCTGCCCCTTGAAAGTAGCAAAGTGGGCAATGATGGATATTCATGCCTAGGCCAGAGCCCACTTTTTAATCTTTGATGGTTATGGTTTAACAAACAATTTACTTTTCCTGTCTTTTGAACAATTTTTATTTTCTACACTTAGAACAATTTGATGGCCAAAGGTGGAGGGATCCTGAGTTTCAGGACGAAGCCCTTGGTCATCAATCCTTAGTATGCTTTAATTTGAATAATATAACAGTTGGAGGCGGAGGGATCTTGAGTTTCAAGATGAAACCTTCAACTGTTAAGTAGATATGGTTAAAACTAATCGTGCTTTTGGTGGATGGGTCTCGGTTTGAGATGAAACCAAAAGCACAATCTTTTGCTATGTTAATAATAACCTAACCCTTTTTTGGCCTTATCCATTGTTGTTCATTTTTACTTTGCAAATCTTGTTATGTGTTGTTTGATTTGAATGTAGTTTCAATTTTTAATCCTAGTATAATATCTCAAATATTCTGACCAAATATCATGAGAATATATCCTGGTCAGGATACTCATAAATAT
Organism: Helianthus tuberosus; assembly: GCA_030545235.1. Taxonomy (NCBI): domain Eukaryota; kingdom Viridiplantae; phylum Streptophyta; class Magnoliopsida; order Asterales; family Asteraceae; genus Helianthus; species Helianthus tuberosus. The sequence goes on from CM060440.1 coordinate 68,653,800, forward strand.
TCCATCAAAACTTTTGTCAAACATGGTTTCAAAAACTTAGATAATTTGAATAAGGCTTTTAAAGAATAAAAAGGAGAGATCATACCAGAATTAGAATACATCTCATCCCTTAAACTTCAATCCTCTTACAACCTTTCCATCGAAGATGTCCCCAGTCTGGGAGACTTAGTAAACCAAGTCCAAACTTGTTCCTTTAAGCTTTTCACAATGCCTTGAGAGGAATGTCCCCTGTGCATGTTGTTTTTAAATACTTAGGAATTTTTGTGCATCAATACGATCACAACTGATGTTATACTTGTATACAATTTTAGTATTACAGGAGATAAACCCTAAATATCCTGGAGATAGATCCTTAATATTCTGGGGATAAACCCTAAGTATACTGGGGATAATCCCAAATTTTCGTGCGCTACAGGCGGGAGTGTATAAACTCCAAGACTTAGAAAGGTGAAAACCTTTAAACCTTAGAGAGTACGAAAATACCCTTTCGTGAGAGAGGGTGATCAATCCTCATATACCTTTAGGATCCAGGACATAGCCAATAATAACGAAATTGTCAGTCACTTTTACATGAACTGGTCCCGCTATCTTGAACTATTCTTGGATAACTTGCGCTCCAGGCGGGGTGTTTAAACCCAATTCGAGAGAAAGGTGAATACCTTTAAACCTTTGAAGGGATCAGGATCCCTTAAACGCGAGAGAGGGGGCAGTCCTCTAATCTTTCGATCCTGAGTATATATCCTGGAGCTATATCCCGAAGCATATTCTCCAAAACACCTTCAAACTAAGGTGGGTGTTAGCTTGGCTAACACCCCTCCGATGCATAAGTCAGTATTGGGTTCAAAAGAATAAATATAATCAAACATATCTAAAAGAGATAGAATTCATACCATCCTGAGTTAGAAATTAGATTCTAAACTCACTTGAAATAGGCTTTGAGGTGTATAGCATTCCAGTATCTTGGCAACATATCCCCCTCCATATTCTTGAGTCGGTATGCTCCTTTACCATATTCTGATTCAATTTCGTTGGGTCCTTCCCATTTTGGAGCTAATTTTCCATCGGCAGGGTTGGTTGTATTCTGGAAAGCTTTTCTCAACACCCAATCTCCAACTTGAAATCTTCTAGTCCTCAAATTCTTGTTATATGATTTGGATATCCTCTGTTGATATGCTGCCATCCTCAGTTTTGCTGCATCCCTTGTTTCATCAACAGTATCCAACTCTTGACATAAAGCTTCAGGATTCGTCTCAGGATCTCGGAGGCTTGATCGTGCTGAAGGTATTACCATCTCCGTCGGGATCACCGCTTCTGCTCCAAACACCAAGGAAAATGGGGTTTGCCCAGTTGCACTTTTTACTGTTGTTCTATCAGCCCATAAGACAAAGGGTAACTCTTCTGCCCATCTTCCTTTCTTAGCTCCTAATCTTTTCTTCAAATTGTTGACTATTATCTTATTTGAGGATTCTGCTTGTCCATTTGCTTGAGGATGTACCGGAGTAGATGTGATCATTCTGATTCCCCAACTCTTGCAAAAATCAGTAGTCCTCTTACTGATAAATTGAGAGCCATTATCACAGATTATCTCAGCTGGTATCCCAAACCTAGTCAGGATATTCCTCTTTATGAAGGATACTACTTCTTGATCTCTGACTTGGACAAATGCCTCAGCTTCAACCCACTTGGAGAAATAATCTGTCATTGCCAGCATAAAAACTTTTCCTCCTGGAGCTTTCAGGAGCTTTCCCACTATGTCCATACCCCATTTCATGAATGGCCAAGGGGAAGCAATAGGATATAGTGGCTCAGCAGGCTGATGCAGTATATTGTTGTGTCTTTGACATGCATCACATCTTCGAGCATATTCTGCAGCATCTCTTCTCATCGTTGGCCAATAGTACCCTGTTCTTAGCACATTTGAGTATAATAACCTGCCCCCAGTATGGTTGCCACAGTCCCCTTCGTGTATATCTTGAAGTACCTCCTTGGTTTCAGGATCCTCCAAGCATCTTAGGTATGGACCTGCAAGAGATTTCTTATATAAAACATTATTTATAATAGTAAAACGAGATACCTTCATTCTGAAAGCCTTAGGATTCTCGTCTTTTGGGATTTCTCCTTCTTTAAGGTATTTCATGATTGGAGCTATCCATGATTCAGGATTCTCTTCAGGATACCCATCATCAGGATCCTGGATGCTTGCTACTTCCTTATCCTGGGACTTGAAGTGCTCCATTGCAGGATACAGGATATGTAGTATTGGTATCTGGGTTCCTTCCGGTATCCTGACTGATGATCCTAAGTTCGCCAAAGCATCTGCCTCGGCATTATCCTCCCTTGGTACCTGTTCTAATGTAAAAACATTGAAATATCCTGCTAATTTTTTGAGAATTTCAAGATATTCGATTAACCTTTCTCCTTTAACTGCATAGGATCCATTAAAATGATTAGTAATTAACAAGGAATCAACATATACTTGCATACTTTTAATATTCATACTCCTGGCCAATTCTAATCCTGCAATTAAAGCTTCATATTCTGCTACATTATTAGTGGCAGGAAATTCACATCTTACAGCCTGGGGTAATATGTCCCCCTGTGGTGATTTTAGTAGCATACCCAATCCTACACCTCTCACATTAGATGCACCATCAGTATATAATGTCCAGGATTCTAAGGTTTCTCCTAGTTGTTGTACTTCTAGGTCTACTTCATTTTGAATATCACTACTGAAATCAGCCACAAAGTCTGCTAGAGCCCGAGACTTTATAGCATTTCTAGGTTCATATACTAGATCATAGGCATTTAATTTTACCGACCACTTAGCCATTCTACCCGACATCTCAGGTTTCCTAAGAAAATTTTTAACAGGATAATTAGTTTTAACATGAATCCTATGTGTCTCAAAATAATGTCTAAGCTTAGTCGATGCCATAACTAGGGCCAATATTAATTTTTCTAAGTGTGAATATCTAGTTTCAGCATCTAATAAACTTTTACTAACATAATAGACAGGATACTGCTGACCTTCGTGATCCTTTACCAAAACGGCACTTACTGCATTCCCTGATACTGCAAGATACAGGGATAATGGTTCACCATCCTCGGGCTTCATCAATAAAGATGCAGTTGAAAGATATTGCTTCAATTCCTGCAAGGCTGCTTCATGCTTCTCTCCCCATTCAAATTTCTTATTCTTTTCAGGATATCGTAGAATTCCTTGCATTTCTCTAAGGTTCTCGATATAAACCTGTTTAATGCTGCTATTCGCCCTGTTAATCTTTGTACATCTTTCATGTTGGAAGGTGACATGATATCCAGGATAGCTTTAATCTGTTCCGGGCTTGCTTCTATCCCCATTTTAGTCACCATATATCCTAAAATCTTTCCTGTCCCCACTCCAAAATGGCATTTGGCAGGATTTAGTTTCATATTGTACTGGTCCAGGATATCAAATGCTCCTTCAATATCCTGGAGATGATCCTCAGCCTTCTTGGATTTTACCACCATATCTTCAATGTACACCTCCATGGTGTCCCCCAGTTTGTCTTTAAACATCATGTTCACCAATCTCTGAAATGTTGCACTTGCATTTTTCAGACCAAAAGGCATAACAGTATAACAATAAATACCTGTTGGTGTCATAAAAGCAGTGTCCTCCTGGTCCGAAGGTTCCATTTGTATCTGCTGGATTCCTAAGGATGCATCCACGAAGGTTAACATTTCATGACCGGCAGTGGCATCCACCATCGAATCTATATGAGGCAGAGGGAATGCGTCTTTAGGACATGCTTTGTTCAAGTCTGTGTAGTCTACACAAACTCTCCATTTCCCATTCTTCTTTTGAACCACGACTACATTTGCTAGCCATTTGGGAAATTTGACTTCCCTAATCATCTTGGACTTCAATAATCTTTCAACCTCTTCCTGAATAATTGTGTTTCGTTTAGGAGCAAACTTCCTTCTCTTTTGCTGATCAGGCTTGAAAGACCTGTTGATTCCAAGCTTGTGAGTAATAATATCCTTAGAAATACCTGTCATATCCTCATGCTTCCATGCGAATGTTGACATCCTGCATTTCCAAAAGTTAGTCAATTGATTTTCAATATCCTGAGGGATATTGGTTCATACAAGCACCGAGATATCTGGATTATCCTGATTCTGGATAATTTTTTTAACATCCTGCTCTGAAGCCTCCGAGATATCCTGGGCTCTTATCTTTAATTGCTATCCTGCTTTGGGCTTGGTTGAGGATTTCATCGAGGAAGAATAACGTTCCTTTGCCTCTTGTTGATCACTTTCCACCTCGACAACCCCCAAGAGGTATGGATCTTGATACACTGATGATAGGTTGATGGCACAACTTTTATATCATGGATCCATGGCCCAATATGATATTGTAGCAGGATAAGGAGTCCATGACACAGAAGTGTTGCATTGAGTTGACTCCTTCAACATATACGGGCAGCTTTATTTCTCCCACAGTATTCTTGGCCTCTCCGCTGAACCCAACAAGTACAGTGGATTTTGAAGTGATCTCCATCGGGGAACTATTCATCCTTTTCAGCGTTTCTAGTTGAATAATGTTGAAGGAGCTGCCATTATCCACCAGTATCCTCGCACAAAATGATTAGCAATATATAAAGTTATTACCAAACCATCATGATGGGGATCCTGGACAGTATCCCTGTCATCACTGTCGAAAATGATCAATTTTTCAGTTGTGAGGGTCGTCATCCTGGTTGGCTTGTCTCCCCGTTCTGCCTTAGCCTCCTTTGCATGTCTTTTTGCTGCCGAATAAGAGGTTCCACAAATGTCGGATCCTCCTGAAATAAAGTTAAATATCTTGGCATCCGCAGGAGGCGACGTTGCTCGTTCAGGATCCATCTCGGTATCCTGACCCTTATTCTTCTTTCTACCCAGAAGATCTTTCAGATATCCTTTGCTTAGCAGGTAGCTTATTTCTTTCCTTAGGGCTATGCAATCCTCCGTAAGTCCAATATCCTCATGGAAGGCACACCACTTAGATTTATCCTTCCAATCAGCTTTTTGTTGGTTTTTTCTAGGCCACCTCGCTTTATCTCCCAAACCCTGCATACCATACATCAGTTCAGGTATATTAACAGAAAAACAATATTCTGACAATTCAGGATACTCCTCAGGATCCTCGTCTTCAACAACGTTCACTTTCTTGCTGTCATTCCTGCCGTATGGCTTAGAGCGATATGGTTTGTATGAGGATTCTGACTTCCTGTTAGTTGATTCATAAGTTGAGGATGAATTCATCCTCTCTTGCATCTTTTTATCATCTTTCAGTCGAATATATCTCAAGGCCCTGTTTCAAGCTTCATCCAGGTTCCTGCAAGGATTCATTACAAGATCCTGATAAAATTGGGAATCTTTTTGCAACCCCATTTAGAATGCCTGCACAGCCGTTGCAACATCAAGATGTGGGATATCCAGAGATTCCCTGCTAAACTTGTTCACATAATCCCTTAAGGATTCTTGGGGACCTTGAGTTATCCTGTAGAGATCACTAGTTAGTTTTTCAAAACTTCGACTGCAAGAAAATTGACTGTTAAATAAGTTGACTAAATGAGCAAATGATGTAATTGAATGGGGTGGAACGTTTAAGAGCCATTTTAAGGCTGATCCTGTTAAAGTAGAGCCAAAACCCTTGCAGAGGCATGCTTCCTTGAGATCCGGAGGGATAGGGTTAATTTCCATCCTTTCCCTATACTGAGCAATATGCTCTTCAGGATCCGTGGTTTCGTCATAGAGCTTCATGTTGGGGGTTTGAAATCTTTTCGGGATTTCAGCATCACATATAGGATATGCAAACCGGGATATCCTGTGGCTATCCTGGGACACTTCTGGAATTGGCTGGACCACCCCAGGTACACTGGATATCATATCCTTTAACTTCTGAAGCTCCCTAGAGAATGCTAACATCATACCTGCATCCTGCAAAGATCCAATACCATTAGTAGCAAGAGTATTATTATTATTAGACACATTACCAGCCTGAGGATCCTGGCCATATCCTGGAGCATATCCTGAACTTCTCACAGTTGACACCCTAACCGATGAGGGTATCTCAGGAGTATGACTCTGGGAATAACTAGGTACAATATTGCCCCTGTTGTCCTCAGTATATACTGCCGAACTGAAGTTCAAAGCTCTGGGCTGCAAGGAAGTGACAGTATCCTCAGTAGGCCTGCTTGAGCTAGATTTCAAGAGTTGTATCACTCTTATCAACATTTTGTTAGTCTCCTGCTTTTGCTTCATCTGATCCTGTATACTACCAAACAAAGTTAGAATTTCATCATTAGAAGCCATAATAGGAGTTCCCCCTGAGACCGCAGATCCTTGAACATTCTGAGTGGGGATAATATCCCGAGCCACATGAGTTTCGGTCTTTCTTGGAGGAGCCTGAGGTTGTGAAGAGGCTTGCGTCCTTGGAGGTGGTGGAAGCACTAAACCAATTGTTGCAGAGGTTATAGCAGACGCGGTAGAAGAGCTCATGTTTGATTTTGAGGCCATTGAAAATAGTGTGGCAAAAATTTTTGAAAACGGAAAACCAAGTAATGATTTTATGAAAGCTTTTAGTAGAAATAGCACCACTCGCCCCACGGTGGGCGCCAAATTGTTTTGGTCAAAAATTACCGAAGCAATTTAGTGATCAAATTAGTTAAGTGAGGTAGTGTGCTAACAATGTGTGTTGAAAATATTCTGATTATCTAGTTTATAAAAACAGTTTTCAGGATATAGCTCAGGATACCGAGCTATATCAATAATCAAACAATGAGTAGAAAGGTAAAGGGTGACACGAGATATACGAGGAAAGCCCTTGATCAATCTAGATCGCCGGCACAAAACCTCGGGAGCTGACAATCGCAACTGCCTTGTTCTTCTTATTACTTCAAACTTCAGGATACAGTGCAGGATATGATGCTGATCAATTAAGTGTTACAATGTAATTCGAGTGTGAGTGTATGTGTTACGAGTAATTGCAGCTAGTAGAGAGCAGAAGTGTGTGAAAAATTCGTGTGTTCCTACTGATCCGATCATTCCTTTATATAGCAAAAGAAATAACAACCTATCCTAAAAATGGGGGATGCTTTGAATATTCCCATATGAACGTCGGAGACCTTTTCTTTGCGGCTTCAACATTCTCTTCTCAACAGCTGAGTCTGAGTCTTCAGGAGAAACAGTCTTCTTGACCGTTATAAGCAAGCCCCTCTAATCTGCACGTGAACCAATTAGTTATTACCAGGATACTGCATCAGGATGTTACCAATATCCTTATCCGGTATCCTGATCACAATCAAAAGTAATACAGTCAGAATATAATCCAGGATATATGAGCAGAAAACCACCCATAACAGTAACCAAACATCACCATGGGATGGTAATGATCCATTTCATTCCTTAGTCCATTCCATTATCTCGTTCATTCCATTCACTCGTTCATTCCATTACCCCATACCAAACAGTCCCTTATGATGTGCTTGGTATCGTGTAATATGTTTGGTATGGAGTAATGGAATGGACAAATAACTAAATGGATCCTTACCATTCCATTGTCTTGTTTGGTTATCATATAGGAATGGAATGAATCATTACTTTGTGTTGTTCGATAGGCAGAAAAGATAAATGAATAAAATTAAATTGGTAGTGAGTGGAGATGGTGGTGGTGGGTGGTGGGTGGTGGGGTGGAGGTGGGTGGTGGGGTTGTGGTGAGTGATGGAGGTGGGTAGTGGCGGTGGGGGGGGGGATTGAGGGTGGGCAGTGATGGTGGTTGGTCGTGGTAGCTGGTGGGTGGCGGTGGATGGTGGGTGGTGATGCTGGTTGGCCATGGTGTTGGGCAGTGACGGTGGCAGTAGCGACGGTGAGTTGCAGTGGTTGGCGGTAGTAGGGGCAGTGATGGGTAGGTGGCAATAGTGGGAAGGTGGTGGAGGTGATGTTTGGTGAAAGAGGAAATGGAATGGAAAAAAAACAAGGGGGTGGATGGATGAGGTAATAGGTGATTGCTTTCTATTGACCAACCAAACAACCTTTTGTTGTTCGTTCACAATATTCCATTTCATCCCATCGCCCATTCTTGCATACGAAACACTATCTTAGTTTCTGAAGAGATATGGTCTCGTACCCCTTGCAGGCCGAGGAGAAACTATAAACACTAGAAAACAACCAACTGGCCTTTATAAACCACCTACGGGCGCCACGTGGTAACATGCCAGCTCGGAGGAACCGAATAGTACAAGGTGAAAGTGACATGCAGCCCATCATCGTCCGCCAACATTGTACCAGGTGGCCTCAACTAAATGGTTATCGTGAGGGGACATGAGGTACAAGCGACAACGGCATTTGGTCAATCACACGACACAATTTCACACCTTCATAAACCTCCACTAACAGTTGATAACAGACGAGACAACAAGTTTATCAAGAAAGTGACGTGTTGCCAATCCTTCTCAAACCTTCTTTAACCTCTCGGCTATAAGTACTGCACTTCTCATAGGTGAAATCATTCTACAACCCTTGTTCTCACTCTCACTTAAACTTATACTCTCTCAAAAGCTATACTTATTCTCACGCCAGAGGGTGCTTACGAGAAGAACCCCCGACCTCTCATTCTTGTAACGAGTCTCATGGTGTTTCTAGTTTTGTATATCCTTAAAGGATTAGAGGTTGTGAAAATCGGATTAGTCTCCCCCAGTCGAGCATTTGCCTAGTCCCCTCGTATTTGACTTATGTTTTTTTCATTAGCGTCATATGTATTCGAATAGAACAATCTAAGATTTTCCTTTTTTTCTGATCATCATGAGCTCTACTCATCCTAAAAACCCTTTCACATCATCTATACTGATATGCACCAAATGCTACATATAAATTATATCAAATAAGGTATAAAATCAACCCTTTTTAGTACTAATGTTGGAAAAAAATGCGTTTCTTTTTATACTTTTGATTTTCAGGATTAAAAGAGCTTAAATGTACAAAAGGAGCAAATTAACAACAAAAATCAACATAAATACAAAAGAAGGGAAGTTGATACATCATACCGACCCTCCGAGCTTCACCCCAAGACCAAAAACAACAAATCAGAAGACAAGCACGGGGCCATGCCACTAAGGCATGGGGATGTTCCCCACTCAAGATTCCAGAAAGAAAAAGACAATCAAAAGCAGACAAGAGACACGGGGCCGTGTCCCATGGACACGGGCCATGGTTAACTCCTAGATTTGCAAATCTTGGATAATACAACAAGTGCAATGGCCACGGGTCCGTGCCATTGACACACGGGGCCGTGCAAGCATCCGGACTAACACAGCTCATTAAATGAAGACAGAGAAGAAGGAGGCACGGGGCTGTTCCCACAGGGCATGGGGCCGTGTAAACTGTCTGTTTCCAGCTATAAATAGGGGTTCTTGGTTCAATTGCAATCTATCCATTTGCAAACGACTTCTCTCTCACCTGCCACCACTCCACCACCACCACCACAATACCACCATCATCCACCACTTTCATCCAGCATCCATCTTTAGAGTGTGTAGTAGTCTCGGGATCCAAGATTGAACGTAAGAATTTTTGTCAAACAAAGGCCATGCTTGGCTAATCTCTTACATCACTTGGTGAAGACAAGTCATTTATGTATTACTTTTGATTCCAAGCTTTGGTTAACTTTTTAATTGGGTTTGTATTAATGGCTTTTAATATCTAGTTTTATATATTGAACATGAACTTTATTCTATCATCTCTTCATGTTTTGTTGATTCACTCATTCGCTTCTTTATGGTCTATATAAAGCGCATTAACTGTCTGGAAGGGGGGGATAGAAGGGTGGTTTGGTAAAGTTCTTGCCTCGTTCAGTGTATAGATCCTGTGAGGACTTGATTCATGCTTATTAGGACTTCTTTGAGGCAGTTAGCATCAAATTGGGGGAAGTAAGAACGGCTTGAATCCCTTATAAATAAACTACTATTAAAACTTTAAAACCAGTCTTGTGGGACTGTATCCCTGATGACTCAGACCAATATGGCCGAGTGTAGCGTTGCCTCCAGAAGTGGGACATGACACATTTTGCATTAATAACTTATTTAATTATCTTTCAATATTCCGGCCTTGCGAGACTGTATCCCTGCTGACTTAGACCAACATGGCTGAGGGTAGCATTGCCTCCAAAAGAGGGACACGCCATTATAACTAATATAATCTCTTAAAAAACCCAAAGTGCGAAAATCATCAAAGGATACATAAAAGATGAGTTGGAACCAAGTGATTCTATCTTGTCTATTTGTTTTTTTAATTATTTAGTTTCTTTCCTTATTTTATGTATTAAAAATATTTTCTCAAAATTTGTTTCGATTAGATGTTGACGATATTCCGGTATTGAAAGCTTTTGTGTCCTTAGACGACCTCGGTATCTTACCATCACTATACTATGCCAACGATGGGTGCACTTGCCCTAGCGTGTTGTAGAGAGTGATAGTGTTATATCGTGTTTTATAAATTTAAAGATTGATAAACGAGTGAAAAGTTCTTAAAATATATATTAAAAATTATACCCACCTCACACCACGTCAATACTATCGATGGGTACTAGAACCGTTATCGACAGGTCTTGTTTCTTTGATGAAGAATATGAAAGGGTTGAACAAAACCAAACTATCACTATTCCAAAGTTGTTGATCCCAACCAAAATTCTAACCCATCTTTTAGCTTTCGTGAGGACCCGTTAACACCACAAAACAACCAAGTTTCGGATACAGACACATCGATGGTTAGTCCGAAGATGTGGTTTATCAAGGAACAAGAACACATACAGGTAGAATATGAAAAGCAGGTTTGCGAACAAAAAATGACAATTACACAAACCATGTTTGGCAACTTCTTTAGTCTGAAAATGGAGATTGAGTCCACCCTCAAGTTTAGCAAGCTGAGCAACCTTATCAAGAACGTTCAAAAGAATGTCCGCAGCCTAGACAACAATCATGATGAAGGACCCCCGAGGAAGCGGGTCCGTAACTTGAATACCTACATGATCCGTGGAAGGAAAATAAACCTCTAGACAAACAAAAGGCCCGATACATAATCTGCGGCCTAGCGGGAGAAACAAGTTATAACTCCACTGGTGCAAGGCGATCTGTCCCTCAAACAACCGCTAGTCATTACAACTCTTGTGGGCCACTACGGGTCCAGATCTGTCTTCCTAGATGGAGATAACACCTCAGACCTAATGTCCAAGTAATGATTCAATAAGCTAGATTTAGTAGACAAGGCTCGATTAGAGCCAGTTGACACGCCAATCTCTGGCTTCTGCGATGAAGTCATACTCCCGCTTGGCCAGATCACTTTCCTAATCACTCTCGGTGATGAGAGGCACTCGAGGACGGAGACGGTAGAGTTCATCGTCCTATCGGTCACCTCCAAACATGACGTCATTTTGAGCTACTGATTTTTGGAATAAACTCATTAGTAATAGTGAGGTTCAGGATCCTTAGTCACATCAGGATATTATCGCATGCTAAGAACGTCAGGATCCTGAGTATAAAAATTTACCCCTAACAACCACCTTTTACGAATCCATGACACTTGGTCTAATGAGCTACTAATTTGTGTACTCAACCAATTACACATTAAGGACAGTTACTTTCGCATTCATATTGGATTCTTCTTTTATATCCATAAATCCATATAAAAGCATTGAATTGGAACCTTCATCTCTATCTATATTGTTAATCCCAGATAACAATACTCTTTTCTAAATTTGGCACATGATTTCAACAAATGTGAAAATAATGTGTGGAAATAGAAATCAAACTTTCAATAAACACAACTACAAAATTTTCAAGTTTATATCACTTTGACATAAGGTTCACAAGGTGATTGTGAGGTTATTAGCTAATACAAACGAATACTTTAAGAATTCTATAATGAAGGGCAGTGGAGTTTTTGTAGCATGTAACGAATGCTTGGCTTAACTCATTTTCCCTTCTAGGTTGGGTTCTCTATTTATAGAGAATGTTTGACATGAATAAACAATTGTTTATTCATGCACTTGTCTGCATAAAGTAGTTTTTTGGCATATTCATTGAATCCATCCAAATTCCACTTGCTACTTTAATGTGGTTGCAGAACCTTATCTCTTTGACAAGTTGGTACATCAGATTTTCTGATGAATAACTTACCAGAAATCTGTTGGCTTGGTCATCAGATTTCTTATGAATAGAATTAACCAGATTCTGATGATAAATACTAGATTTATCATTAGACTTATTAGATTGGTCTTTTCTGGTTGTTTGCTTGTGATCACTTTCTGATACTTGTTGAAGTTGATGTTTAGCTTTCTACTTGTCATGTTATCCTGTATCTTCTTTTTGCATGACCTTTTGACTTTGTCATCTTCTGGACATGATCAGAATGATCATATTTTTCTTCAACACTTACAAAAAGTTCCCTAACAATTTCCCTCTAAGTGTTGTAAGAAAAATAACTACTCATAACAAAGAACTCAAAACATGAACTTAAGATAATCAAAATGTAACAGAAAGATTGTTTAAAAACAAGACAAATTAAAATTGTTTTTCAAAGACTTTAAATGTTGTAACGGTAGAAATCATCATGCTTCAATCTCTTCTTGTAAGGTATTGGCTTGCTGCATTCCTTGCACATTGCTTTGTAAAGGTTCCTTGCTGTAATCCATTCTTCTATAATTACTCCAATCCCTATCTCATCTTTGGCTTATCACGTCCTTTGATTTGAGCTGCTTTTGCTTCTTGTTCATGCATTCTCTTAAGTAATTGAGAGTTTGATTTGAATACTTGCATATCTCTCTCACCCTAAAAAGAGATTTCTCTCGTGCAACATCCCTAAAAACAACAGATAGCTCAGGTTCTTTTACCCCTGTTTTGGATTCATCCTTCAGCTCTGTTGGGATTGTTGTGTTGGGAGGTGTTATGTACAACTTCTTGTTGACTGTGTGGTTAAAGTTGACACAAAGATCAAAATCAGTGACAGCTATGCGGGTGAACAACTTAACTCCACTCTTTGATTGGCTGCTGATAGCTCTTCTTATAACCCTGGTGTTTCCCTTTTATTCATCATAGGTTCTCTTCAACATTATCAGTTGGATGGAGTTTGTCAACCAAGTCACCATCGATTATTACCTATTCCTCAACATTTTTCCTTATTAGAGTGTACTTGATTTGTTCAGAGATCGCCAACACACCATCTGGAGTTACAAGAGGATCCAACTTTCTAACTCTTATCATAGGATTTTTTTTGAGGTTGTGTATGTAGAATTTTCCCCTTCTAAGTCTCTCTTCACTTACACTTCTACTGACTGGACTCAGTGGTCTTTTAGGTTTATCTTGTTCAGACCAGTAGTACTACATGAGTTTACTTTCAGGGAACATCATGTATTCTCTATCAATAATTTGCACAAATCCTATGAAATTCCCTTCTGAATCTTTTTCAGGAGCTAGCTTGGGCCTTTTTGAAGATGTTGTAGATTCCTCCCATCTTCTTTTCTCTGTCATGACCAAAGACTCACTGAAAACTGTTTCACCTGATGTAGTCTGCTTAGATGATGCTTCCCGTTTCCCTTTGGTCTTTGGTTCTTTTGTTGTTGGGGTGATACTTTCTTCAGGCATGATTACTAGTGAAGATTCTGTCCTTCTGAAAATTTCTGACCTTGGTACTGGTGGAGTAGGTTCCATTGGTGCAGGCTTTGTTTTGCTGACTCATGGTGCTGATTTTGGCTGAGCTGCTGGTGTGACTCTTGCTGATGGGACTTCTTGTGTTGAAGCTTCCATTGGAATGGCAGTCATTTCATTAGTTCTTGAACATTTATTTTGCCAATCTGGAAACATTGTAGTGCATCCTTTTCATTAGAGAATGTACACCATTCATCAGATCTGCATTTTTATTTTCTTCTTCATGCACTTTCTTAAGCTCTGCCTGGACTTGTTCTTTCTGCTCTCCCCATTCCTTTATCAACTTCATAAGAGCATCAGATATGTTGTTGTTGCTTTCTATTAAGTTGTTGATTTCTTCTATTATTTCACCTAAAATTTCGGCTCTCTCAACAACTTCCTTCACTTGAGTTTTAATACCCTCCAGATCTTCAGTGATTTTCTTGAATCCAGCTGGAAATCTGTTGTTTTCTGATGAACTTGCTGGGGTCCACTGCATACTTGATGTGTGTAAAATGCAACATATAAATTACATCAAATGAGGCTTAAAACTAACCCTTTTTAGTACTAATGTTGGAAAAAGTTTGCTTTTGTCTTCTTTTTGTATTTTCAGGATTAAATGAGCTCAAATGAACAAAAGAAGCAAAAATACAGCTAAATCTAACATGCATACAAGAAAAGGAATAAACGTGGCATGCCCGACCCCTCGACAGCATCTTCCCAACCAAAAACAAGACAACAGAAGGCTCAACACGCCCCGTGCCCATCGGACACGGGAGCGTGCCCAAGTGTCTGCAGAAAAGACAAAGTTGTAGAAGCTTCTATTTCTCAACACGGGGGCGTGCCTAGCGGACACGGGGCCGTGGTCAACGCTAAGATTCGCAGAATCTGAGAAAATCTTGATAGTACAGATACGCTTCTGCACACGGGGTCGTGCCCAGCTAAGGCTGGCAAATCGTGTCTTAACAGGTTTAGCAGGTTTCTGACGACGCGCACAACATAAGTTTCAAACATGATTACGACTCATTTAACTACTTTCTACCTCATGTTTATAAAACAGTTTTATGTTTTATGTACAAAGATGAATAAATGATAGATCCTAACATTGTAATTTTAATTATTTTAAAAATTAAAAAAGTCAAAGGGTGTATTTTTCAGTCAAACAGGTCTAATCGTGTCTTAACAAGTACCCAATTGCCAGTCCTATAAGCCCAGCGGACACGGGGGTGTGGTCAACTAATGCAGACAAACTGCATTTAATGAAGAAAGAGAAGATGGGTGGACACGGGGCCATGCCCAACGGGCATGGGGCCGTGTCCGGGCTTCTGTGCAGGCTATAAATAGAGGTGCTTGGTTCACTTCAAAAACATCCCTTGACAAACCACCTCTCTCACACTTCACCCACCCTCCACCACCATCACAACCCACATCCACCACCATCATCCATCATCCATCATAGAGTGTGTGTAATAGTCTCGGGATCCAAGATTGATAGTAAGAGTTCTTGACAATCAAAGGCCATGTTTGCCTGAGTCTCTTCCATCACTTGGTGAAGACAAGCATTTAGTGTAATACTTTTTATTTTTTTATCTTTTCGCACTTTTTATTTGGTTTTGTATTAATGACTTTAATAACTAGTTTCTTATGTTGAAGGTGAAACTTCCTTATCATTTGTCCGTGGTGTCTTGGCGTTATTTTACTGTCTATATAAAATAAAAGATTTACACCATTCATATCTCCACGGTCTATATGGAGATATGTTGGCTACATGGTCGGGGGTTAAGGGAATGGTTTGGTAAGGTTCTTGCCTTGTTCAGTGTATAGATCCTGCAAGGACCTGGGTCAAGCTTACTAGGACCTCCTTCAATACCCACTGGTATTGGATGGCGGGGGTGCGAATGGCTTGATCCCCTCATATGTAAACTACTATTAATACGTTAACCCGGCTACTTAGGATTGTATCCCTGCTGACTCAAACTACTTAGCAGAGGGTAACGTCACCTTCAAAAGAGGGGCCTACCACATTACGCATTAATAACTTAATTAATTATCTTCCAATAATCCAACCCTTTAGGATTGTATCCTTGCTGACTCAAACTACTGGGTTGAGGGTAACGTCACCTTCAAAAGAGGGGCCTACTACTATAACTAAGATAATCTCTTAAAAAGTGCAAAAGTGCGGAAATAATCAAAGGTTACACTAAAGGCGAGTCGGATCCAAGTGATTCATCTTTTCTATCTGTTTTTTTATTTATTTTATTTTTATTTTCAGCAATTTTAGTTTTCATTTTCATGTTTAAAACTTTTCCTAAAAATTTTGATTTGATTAGACGCTGAGGATAAACCGGTACTAAAAGCTCTTGTGTCCTTGGACGACCTCGGTATCTTACCAACGCTATACTACGCTCACGATGGGTGCACTTGCCCATATGTGTGTTTAGTGTTAGTAAAATATCGTGTTTTATAAATTTAAAACTTGACTAAAGTGTTAAAAAGGGCGAAAAATATACATAAAAACTTATACACGACAACACGCATCAATACTCTTCAGAACTTCACTGTTTTTCTCATTCTGACTCTTGATAACCTCCACTGATTCCGATAAAGTCTTGATATCAGATTTTTGTCTCTTAAGTTCCTCTAGCAGCATATCCAATTTTGCCTCAACTGATGTCATTGACTCTTTTGTTGACTTTTTTGTTACAACTTGTATTACATTGTTAAGTACAGTGTCAAGTTGTTCTTTTGAGATGATAGGTGTTTCCAAGGGAAAAGGTGGAACAACAGATGTTCTGGCTAACACACCAACAGAAGACACACTTGCTGTTGTTTTCAAAGGTTCAGATTGATCATGAGACCAATCAGAAAAACCTTTACCAGATTCGTGAAACATATTCACATCTGGATTTTCCTCACTTCCTTGGATCAGTCTGGTGAATGATCCTCTATGAGTTGTTGAGAAAAGCCTATTTTCCTCTTCCAGGTTTCCTTGATCAGTTTCCTGATCTCTACCTATTTCTGTCTCAATCTCCTCCTCATTATTCGATTCAGAGTCAAAATGTATAGAACAACCAATATTCTCTTCAATAATTGCATTAGATTCTCTTGCAACAAATTTGTAACTTACTTCAACAGAGTCATCAGAATCTGACCCTGTTGAGTTTCTAGCAATATTAATAGAAGGATTGGTGTGAGCACCTGTTTCTGTTGCATGTTATATCTCTGTGTAACAACCCGACTTTTCAGATCGTTACCCGTCTACTTTTGTTTCGATTTGTAACCGTCTTGTATTCCGGGATTCGATATAAATAAAAGGTTATGTTATACTGAGTACATTTTCATCACACCGCACCGCTATATGTTTTAACGCTTTATATTCGCAACGCTTACGCAGCACAAATTATAGAGAATTATGCTATTTAAATAGCCAAGTGTGTTTGTTTGGTTACCATATGCCTGCGCATACGCTCACCACGATTACAAAAACGCTAAATCGCAAACGCTATTAGTAGTAGTAATGCTATGCTGTGTTTTTTATATGCTTAACTTGTGTGTGCCTATTCTGTGTATTGTTTACTCGCAAACGCTATCGCAACGTAAACTCAACGCTACTCGCACAACTCAATTTATCACTCTAAAATGCAACGCGACCTGAAACTCAGCACTACGCTAAAATACTTAAAGTACCAATACTATATAACTCGACAAAACGCGTTAAACGAGCACCTTACACGCAAAAAGAGGAAAAGGTTGCACTAAACAGCACATTCGAACGAAGCCAGCTAGCCTCGTACGAAGGCACTGCCTTCGTACGACGGCAGCTGCTTTGAAAAAAAGCTCCCTGTTCGAACCCAGCTCCTCTATAAATACTCCATCACCCCTCATTCATTCTCACTTGCTGATTTCATACCGAAACTCTGCCGAATTGCTGTCCGACCAATTTTAAGTAAGATTTAACAGTTTTATTCAATTATACAACGTTTTCCACTTTGATTTCCACAAGAATCACTTCATTTTCATCTAAAACTCTTATGTTCTCACTTAAAACTTCATCTTTTCACTTAAACTTCTTCTATTCTTCATAAATTCCTGTTTTTACAAAACTCTTCATCTTTTTCATCAAAACCTTCTTCTTTTACAATAGATTTACACTTAACTGAGTGTATTGGGACTAGTCATGGCTTACCAAGTTAGAAATTAGTTGTTTTCACACTCACCAAGTATTGGATCTAAGTTGAAACTCTTAAAAACCCATTTATACTTTATTTCACTCTAAAACAGACCTAAAACGGCATGTATTCCGTTCACCGAATAGTGGAACGGGGTAATGTCAAAACTAGCTTGAATAGGACTTGGAAACACATCCGATTCAGGCAAAAGGACAACACCGAATGCCGAAAACAGCCACGTTTGTGAACTGGATTGTTCTGTGCGAAGCCAGCTTCGTACGAAGGCATTGCCTTCGTACGAAGGCACATGGCCTCATAGGAAGACGCTGCCTTCGTATGAAGGCACTGGTTTTACACCTAACAGCCTGATTCTCACTCATGATGCAATCAAAGACCACTCTGACTCTAAGTTTGATCAGTAGCTTAAGGTTGGAGGAATGAACACTCGATTTTCCGAAGACGACGCGAAGACACTCGATTATGAACAGCGGAAGCAGCAGGTGTATGAAGACCCACCTTCATACGAAGGCACTAGCTTCGTACTAAGCTTTTGTTTCCCACCGACACTATGATTTTTGACCGTTTCAGCACTTTGGAGGACTTACGCTTCTGTTCCCGTACGCAGGCTGATCCGGCGCTCCCTTCAATCCATTGAGGATCGTGTTTTTTTATTAGTACATGCTCTGTGAGTATACTCAAACCCATTTTCGTTTAACACACTTTTGGGTGTTACATACGTTCTCTATCAAAACACAACACACAACGCAAAACACTTTTTAAACGCTAACCACTCCCGCATGCTATATGTGATTTGTTGAATGCTTGTTACTATGCTTACACAGTGTTACCACTAGACTGCCTTTAGCAATGATAGTACTATAGTTTGGACTCAGCAACTATTGTGACAGGGGTTGCTAAGGATCACATTACTTTACTTCACGTGTTTACTTCGGTGAACATGTGTCGCGCATACTCTACATCGCAGTCACGTGGTTAGGTTGTATTATTGTTGATAGTTACATGCTTCGCCCGTTACGTGTTATATGTGTTATATGCTGGTTATGCGTAAACGCTTTTTATACTATATCTATGCAAACTTGTGTACTCACCTTTACTTTATGTATTGACTTTTATTTTAACGTATGTTACAGGCTGGTGGTCTGTTTGCTGCAATGAATTAGGAAATCTAAAAACCTGCAAATAAAAATCTAGGTTATCGGACTTGTTTTTGTTTAAGAGATATGAACTCCGTTATGACTGTTGTTTGAAATATTTGTTTATTGGTATGGGACAATGAACATTTTAAAATATTGTCATTTAATAGTTGTTATGGATTCTCTTGAGTAATCTGGTTCGCCTAGTGCCGCGCCCCGATGTTTCCGCCATCGGTTGGGGTGTGACAAATTGGTATCAGAGCCATAACTATAGGGAATTAGGTCGATTTGTGTAGAATTGACCTAGTCTATAGTCTAAGTACCAACAGACCAACTTCGTATAAAACCCAGTAGGGGGGCTTCGTACAAACCCACATATTGAAATGCTCTCGTTCGAACCTGCAGTACACACCTTCGTACGAACCCACACATATACTGCTTCGTACGAAGGGGAAACCTTTCCTAAAGTTTGAATGTTACTTGTCTTTCCTAAGGCTAACATAATATACACGTTTTAGAAAATGCTCATATAACACAAACGAGTAATTGTGTCAAGATTAGGTGTGAAAACCAAGAACTCTCCATAAGATCACTCACTCCGCGTATTTTACTCTCAGCATGAGAATATTTCGTTGAGTTAGGAGTGATATCCATATCTCAACTGAAATCACCACCTATATCTCGTGGTTTTACCACAGTTAGGAGCGGAGTTGTTAAGCGAGGGGTGAAACCCGCATCTTAATAACACGTTTCGTTCCCTACTTTGATTTTACAAATCTCACCGAAGTCTCGACTGTTCAGACGACACGAGTCACGTAGTAACTGGAAGGATGAGTGCCGTACGCCGTATTTCGGTGAGAGCACAGTCTATTAGGCCAAGGCGTGTACTCGAACTCGTTGGGAATAATCGAATCACTTTGGGTAGTCGACGTCTAACACCCAAGGTACTCTATTTTGTTTTAAGCCGCAGTCGCCGAATTTACGCATCATCGATTTTACCATGTTATGTTTTGAATTTACGATGTATGGTTCAATTTCTCGCTTTCCGCTCTACAAAACGCGCACAACTCGCACAACCCCCATAATCTAAAACGCTAACCAATCGCGATCTAACTAAGGACTCTGGTACGCTATACTCGACGCTTATGCTACTCGCTATCTCTCGTAACTCTCGCACGCGCAACGCGCACTTGAAAGATAGGTGAATACGTGCAAAATATGTAGGTGAATACATGCAAAATATGTGTTTACATGAATTATGTGCTCATACGTGCTTATGTGTATACGTGAATATGTGCCGACGTGTTCCTGTGCTTTACATAGATAATAATAATAATAATAATAATAATAATAATAATAATAATAATAATAATAATAATAATAATAAAAAGGGTTGTTAAAATGCTAAACTTTTCAAAAACATAACCCAATATAATCGAATCCCATCTAATCCCTCGGGATGGTGTCTGCTGCAGAACTCACACACGACAATGTCTTCCTTTGGATCTCACACGCACCGAAGTGTTCAGAGGAACAAAGCTGACAAACGAATCGTCTCTCTTTTGGCCAAGGAAATGGCCAAGGTCATACCACAAATTGTCAGTGAAATCAATGAGGTTAGCAGTAAATCTTTTGTTGATTCAAAGAACGACGCGCCAAAAGCTCCGTTCAGCTTCAAACGATTCAAAGCCTGCGGTCCTACAAACTTTATTGGCGAAGATGGACCCAGTGAAATGTTTCAGTGGTTTGACTCGATCGAAGTCACCTTTCGTCAAAGCGGATGTCCTGAAAATCTCCGCACTGTGAATGCTACTGGAGTCTTCCAGTCCAGGGCACTGGATTGGTGGACCGCTGAGCGCAACAGGCGCAGTAATGATGCAGCTTATGGTCTCACATGGGAGGAGCTCAGGGAGCTCATGATGAAGGAGTTTTGTCCTGCCCACGAAGTCCAGAAGCTAGAAAACAAGTTCTGGAACATCAAGCAGGAAGGAGGTGATAACGCTGGTCTCACCACTTGTTTCAAACAGTTGAGCATTATCTGTCCCAGTCAGGTGGACATGCCTGATAAGACCATCAAGAAGTATATTCGCGCTCTTCCCGACTGTGTAGCTAATTTTCTTCAGGCAGCGAGAACTACCACTATCGAGGAAACCTATCAACTTGCAGCTGAGATCAACGACAAACGAGTCTTGGCTGGAGCTTTCAAAACCTCGACCAAAAGTCTTAGCCAGGTCACTACAGCTCCTAGTACCGACAATGCAGCATCTCAAGGTTCAAAGTCTTCACGCCAAAGCCGCAAGCGAAGGAACAACAACAACAAGAACTATGTGACTACCACCGCAGCACCACTCAACGCAGTCTCAGCACCGCCCAACAACCAGAACCGCCAAGTTGCTACTACCAACGCACCGCCTGCTAAGCGTGCGTACACTGGTACTCACCCCTGTGCCCTACTTGCACTTATCATCATCCAACAGGGTAAACCGTCGCTTCTGTGTTAATTGCAACATCTATGGGCACTTTACTGCTCACTGCCGCTCAGGCCCCTGACAGCAAACTCCTCAAGCTCTTCCTGCACCGCCAGCCCAACTTCCTGCTCCTCAGGTCAACCAAGCAGCTCATGCCCCCACTGTTCAAGCACGAGCTTACTACGCTTGTGGTGACCCGAATCATTTTGCTAATGTCTGCCCTCTGCGTATTGTGAAACAAGAACCGCAACAACAACCACCACCGCAACAGCAACAACAGCAGCCTCAATAACAGCAGCCATAACAAGCAGCCCGCGGAAGAACCTTCAACATCAATGTCCGCCAGGCTCAGACTGACAACAATGTTGTCAATGGTACGTTCCTTGTTAACGGTATTTATGCTTCATGCTTGTTTGATATTGGTGCCGATAACTGTTTTGTATCTTTTGAGTTCGAAAAGCTCCTAAAACGTAAACTCGCTCACCTCCCAACGACCTTCGACGTAGAAGTTGCCACCGGAAGAACCGTCACCATCAGCTCCGTTCTCCTTGATTGTACTCTCGAACTCAACAATCACGTTTTCCCGATCGATCTCATTCCTATGCAACTTGGTAGTTTCGATGTTACAGTAGCCATGGACTTTCTTCGTGAAAATTATGCCAAAGTCGTTTGTTTCGAAAAGATGATTCGCTTCTCCCTCTCAAACGGTGATCAATTATGTGTTTATGGCGAAGTATCCTCAAAATAACTAAAACTTATGTCGGGTATTCAAGCAAGAAAGTGTCTCCGCATGGAATACTTGGCTTTCTTAGCCCGCATTGTAGTAACGAAGCAGGAAAAGAAGACGATGGGAGAAGTACTTGTGGTTCGTGATTTTCCTACTGTCTTTCCTGACGATTTACCTGGTCTACCCCCTACTCGTGATATCGACTTTCGTATCGACCTTATCCTTGGTGCTAACCCTGTCGCAAAAGCTCCTTACCGCCTCGCACCATCCGAAATGCGTGAACTTTCTAGCTAACTCCAGGAGTTACTTGATAAAGGCTTCATATGCCCTAGCACATCTCCTTGGGGCGCACCCATCATTTTCGTGAAAAAGAAGGATGGATCGTTTCGAATGTGCATCGATTATAGGGAACTCAATAAGCTTACTATCAAGAATCGCTACCCTCTACCCCAGATCGACGATTTATTTGATCAACTCCAAGGCGCTACGTGTTTCTCAAAGATCGATCTACGTTCTGGTTATCATCAATTACGTATTCAAGAGCAAGACATCCCGAAAACCGCTTTCCGTACTCGTTATGGCCATTACGAATTCGTGGTCATGCCTTTTGGTCTCACAATCCCGCGGTCTTCATGGATTTGATGAACCGTGTGTGTAAACCCTTCCTTGATCGCTTCGTTATTGTGTTTATCGATGATATTCTTATCTCCAAGTGTGAATTTTGGCTTGAGGAAGTTCAATTCCTTAGTCACATTGTCAATAGTCAAGGAATTCACATCGATCCCGTGAAGATTGAAGCAGTTAAAAGCGGGATTACACCAAAGTCTCCGTTCGAAATCTGTTCATTTCTTGGATTGGCAGGTTACTACCGTCGATTCATCGCTGACTTTTCTAAAATCGTCGTACAGCTTACCGCTTTAACCCAGAAGGATAAACCTTTTGTTTGGGGTCCCAAACAGGAGGAAGCCTTTCAGACCCTCAAGTATGTGCTCTACAACGCTCCCGTCCTTACACTTCCTGACGGAAATGACGATTTCGTTGTTTATTGTGATGCCTCTAACCTAGGTCTTGGTTGTGTTCCTATGCAATGAGACAAGGTTATCGCGTATGCGTCTCGACAAATCAAGGTCCACGAGAAGAACTACACTACCCACGATCTCGAACTCGGTGCAGTTATTTTTGCATTGAAGATATGGCGACACTATCTTTATGGTACCAAGTGTACGGTCTTCACCGACCATAAGAGCCTACATCACATCTTGAACCAGAAAGAACTAAACATGCGCCAACGCAGATGGGTTGAACTTCTCAACGACTACGATTGTGAGATACGTTACCATCCAGGCAAGGCGAACGTCGTAGCCGATGCTCTCAGTCATTGAAGCTATGTGTATAGCGCTCACGACGTTCAAGCCCAGAATAATCTCAAAGCCTAATTCGCGACGCTCAGCATGCATGCTTCATTGAGAATACCTTGAAAGAAGAAATGAGGTGTGGTGCTGAAACTCAGCTAGTCACCAAATTAAACGGTATCTATCATTACCTCGATCGCATTTGGATTTCTAGTCATCATAATCTCCGAGAGATTTTGATGACTGAAGCCCACAAATCCCGATATTCCATTCACCCCGGTGCCTATAAGATGTACCAGGACCTTTGTTCCAGGTATTGGTGGTCGGGAATGAAGAAGGATATCACCCTCTACATTTCGAAATGCTTAACTTGCTCGAAAGTTAAGGCCGGACATCAACGACCCTTTGGCTTACTCAAACAACCCGAAATCCCGATGTGGAAATGGGAGAGTATTTCCATGGATTTCATTACGAAACTCCCTCGTATGCCTTCTGGTCACGATAGCATTTGGGTTATCGTTGATCGTCTTACGAAATCCGCCCACTTCATATCGATACGAGAAGACTTCAAGGTAGAACGATTAGCATGAATTTATATCGACGAAGTCATTTGTCGACACGGGACGCCTCGTGACATCATCTCTGACCGCGATGGTCGTTTTACCTCATGTATCTATGAGACATTTCAATCCGCCCTCGGTATGACTCTTAATCTCAGTACCGCATTTCACCCCCAGACCGACGGTCAGACTGAGCGCACGATCCGCACCCTTGAAGACATGCTTCGTTCTTGCGTTATAGATTTTGGTGGTAATTGGGGTGCATTTACCTTTAGTAGAATTCTCGTACAATAACAGTTATCACGCTAGTATTAAAATGGCACCCTTTGAGGCATTATATGGTAGAAAATGTCGATCGCTTATTGTATGGAACAAGATCGGAGACGCACAGATCACCGGTCCTGAGTTGATACAAGAAATGACAGACAAGATCCTCTAGATACGAGACAATCTATTGAAATCTCGGAGTCGTCAAAAGAGCTATGTCAATAAACGCCACAAGCCCCTTGAGTTTGAAGTTGGTGATCACGTACTCCTAAAGGTTTCACCTTGGAAGGGGGTGATCCGATTCGGCAAGAAAGGGAAACTAGCGCCACGATACGTGGGTCCCTTTAAGATTCTGGAAAGAATTGGTAAAGTGTCCTACCGACTCAAATTACCAGAGGAACTCAGCAACGTACACCCGACTTTGCACGTCTCAAACCTCAAGAATTGCCTCCCTGAAGAAAATCTCCACATACCTCTCGAAGACTTGCAAGTAAACGAAACCCTGCACTTTGTGGAAAAACCTGTAGAAATCATGGATCGAGAGACCAAGAAACTTTGACGCTCACGCATTCCCATTATGAAGGTTCGCTGCAAAGGCAAACGCGGCGCCGAGTTCACTTGGGAACTTGAAAGTGATATGAAAGCTAAATATCCGAAACTCTTTGTTACGCCTGCGACTTAATTTCAGGATGAAATTCCCTAAAGTAGGGGAGGCTGTAACAACCCGACTTTTTGGATCGTTACCCGTCTACTTTTGCTTCGATTTGTAACCGTCTTTTATTCCAGGATTCGATATAAATAAAGGGTTATGTTATACTAAGTGCATTTTCATCACACCGCACCGCTATATGTTTTAACGCTTTATATTAGCAATGCTTACTCAACACAAATTACAGAGAATTATGCTAATTAAATTGCCGAGTGTGTTTGTTTGGTTACCATACGCCTCCACATACGCTCACCACGATTAAAAAATCGCTAAATCGTAAATGCTATTAGTAGTAGTATTATGCTGTGTGTTTTTATATGCTTAACTTGTGTGTGCCTATTATGTGTATTGTTTACTCGCAAACGCTATCACAACGCAAACTCAACGCTACTCCCACAACTCGATTTATCACTCTAAAACGCAACGCGGCCTGAAACTCAGCACTACGCTAAAATACTTAAAGTACCAATACTATCTAACACGACAAAATGCATTAAACAAGCACCTTACACGCGAAACGAAGAAAAGGTTGCACTAAACAGCACCTTCGAACGAAGCAAGCTGGCCTCATACGAAGGCACTGCCTTCCTACGAAGGCAGCTGCTTCGAACAAAGGCTCCCTGTTCGAACCCAGCTCCTATATAAATACTCCCTCACGCCTCATTCATTCTCACTTGCTGATTTCATACCAAAACTCCGCGGAATTGCTGTCTGACCAATTTCAAGTAAGATTTAACAGTTTTATTCAATTATACAACGTTTTCCACTTCGATTTCCACAAGAATCACTTCATTTTCATCTAAAACTCTTATATTCTCACTTAAAACTTCATCCTTTCACTTAAACTTCTTCTTTTCTTCATAAATTCCTGTTTTTACAAAACTCTTCATCTTTTTCATCAAACCCTTCTTCTTTTACAATAGATTTACACTTAACCGAGTGTATTGGGACTAGCCATGGCTTCCCAAGTTAGAAATCAGTTGATTCACACTCACCAAGTGTTGGATCTAAGTTGAAACTCTTAAAAACCCGTTTATACTTGATTTTCACTCTAAAACGGACCTAAAACGGCATGTATTCTGTTCACCGAATAGTGGAACGGGGTAATGTCAAAAACCAGCTTGAATAGGAATCAGAAACACATCTGATTCAGGCGAAAGCACAACACCGAATGCCAAAAACAACCACGTTTGTGAACTGGACTGTTCTGTACGAAGGCACATGGCCTCGTACGAAGGCGCTGCCTTCGTATGAAGGCACTGGTTTTACACCTAACAGCCTGATTCTCACTCGTGACGCAATCAAAGACCTCTCCGACGCTAAGTTTGATCAGTAGCTTAAGGTTGGAGGGATGAACACTTGATTTTCCGAAGATGACGCGAAGACACTCGATTTTGGACAACGGAAGCAGCACATGTACGAAGACCCACCTTCGTACGAAGGCACCAGCTTCGTACAAAGCTTCTGTTTCCCACCGACACTAAGATTTTTGACCGTTTCAGCACTTTGGAGGACTTACGCTTCTATTCCCATACGTAGGCTGATCCGACACTCCCTTCAATCCATTGAGGATCGTGTTTCTTGATTAGTACACACTCTGTGAGTATACTCGAACCCATTCCCGTTTAACGCACTTTTGGGTGTTACATACGTTATCTATCAAAACACAACACACAACGCAAACACTTTATAAACGCTAACCGCTCCCGCATGCTATACGTGATTTGTTGAATGCTTGTTACTATGCTTACACAGTGTTACCACTAGACCGCCTTTAGCAACGATAGTTCTATAGTTTGGACTCAACACCTGTTGTGATAGGGGTTGCTAAGGATCACATTACTTTACTTCACGTGTTTACTTCGGTGAACATGTGTCGCGCATACTCTACATCGCAGTCACGTGGTTAGGTTGTATCATTGTTGATAGTTACATGCTTTGCCTGTTACGTGTTACATGCTGGTTATGCGTAAACACTTTTTATACTATATCTATGCAAACTTGTGTACTCACCTTTACTTTATGTATTGACTTTTATTTTAACCTATGTGCAGGTTGATGGTCTGTTTGCTGCAATGGATTAGGAAGTCTAGAAACCCGCAAATAAAAATCTAGGTTGTTAGACTTGTTTTTGTTTAAGAGATATGAACTCCGTTATGACTGTTGTTTGAAATATTTGTTTATTGGTATGGGACAATGACCTTTGAAAATATTGTCATTTAATAGTTGTTATGGATTCTCTTGAGCAATATGGTTCTTCTAGTGCCGCGCCCTGATGTTTCCACCATCGGTTGGGTGTGATACTCTGTCTCTTGATGCTGTTCCAACATTGTTTGCTATTACTCATCAGTATCAATGGGTTCTCATGACATGTTGATGAACTTTTGCTGCTTCCTCTATGTCTGGTGTTCTTTAGATCTGATCATCTTTTGGTGATGAGCTGCTATCGAATACTTCCACTTGATTGAGGACTTCCACCTGATTGAGAATATCTTCATGCTTCTTCTGATATGGTGAGTCTTCTACTATCAAAGAAAGCATGCTTTCTGGTGAAGTTGGTACATCTCTGGCAGAGGTCCAACCTTGGGTTGTACACCAGGACTTCATGACAGGTGACTTCCATATTCTTTCTGTCAGAGGCAATTCGGTGTCTCTTTCTTCAAAGGTTTCAACAATGATTATTGACCAAAATCTTGGATGTGGTAGATGTGTTTCAATTCTTCCAGACTTGGTGAGGACAGATTTCTTCATCATGTTAAATGTCTCTGTTCCATAATCAATGTTGTACCCTATGATGAGTTTGTACATGATTGTGAGAATAGACATGTTTTTCTGATCAGCTCCTCCAATCTTTGAGGTCAAGCATTTGTTCAGGGTCTGCACCATCACTTGCCAGAATGTAGATAGTTTGTTTCTTTTGAAGTCTCCAATTCTGGTGATTCATTCTTTGTAACCAAGCTCCTTGAACTGCTTCAAAAGTTCCTCCTTTTTAGGTGCTTCCATGTAGGCTGCTTTGATTGGAAGCTCTAACCATTCTCTGATCTTTCTTAAAGTGATGGTCAATGAAATACTTCCCTAGAGATGAGCTTTCATCTCTTCATCACCGATTTCTTCAAGATTTTGCACAATTTGTTGTATGATACTTTCAGGTGCATCTTTGGTTTTGATCATGGCTTGACTAATCAAACAATTTAGCAGAAATTCAAAGAAAATTTAACATCTTTGGTCATACAGCGTGTGTTCAGTGTTCATCTTGAGATTGTTGTCTTTAATGGCTAGAAAGTCATCTTCTTTTATGAAGGGAACTTCAAGTTCAACTGTTGGCATGTTGGGATTGACAGAGGTGGATGCAGACTTGGTGGGTTGAAGATGAATTTTGCTTTTAAAAAATGAGAGGGTTTTAGGGCTTGTAAGTGGGTTTTGAAATTGAAGGTGAATGTTAGAAGTCCCGGTTTTGAATTGGTATATATAGGATTTGTGGGGACAAAGGTTTCGTGGGTTGGTTAGTATTTAAGTTGGTTTATGATAAGTTAATTGTGATTTAACTTTATCCAAACCATTTTTTAAACTTTTTATATCTCCAACAAGATGGGTTTTAATTGGAGAATACTAATGGCCATGTGGTACCTTTTACCTCTTGTGAGACCCTTCTTGGAGAGAAAGGTCCAATTTTTGGAAAGAAAGGTCCAATTACATTCCTTCTAGTAACTTGACATCTTCTGAGCAGGTGTACATTCTTCCCCCTTTTGAAAGGCAAAATTCCATTTCTGATGATGTCATCAGAAAATGTGGTCTTTTATGTCAGTCATCAGAAATGCTTCTTCCCCCTTGTTAGAACGCATAGGTTTTTTTTGTAGATGAGCGGGAGTAAGTAAGGAATCACAAATTGTACTTACTCTAGGTCTTCTTATAGATCTTGCTATGCTCCCTTTTCATTTTTCAGCGGATTTTTAATTCTTTATTAGTAGAAAGAGAAATAACATGAAAAGTTTTTTTGAACAACTTATCGGAAAACATTATTTTTGTGATCCTTCATTTGTTCCATGAGTTATCTGATTTTCTTCAAAAGTTAGCAGATCTTATCAAAAAGATTTTATATCTCATCAGATTTTATTAGAAATGCAAATGGATTTACCAGATTTTATCAGAAATGTTCGATAATTTTATCAGAATATCTGTCCGTTTGATATTAAATGATTTTCTATCTGACATTCTTAATACTTGTTATTTTGAAGAGAAAACTTTTGCTTGCTCCTTGTTTTGTTTTATTTTTGCTTTGTTTTGTTTAGTTTTGAGAGATGAATAAAGGAAAGGACATATTATATATATATATATATATACAAAAAATAGGAAATATAGACAGATAAAGAAGAAAAAAACTTAATCTACATTAAAAATAAACTCAATGAAAGCCCAAAGTTGAGTCTCAAGTCCCGTATGGTTGGCAGTTGGCACCAGGTGTGCATTATGGAAGTTCTCTTGGAAGATCATCTCAGCTCTAGGATACGAGACTGGAACTGCTCTGAAGTCTAGCTAACTTGTGATTACCCTCATCAAGAAACGAGGATAGATAAGGAATGGTCGGCTAGAAAACAAGTTGCTTACAAATATCTCATCAGGTACTGAGAGAAGTTGTATGGAACATCATGCACTAATGCATGCACTGGTTCCATGAGCTTGTAGGAGATCTCATTGAAGTTCACAATCTTCTTTGAGAAGCATATCCCGAGCTGGGTGACAAGGAACTGCCATGGTTGGATAAAGTCGGACTTGGCAATGGCTCTCACTGGGCCATTTACATGATACCCCATCTGGGTCAGCATGTTGTTCAGGCACATCATTATCATCATTGAGATGAAGCACCTCTCTGATGATGTACTTGTTTAGGAGAATGAGCGTTCCCATCACCCATCCACCAATGGTGGTCAATCTTCCCTCGTGGAAGATGAGTCTGTCATTGAGCCAAAACTCTTGCAAGATATCTAGATGAATCCAGATATGTGCTATTAGTGCATAGACCAGTGGGCTGTTGAGCAGCCTGGCTAGAATGACGTTGCACCTCTCCCATGCTGGACCGGCTACGTCCATCCGTTACCTCAGGTTGTGTCTTGGGTGGTGGGTTAAGGGAAATTGTGTGCTTTCGATTTGTGCCATGGCTGAGAAGTTAGGGTTTGGAAGATAAAAGGTTTTGTTTTAGGGTTTTTGAGCAAAAGATGAGGATGAAAACGACTAATGATGTAGAAAAGATCACCAAGTGGTAGTTATTTATAAGTGAAAGTGCATCTTTGCCATAAATGGCACCTACCAACTTAGATTTTGTTTCCCCATTTTTCTTTATTGTTATGATCTGTTGTCGGGGGCATAAAAGAATATTGAGAGATAGATTTCTTCTCATTTATGATATAGGCGGCTATATTCTGAGAAACTCTTAGCATGAATTGTCCATGTGTCTCTTCTTTCTCTCTAAGTATTGATGAGTAAGCAATGAATGTGAAGAGAGAGTGCGAGCATGCATTAAATTTTGCTCAGATTTTCTACTTATTGACACAAACAACCCTAAGTGAGAGATTTTCAATTTGAGATAAAAAAAAATAAAAGAGAAGAAAAAATGTCAGAGAAAAGAAAAAAACAAAGTACGAAAAAAAAATGTACAAAATTTCATTGGTGGAATGGTATATATGCATGGAATGTGCATGCTTGAGAAAGAAAATAAAATTTTGAAGTTTTGTCAAATTTTTTGTTGACTAGGTCAAAATCTGATACTTAACCAAATTTTTGGTAAATTTATGAGATTTATGATAAGTCATTAGAATTTTCATCAGAATTCTGATCAATTTTCTGTCTATCAAAATTTTCTTTGTTTTATGACAAAACATTTTCTGTGTTTTCTTCATGCCTCATATTGACCGCTACCAATTTGCTGACTAAAAAGGTGAGTCTTTTCTCATCAATTGGTTTAGTGCAAATTTCAGCAATTTGATTTTGTCACACCCCGACTCGCAGCGGAAGCGCACGCGGGGAGCAACAGAAACATGGTACGAATACGCTATTTACAAAGATACTATATTGTATTCCAAAGGTACATCAATTTACATTGTTGATTCCATACTACAAGTATGCTATCACATTACGTTCTTGAAGATCACGTTAATCTTCTAATCCATATGCTTCTATACATGTATTCAGTTGTAGAGCAGTTCTTGTAACAGTAAACACAAGTATCACACAAGTCTCAAGTCACCTGAAAAGCATGTTAAGTTCGGAAAAGGTCAACTACAAATAGTTTGTGAGTTTCATTGTTTTAGTTTGCATCATATAGTTGAAAATGTAGTTTAAGTTTAACACATTTGATTAAATTATACTGAGCCCACAAGTGAAACCTTGACTGTTCACAAGTGCCATGTCCCACCTCCGACACCTCAGCACTTTTCCACCCCAAGTAGCTATGTCTAACACCACATAGCGTGCTCACAGAGAGTACATGGACATGTGCAATTGCAGTAGAACCCATGGCATACGTGCCAGCTCAATTGGGTTTGTACGACCAATCGTACTATTCACACATCCACCGGCATATAGTTTATCACTCATGTTTGTGGGGACTTTTCGTATGTTAGTATAACTCAAATAATTGACATCGAAACACGTTTGTATGTGCAAGTATGTTTGTATGTAACATGCCATTCACCCCATGTAAAACAGGAAAACGGGGTAAGGAAACTCACTTAGTATATAAGCACAACAATCACAAGATGTGTATGTATTAAGGCTCTATCACTTCACTCCTGGTATCAGTTCGTGTTTGGTTAATTACCGAATACAGGTTTCAAATTGGTAATTGCAATAACTCGGGTTCAGAAGAGAATAATCATCTGAGAGTCGACCTATAGCATAACTATTATCTTAGTGTCAGATTTTAGTTTGGCTTCTGGGCACCGTTTTGCGTGTCGGTTGAAGTCGCTTGTTTTAGATGTTCAGGAAATGGCATGATCATATGGAATGTACTAATGAGTTATTTATTAGAAATGATTAACTTTATATTAAGGGAGTTCGGTCGTTTGGGGATCTCAGGTTGCCCGATTTAAGTTTCTGTTTTCGCCGTCGGGGAATCTCCCGAACTGGCGTGTAATGTACCCCAAGTACCCATTTTTCCCCGGAACAGTCCAAAATGACTCGTGTTCCACTTATTGCCAATTTAGTCGTTGGTCAGTTAACTGTTTCGGCAGGTTCGTTATGCGTTTACAGTTGCCGGTTTTGTATAAAATAATAAGATTTTTAATATTAAAAATCATTACCCTGTGTATATATTTTATAAAATTCTGAAATTTTTTATATAAATTGGAAAAGTAAATAGTTTTCTGGAAAAAATATTTTCAGAATTTGTAAAATCAATTTACGTCTAAAATGACCCGACTTCCAAATATTCCCAAAAATTCATAGAAGTGTCCCAATATATCCAGAAACATCTTGGAAAAATTTGAGATTTTTTCGACTTCGTTAAACTGCGCTTCCGCTGCAAGTCGAGGTGTGACAGATTTTCTATTGGAGCAAAGTATATTTCCATATTACCTTTCTCCACATAATCTTTTATGAAGTGATATCTGAAATCAATGTGTTTCGTCTTGGAGTGATGAACTAGATTTGACGTTATTGCAGTTGCACTATTGGAGTCACAAAGTATAGGAATCTTTGTCAGATTTACACCATAATTCCTAAGCTGAGTTTGCATACAAAGTACGTATGAGCAACAACTTGCTGCTGCTACATATTCTGATTCAGTAGTGGATGTGGATACACAATTCTGCTTTTTATTTGCCCAACAAACTAATTTTTCTCCCAACATTTGATAGGCACCTAATGTGCTTTTTCTATCCAGTTTGCATCTTGCATGATCTGCATCTGTGTATGCTATTAAGTCCAAGTTTGTGCCTTTAGGATACCAAAACCAAGATATGATGTTCCTTTTAGATATTTGAAAACTCTTTTTACTGCTTTTAAATGGGATTCTTTAGGATTGCATTGATATCTTGCTAGAAAACAAGTGGAAAACATGATATCCAGTCTGCTGGCAGTTAAGTATAACAATGATCCTATCATTCCCCTATAAGTTATAATATCAACATTCTTACCATCTGGATCAGAATCGTTTGTTTCCTGTGGCCATGGGAGTTTTTGAAGATGAGCAGTTTTTAAGTAAGTATTTTCTTAAAATAGTTCTAACATACTTTGATAGATTAAAAAATATGCCATCACTTTGCTGTTTTACTTGTAATCCTAAGAAGAAGCTTAAACCCATCATGCTCATTTCAAAATGAATGGTCATTAATTTTTCAAACTTTTTGCAAAAATTGGGATTGGTTGATCCAAAGATAATGTCATCAACAAAAATTTTGGACCAACAAAGTGTGTCCTTTATGAGTTTTGAGAAATAGAGTTGTATCAATGGTACCTTTGGTGAAGCCAGAATTGATTAAGAAGTTTGAGAGTGTTTCATACCATGCTCTTGGACCTTGCTTCAACCCATACAAGGCTTTGTTTAGTTTATAAGCATGTTTTGGAAATTTGGGGCCAACAAAGCCTTTAGGTTATTGCACATATACTTCTACCTCAATTTTACCATTAAAAAATGTTAATTTTACGTCCATCTGATGAACTTTGAAGTCTTTGGATGCAACATAAGCAAGGAAGATTCAGATTGCTTCTAATATGGCAACTGGTGCAAATATCTCGTCATAGTCTATGCCTTCTTGTTGACAATAGCATCTGACCACCAATATTGCCTTATTCCTTGTTATGATACCTTGTTCATCAGATTTATTTTTGAATACCCAGTTTGATCCAATGACAAATTTGTCAGTTGGTTTGGGAACCAGATTCCATACTTGACTCTTTTCAAATTGGTCAAGCTCTTCTTGCATTGCTTGGACCCAATCTAAGTCATTGAGTGCTTCTTTGACAGTCTTTGGTTCTATCATGCTCAGGAAACCGAAAAATAGACACTCATGAGCTGTAGTTGATCGTGTCTTGACACCTTCTTCTGGATTCCCAATTATGCTTGACTGGGAATGTCCTTTGATCCATCTGTTGTTGTGTAAATTTGCTTGATCTGATGGTTCATGTGCTTCCCCCTGATATGTGGCCTCTTTTGAGTTAAAAGGATCAGAGTTCTGATGTATATTTGGATTTTCTGATGAATCTCCAGAATTCTGATCATTTGATCTAAGCATTTCTGATAATGGCTCCAGATTATCTGCAGGGTTAGTACATGACTGATTTTTGATTGTTTCATTGTTTTTGTAGTCACATTCTAGAAGTTCTTCTGTCAATTGATTAAGAAGATGTTTAGAATTTGCTTGACACTCTTTTGTACCAATTTCTTTTGCAATGTCACTAGAAATTTCGGTTTCTGAAGAATCATCAAATGATACATACAGATTTTCTCTTATTTTCCTAAAATTTATGATAAAGACTATGTAGGCTTTTGAGGATAAAGAGTAGCCAAGAAAAATTCCATTTTCAGCTTTTCTATCAAATTTCTCTAAACTATCAAAATCATTAAACACAAAACATCTACAACCAAAGGTGTGTAAGAGTTTGATATTTGGAATCCTTCCATTGATGATGTTATACGGGGAATTTTGTTCATGACAGTTCAATTTTGTGTAAAACAAGCATTTGCAACAGATTCTACCAAAAAGTAAGTGGGCAGTTTGGCATGAGCAAGCATTGTTCTTGCTACTTCTACCAAGGTTCTATTTCTTCTTTCCACTACTCCATTTTGTTGTGAAGTTCTTGGAGCAGAAAAATCATCAGAAATTCCTTTGCTGAGAAGGAAAGTCTCAAGTTTTGAGTTTTTAAATTATGTTTCGTTATCAGATCTGATTCTTCTGACATGTAATTTCAACAGGTTTTCTATTTTTTTCTGATAAATTTTATAATCGGATCTGGGGTCTCACTTTTCTTTCTTAAAAATTCAACCCAAGTGTACTTTGAACAGTCATCTACAATGACCAAATGTATTTCTTCCCAGAAAAACTTGTTGTATTGACAGGTGCACAAAGGTCCATGTGCAAAAGTTCTAAATTTTGAGAAATAGAAGACCTAGTTATTGTTTTGTGTGTGCTTCTTTTTTATTTTCTAAGCACACATGTTTCACATATTTTATCCTTTTTTGATGAAATAAATGGAGCTCTTGCACCAGATTTTTATTTGCTATTTGGTTTAGAGTTTTGAAATTCAAGCGAGCCAATCTTTTGTGCCATAACCAGCTACTACTTTTGTTTTCCTTTGAAAATAAACAAAGTTGAGGATGCTCAACTTCTACCTTGAAATCAAAGTAATAGATGGATTTTCTTATTCTTTTACCACTTTAATAAATTTTGTTATCATCTAAACCAACTAATAAATACTTTTCTGGTAAGAAGGTGTAACACCCCGAAAATTTTGTCCAATTATGTGACGACACACGTCCAAATCTCCAACTAGTCCCGACTATGTGGAGGGAGAAACCTCCAACTAATCCCGATTATATGGAAGGAGGAAGGACCTACACTGTACGTTCACTGAAACGTGTCCCGAATCTCCGACTGATCCCGACTCAAGGAAGGAGAGGGACTACTATTGTGCGTTAACTGAAATGCGTCTCGGATATTCAACTAATCCCCACTGTGCAGAAGGATAGGGACTAATATTGTATATATCGATAACTAGTTGATCCAAGGGATCAAATGTACAAACATTGTATTCTGGAAGTCCTTACAGACCCTAAAGCACCTTGGCTTACGGACCGTAAGGATGTGTGCTAAACAAGGCAATACACCGCCTTAGGTCCTTATGGACCGTAAGGCTTGAAGCTTACAATCCATAAGGGACCTGCAGACAGCAGAAAACAGCTGGCTACTGTTGCTGTTGTTTTGCCACCTTGTGAGCTATCTTGCCACACTCTCTGCTCTTCTTACACATCCTAGAACACTTGGAAATTGCTAGAGACTTCTGGGAACACTTGACACACTCACATTCACCCCCCTTGGCTATAAATAGCAACCTTCACCATAAACTTCAACTCACACCTTCACTCTCTACTCTAAAATACTTCTTGGAGCTTCTTCTGGACAAGAGGACTCCATCTCTTAGTTATTTTCTGCTCCTCACTTCCAAGTAAGTGGTCCTCCTAAGCTCTTCCATATTTATTTTAATTACTTGAAGTTTAAAGTCAAATAGTTGACTTTCTGTCTGACTTTAGCTTCTGACCAAATTGGTCAAGGTAAAGTTCAATCTGAACTTTCCTATGCGATCGTAATAATGATGGTATGATCCATCTGTGATCATACCCTCGGATTATTACGTTTACTAGTTGAATTGCTAAGTCAAGCATGCTATGTAAAAGTCGAATTTTTTATTAAACTTCATAAATAATGTAAATGGTTTTTATAATTTATAACTCAATACAAGTTATACAACTTGTATAAACTGATATTAGCATGCTTAACTCGTCTAATTCAGTTTAGAACCTCATTCTATGTCAAAAGTCAAGTCGTTTGACTGTTTCTTTGACTTTTGATTCTGACCCGTTTGGTCAACGTTAAGATATATTTTAAACTTATGTTGAGACCATATTATTATTGAGTATAACTCTATGAATTTATACCACATGGTCATTCCGTTTGATGGGTTAAATGACAAGTCTTGAAAATATTGTTAAGAGTAAATTGCCAAAATCGTCCCTGAGGTTTGGGTGTGTTTGCCAGTTTCATCCAATACAACTTTTTATACCATATTACCCCTTACTTTTGTGATTTTTTTGTCATTTTAATCCAAACGTCTAACTTTTTTTTTTTTTTTTGCCAAAATCGTCCATGAGATTTGGGATTTTTGCCATTTATATCCAAATATTTGATAGAAAATATAAAGCAAATTAGACATTTGGATGAAAATGAAAAAAAATCCCAAAAGTGAAGGGCAATATTGTACAAATAAAGTTGTTTTGGATGAAACTAGCAAACACGCACAAACCTCAAGGATGATTTTGGCAATTTACTCTATTGTTAAAAATGACCACAATGCCCTTATGTGGTCAAAATAGCTAATTAAATGGTTTTAGTCTAAACCGAGCTATAATCTAACTTTGGAACATAATATATATCAATTAAAAATATACTGTAATACTTGGACTTGTCATAGGCCCATCTGACCTTCCGAACCCGCCTTTACGCATATATAACTAGTTGTGCGAACTTAGTTCGCATAAACTAGGCGTAACAGGACAAAATCTCTCAAAACCATTCAAAATTAGAATGTTGGTCTAATGAACCTTTATCCAATGATTCCTTACACTCGGATAGGTATAAACCGCATTCTATCTGGTCTACGCTTAATCTAGCAAACCAATCCTATTCTTAAGTAACGGGTCGTGTCTAAGGAACTAACCTATGACCCATATACATTCTAGCAGATAACTAATTCTGTTCACTCCATACTATAAAACCCCCCAGATATTCGGACTTGAGTTTTAATAGTTTGACTTACGGATTTTGCTATATTAAAACCGTTATCGGTTGGAAGCTAGCAAAAAGGTAAATACTCATAACTTATTTTGTTTTTAAACTTGGGGTATGGTATTATATAAATGAGCCGCCTATGATTGCTCATAAATATACGAATTCGGTTAATCCGTTTTAATTGATAACTAAAACAATTGGGGGTTATTGGTATCGTGTCCGGGCGTCCCGACTCATGAACTATTATGGCCATACGGAATAACGTGCCGGGATACTGACTGTAAGACACGTTATTCAACTTTGGTGTGTACCTTAATCATTATAGCACTGAAAATGACCGGCTTTGATCTTTGGTTCCCATTGTATGACAAGTATGTAAATCTGGTGACAAGATAAAATCACAAGAAATATTAAATGATTACCTACGGGTTTTCTCTATGTATAAAATTCTTTTTGAAAAAACTATTTTCAAAATGAGCCAGTTAATTGTATTTACCAACGAAAGCTGACATATTTTCAAAAGACTGAACTGTAGGTACCGAACCTTGATATTAGGCTGGGAATCCAGGTCGGCTATGATAAAGGCTATGGAATTTGCAACTCCTAGCTTAAGACCTATGATGTCTAAAGCTCATTTTACTAGATTCTGCCTGTGGGTTTGTACTCGAATACTTGTATAATTTTTTATTTATATATTCAGACTTTTATTGAATGAATATTTTTACCCCAATACTTCTGTTGCCTATTATAAATTGTGATACTGTTATCCAATCATCACGCTTAAACCCTACCCATCCGGGCCCACCGGAAATCAGGGTGTGACAGAAGGTTATCTAGAAACCTTTGTCACAAAATTGCACACAGCTGAGAAGAATATATTTTAAACCTTCTACATAGGCTACTTTCTTAATGGTTAGTGGTCCATAGGTGATACTACCATATCCCAATGCTCTCCCCTTTACCCCACTAACGAAATTTGGCAATTTACCCAGTTTTTGTTTAAAGTTACTAAGTAAGCTCTTGTCCCCAGTCATGGTCCTGAAACGGAAAGGTTAGAGATTTTTTGGTACCCAAACCTGTTTGGTTACTTTTTCTGATGAAAATTTGCTTGATGTTTCTTCTTCGGATGGGTAGTTCTCATTAGATTTTTTGTTAAATGCTGAGTCATTAATAGATAGTTTGTTTTTCTAAAGATGTTGTTGAATAAGCCTCAGTATTTCAACACACATACAATCCATTTTGACAAATTAGATTGTGATGGAAGGTTTGCAGTTCTTTGAAATTTGGGATGAGTTCTCTTTGTGTTTTCTAAGAAATTTTGTTTTGTCTTATGCCTTTTTCCCTCTGAACATGATTTTGATGATAAAGAAAAAACTGTCAGAGCTTGCTGATTTGCAAGATTCTGCATCGGATTCTGATGACAATTTATCAGAATTTGGATCTGATGCTTTTACAAAGGTGGTGGGATGTTTGGTATTTGTTTTTCTTTAACCTAACCCACCACCTTTGTTTTTTTGGTGTTGTTTCTATTAAGTTTATAAACTCTCTTGCTTGTTGAAAACCTTATACATTGATCTCACTATCATGAATTTTTTTGTAAAAAGTTTTTCTTTCTTTCTCATAAAATTCTATTTTAGCTTCTTTTGTTAAATTCTCTTCAAGTAGAGACTTATTCTTGGTTTTAACTTCACTTAACAATTTTTGCAAATCATCAGATTTTTTTGTTTTCTGCAATATGTTTTTCTTGCAAGAGTTTGAAATCTGTCATAAGCTTATTCAATTGATGTTTCAAATCTTGTTTATTTGAGCTTACCTTGTGTTCTGTAGAATCAGATTCTTTATCAGAAATTCTTACCATTAGATAAAAGTTTGCCATTTCCTCTTCCTCATCATCAGCATAATCATCTGTTAGCCAGGAGTCTGTTCCTGCAATTAAGCTGACATGTTGTTGTCTTTTGGCTTCTTCAAGCTTTTTCTCATAATAAGAAACATCTTTTAGCTTCTTGTTTTTGCACTCTAAGGTATAGTGTCCCTTTTGCTTGCACTTGTAACTTCAGTTTTCCTTTATCTTTTGATTTTCCTTCTACCCTTCCTCTATCACCCTTCTGGTATTTATTACTTCCTCCTCTTAGTCTTTGCTCAAATGTTTTTGTGAGCAATGCAATTGTCACGGCGAATGCTGAAAAATCTGATGAAGTATCAAAATTATATAGGCTTGGATTCTAGCATTGAGAGGTTTGTGGATCAGAATTGATTGTTCTCTGTGAGTTGGAAATGAGGGCTATAGGTCCTCCTCTTTGTGTCGACTTTTATAAATATTCATGACACCAGAGGCAAAAACTTCTAAAATAAGCACCTTTACATATTGTTTGTACTAAAGTATTAGTTGACTTTTGATTCCAAACAAAGTTTTATAATAAAAGGTCTTTATTTTTCTTTCATAAAGCCAACGCTCATTTGTCTCATCTCTTGACAAATTCATATGTTGCACAGGCGTTATTTGTTATGCATGTGATTCCACTTCAAAAGATTATCTATTCACGAGTTCGAATATTATGTCGTGATACTCATTTTAAATCTTGATAACTTGCATTATTGCAAAAACTGTGACAACTGTCAAATTTGCGTGTGTCCGTACAATTATTAGACCATGATTAATGCTTAATGACTGTGCTGATTTACAAGTTATGACATGAATTGCTTTCTGATCATTATCATCATACATACATGTGCATCATATATTGCAAACGACATATCATTCCTACATGCAAACTTTGTTGATTCAAATGATGCACGAAACTCTGGCTGCACAGTTATCAGACAAATCAGAAAA
Organism: Helianthus tuberosus; assembly: GCA_030545235.1. NCBI lineage: Eukaryota > Viridiplantae > Streptophyta > Magnoliopsida > Asterales > Asteraceae > Helianthus > Helianthus tuberosus. The sequence goes on from CM060440.1 coordinate 68,694,236, forward strand.
ATGCTGACAGAGTTCAGTAGATAGACAGACATTGTATTGAGACCTAAAATGGGCCAGAAACCAAGTATCACATTAGTATAGTGTGTAGGAAAGTAAGGATCACAAGACTGCCTTCCTAGTGATAGTTTAAGTGCCGGAAAGTGCCTAAAACTCACATGAACTGCAAGAATTCTGCAGAATTCAGTAAAATTCAGCATTTAAACAACATAACATCATGTAGAAACATGCTTAAATGGTCCTGAATACTTTCCTAAGTGTCGGGAATCGAAACTGTCATAAAAGGGAACATAAAGCACACTAAACTGCAAAGTTTAGCACCTTAACGAACCGGTAACCAAACGAACAACCGGACACTACCCGAAACACCAAATTTTCACTAGAAGCATTGTTTTGACATTACCAAGCTAGTTATGATCCCCCGAACATCATAACACACTATACAACATACTAATAACTAAATAACCTAACTAGACACTTGGATTTCAACGATGATCTAACCATAACATTACAACCTAGCCTAAGACCCCCCCCCCACCTAGTTCACGGCCATAGTGTGGGCCCCACATCAAGATTTGTTTAAATATTCTATTGGATCTTGCCATTGCTTTCCTAAACATTAGAACCATTGGAAACTACATGAGATTGGATTATAAGTAAGACTTGGAGTCCTAAGCTTCATAACTTCACACATTGAAACACATACTTCTTCTTCTCCTTCCTCCCTTCACCTCACGGCTCCCACACACCTCCCACACATCTCCATTTTCACTTCCATTCCATCCATTCCCAAGTGATATTAAGGTGTAAGGAGCTAAGTTAGGAAGCTTGGAGCTTTTGGAAGTTGAAGGACCTTCACCGTTTGCTTTTCTCCACTTCAATTCTTCACTTGATCATCCCTAGCCTTGAGCTAGTAGTAAGATCTTCTAGTCTTCATTTTACATCTATTTTAAGTGGTTAAAAGATGATACAAGATGATTATCATAAAGATCACTAAGAAACAAGAAGATGAAACATGAACATAAGCTTAAAGTTATAAGAAATCATGAAGGAATCATGTGTTTATGTGTTGAATCACTTGTTGATTGATGTTTGCTTATGAAAATAATGTAGATCATCATATGATCTTGCTAGATCATGATTAAAAACAAAATCTAGCAAGATGAGAGGATGAACATGTAAGAGATTCATGGATCATCCACACATAAAGCATGAACTTGAAAGAACAAAATGTTTTCTTGAGAAATAATGATCAAAGTGAGTAGTAATACTTGTAGATCCAAAGATTTATGGATGAGTTTTCAAAGAAACCAAGTTAAAAAATAAGTTTTACTAAATCTTGGTTCTTACATAAACAAACTTTATTTTTGGTGGTTAAACAAGTGTACAAACACTTGTGTAACAAGAAGAATTCATAAAGAAATATTTTTAGAAATGATGATCAAAAGTTGTAAAGATCAATCTTCTTTAAAAATGAAGTTTTTAAAGAACTAATCACACTTTAGAAGGTAACAAGGCTTACTAAGGACACTAGTAAGTTCCTACAAATTTTTACAAAGATTCAAGTTCATGAAGTAGTAGATTATACTTGTTTTTGGCAAAATTGCTAAGTAAGGGTTGTTTATTATTGTTTGAGGATTGATTGTGATGATTTTTACAAAAGAAAATGATATGCTTAAAAGCATGGAAACCTCCATTTTTAGGGGAAACTATGGCAAAATTTTCTAAAAATCTAAACACATAGAAAAATATTTTTTAGACAAATGTTTACAAGTGTATTTTAGACCATGAATGGTTTCATAAACTTTGCCATAATTTTTGCTACAAAAATTATAATTATTGGAGGTTGGTTTTTATAATTAAAAGTGACTAAATATGTATTTAGGAAATATATATTTAGAAGACACCATGTGTGATTATTTGTATATACTTTGTATATTAGTTATATTATTTTAGGACTTGAACTAATATATCACATCAGAATACCAAGGATTACAATCTAAAGTATTACCAAAATTCCAAGGAATGAATATACAAGTTGTATACAAAATATTGATGAAAACCGAACTATGGAATAAGACTTGCAAAATATTCCGGAAATTATATTCACAAGTATATTTTGGTAAATAATATTTTGGGCACCAAGAGACAAAATGTGATTTTTATGATTATTACAAGAATATATCATATTTTGACAAAGGAAAATATATTATTTTTGGACAAGTATAAATATATATTTTTCTTGGAATTAGTCGAAGATGTATTATTTTTGGGAGAAAATATACACTTCTTAAACAAACATGAAATACAATATTTTTTGGTGAAAGATATATCTTCTCAAAATAAATATGAAATATATCATTTCTGGAGAAAAATGAGTTTACATATATTTTACAAATTAGACATGAAAATATATTATCTTTGAAACTTATGACAAAATACAAATATTTTTGCCAAAAGAAAAATTCTAAGAAATATTTATTACAATATATATTTTGGAAATATATATTGGTGGGTTTTTATTAAAGATAATATTCCGGAAAGTTAATACGAAATTAAGTATAAGAATACTTAATGAATACAATAAAAATACGTATTCTCATACGTATAAATACACACCGGAATACGACCCCAATACATGGCAAAAATATACAAATACAAGAATACGAATACACCCATCCTTGGGAAAGAAATACATGTATAATTACGTGGAAAGTGTCAAGTTAATATATTGTTTTAACTATTATCCCAAGATTTAATAAATATAATTCAAGTTAAAATATTTATTATTTTAACAAATAATTATATAACATGGGATAATGTTGAAGATACAAAGAATGTAACTCAAAAACACTAACTAATACTAAATCAAGGCACGTCCTGTTCATCTAATGGACCATACTACGCATGTAGGTAGTCGTGCGTTCTAGAGGAAGCTTTGAGTTACATTGGATACGAGGAACGCAAAACTGTGAGTTCATAACCCCCTTTTCTTTTAACTGTTTTCAGTTTTATAACTTCGGGGGTGAAGTACATGTTACAAACTGTTTACAAACATTTATACGTGGTATGGTTAGCTAAGGAAAGGCACTGCTAGATCATGTGAGTGGTGGGTATGACGCTTAAGGCCATTAATCCTCTTTGTAGGACCGAGGGACATGAGTGATAGATCTATTTGGGTGTAGCGAGCCCCACCCATGCGTCCGTCGAGTGGACCATGTGGTGACTATGTCTTCTTGCCGGAGACAAAGTCTGCTAGGTTTGAGCTTTCCTGCATCACGTCACAAATATTAATGTATTAGCTACATTAATTGATCTGTTTCCTTGTTGCTTTCATACCGGGTTTTCAAGTACATACTTACAAATGTTTCAAAGGTTTATTCACAAACACACACATGAACTCGCTCAACTTTTGTTGATGATTTCAAACTACATGTATTTCAGGAAATTAAGTATGGATCTGGCGGGCGTTGGAGTTTTACAAGTCATGTCTCTAATAAAAGGTGTCATCCGATGTCGAAGTGTTTGGGTTATGTATTTTATCTTGGATAAGATACATGGCTCGAAACCTATATTGTTTGTGTCTTTTGTAAAGTCCTTATGGATCTAAAACTGGCTGGTATTGTATTTTGAACTTGAAGTCAGCGTTTTGGGATCTTAAAACAATGTTGCTTGTAATGTTTTGAAACTATCTATGGATGAACACCTTGGATGTATCATATAGTCGTTTGTTATGGTTGAATGCAATGATATTAAGCAAGTCACACCAAATCACGCTTCTGCAAAAGTCAGGGTGTGACAAAACGTTGACTTTTGATATCAAGTCAACAGATTTATTGGAAAACTCCTTTTCTTTTCAAAGTCACCTATCGGGTTTTCATTATAACCATTTCTTGTCAATACATATATTCATTGTTGGAATATGTCCCAAACCAAGCTCAATTGTTTGAACGTGTTCACAATTTGTATTCAATTCAAAAGCCTATATATGATGAATTGAGATCATCATATTCAAAGAAATTTCAACTAACCCTTCATTGTTTAAATTATAGTAGACTAGGTTAACGTCTTCAACTCCAACAAATCATTTGTTAAATCACGACACCTTGTGGTGGAGATTTCTTTGAAACTTGGACTCATTTCATTTTCATACCTGATGTCGCAACCCTCGATCCCTTATCTATCCCGGGAACGGGCGGACGCGAACTCAGAATTTCGGTGGTATCAGCTTATTAATTTGGCAGCGGAATTTACATCAGGACTGTGGTTAGGAAATGTTTATCAGAGTACAACCACCATATTTAATATTAATAATCACATGGGTAAAACCCAAGTTTCTTATTACAATACATTTATAGGGATATACCCTATTTTATTGAATTTAAAACATCGTTTATTAGGTAACTTTTATAGCCACATTTTTCCCAAGCCTTCAGTGCTCTCCAGCTAGCTTTTTACTAATTGGCTGTCACATTATGTTACCTGAAACGCGCTTTAAAAACATTTGTCATTGGGAAATACTGGTGAGTGAATCCTAGTTTAATCAAGAAACATTTTATCAATTAAAAGAGTATTGAGAGCGATCACATTGTTTATTTCTACACAATTACTCCATTTAGTACTGTCAATCCACTGACTTGTGGGTCATATTACACATTAGCTAACTCATTGTCCAATGGTAACGTATTGTCGTCCCGACTTACTACTCACAGTGTAGTAAATTTTATATACAAACCCCAACATACCGGCAGTAATTGAAGAACTATAAAGACTCAATCACTGCTTAATCAGATTGTAAAACATTTAAGGTTTTGTAAAACAGTTCACAAAAAGGTTAACAAAAAGAGGATAAACTCACATTGCTATCTTAGACTTTGCGTAAGGGTTTCCTGGGAATAATCTACAATTTATACAAATGTACATAGGTTAGTATCATAACCCTTTGAAAATATTAATGATACCCTCCCCGAGACGGCATTCCAACAACTACGTCGGCCAGAACCACGACAGTTGTTACGGAACCCTAAATCAATCGGGCAGCGTATCTATTACGAAACTGGGGTTATAATACTTACAACGGGGCAGAACCTCGCTAATTAGGGGGATAAAATACCCGCGTATTATGCCTAATATTCAGAAAGTGAGATTGAGAAATGAAAATTTAACGAGTTCGACTGAGATCCGAGGCCTCCTTTATATAGTGCTGAAATCTGGTCTTCACGCGGCCCGCGTAAAGGTAAGCTAAGGCTTACGCGGCCCGCGTTGACCTCGGGTCAAAGCGTAGCTTATCCGGATCATCAACTAGACTTGACACGATGATGACACGTGTCATCACCGGGCTGCGCCACATTTTGGGACACTCGAGGCCCACGTTAACTTAAGGGGGATCTTATGCGGCCCGCCTTAACTTAAGAAATCAGACGGAATCAGGTTCTAACCTTCATACCGCCCGCGTGAAGGTTGAGGTGGGTCTACGCGGCCCGCCTCAGCTCTAGATTTCCATTTTTTTAATACTATTTCATATATTTCGGGCTCGGTTTTCACATACGGGGTGTATATAAAGACATATTGAGATATTTTAAAGTATACTAGAGTGTTGGAAATATTCGAGAGTGTCGGTTTTACTGAGGGTTGTTACATCCTCCCCACCTTGTTTTAGAGCTCGTCCTCGAGGTCTACTGGAACAAGTGCAGATATTTCCTTTGCATTTCAGATTCAAGCTCCCATGTGTACTCAGGTCCTCTTTTGGAGTTCCACTTTACTTTGACCAGAACTAGTCTCTTATGCTTGAGATTCTTGACTTTCCTGTCTTCAATCTGTAGAGGCCTTTCTACAAACTTGAGTTGTTCATTTACCTCTATATCCTTAAGAGGTACTACTAATGATTCGTCAGCTAAACACTTTTTGAGATTCGATACATGAAATACATCATGTATTTCCGCCATTTCTTCTGGCAGTTGTAGCTGATAGGCTACAGGTCCTATTCTTCTAATAATCTCAAAAGGTCAAACATACCTGGGACTTAGCTTTCCCCATTTGATGAATCTTACTACTCCTTTCCAATGAGAGACTTTTAATAATACTTTATCTCCTACTTGAAATTCCAAGGGTTTGCGTCGTTTATCAGCATAACTCTTCTGTCGATCACGTGCTGCTTTTAGTCGTTCCTTGACTTGAATAATCTTGTCAGTTGTTTCCTGCACTATCTCTGGTCCAGATAGTTGCTTTTCCCCAATTTCTGCCCAACAGACTGGGGTTCGGCAATTTCGTCCATAAAGTGCTTCGAATGGTGCGGTATTGATACTTGTGTGATAACTATTATTGTAAGAAAATTCTATTAAAGGTAAGTGATCGTCCCAATTACCTCCGAAATCAGTTACACAAGCTCTAAGCATGTCCTCCATTGTTTGAATTGTCCTTTCGCTTTGTCCGTCCGTTTGAGGATGATAAGCTGTGCTTAGTTTTAACTTGGTTCCCATGGCTTTTTGGAAACTTGACCAAAAATGAGAGGTAAATCGACTATCCCTATCAGAAACAATTGATAAAGGAATACCATGTAAAGAAACAATTTCATTTACATACAATTTGGCTAATTGTTCCATACAGAAAGTTTCTTTCATTGGTAGGAAATGAGCTGATTTGGTTAACCTATCTACAATCACCCAGATTGTATCATTACCTTTCTTTTTTTTGGGTAATTTAGTAACAAAATCCATTGTTATTAATTCCCATTTCCACACCGGCATTTCTAATTGTTGTAGAAATCCTGAGGGTTTCTGGTGTTCAGCTTTGACTTGTGAATGGGTTAAACATTTAGAAACATAGGCTGCTATGTCCTTTTTCATTCCTATCCACCAGAAATTTTTCCTTAAATCCTGGTACATTTTATCATTTCCTGGATGAATCGTATATTTGGACTTATGAGCTTCTTCTAATACACGATGACGTAGGTTTCCTAATTTAGGTATCCACATTCTCTTTTTATGGAATCTCCAAATTCCATCTGTTCCTTGTTCTAATTCTCTTAGCATACCTTTTAGCTTTTCAGTAACTTCCTTGATTACTGATTCTTGTGCTTCTCTTATTTGATCATTTAAATCTACTTGCAGATTTAATTTAAGAGAACGTACCCTTTTTGGTTTTTCATGATACTTTCGGCTTAAAGCATCTGCCACTACATTTGCTTTTCCTTCATGATACCGGATATCACAATCATAATCACTAAGCATCTCCATCCAGCGTCTTTGTCTCATATTCAACTCCTTTTGTTTGAAAATATACTTTAAACTCTTATGATCAGTGAATATGGTAAACTTACTACCGTAAAGGTAATGTCTCCAAATCTTAAGAGCAAAAATTATAGCTTCTAACTCTAAATCATGGGTGGAATAATTCTCTTCATGATTCTTAAGTTGTCTAGATGCATAGGCTATTACCTTTTGACGTTGCATTAACACACATCTATAACCTAATTTAGAAGCGTCACAATAGACTACAAAGTCTTCAGTTCCTTCTGGTAATGCTAGTATGGGTGTATGGGTTAATCTTTGCTTAAGAATTCTAAAAGCTTCTTCTTGTTTTAATCCCCATTCAAACTTAACAGATTTACAGGTTAGCTTAGTTAAGGGAATGGCTATTCTAGAAAAATATTGAATAAACCTTCTATAATAACCGGCCAATCCTAAGAAACTTCTAACCTCGGTTGGTGACTCAGGGGTTTTCCATTTAGTAATCGCCTCGATTGTTGTTGGATCTACATGAATTCCTTCATGATTGACTAGGTGTCCGAGAAATTGTACCTGTTCTAACCAAAATTCGCACTTGGAAAATTTAGCATAAAGCTTTTCCTTTCTTAATAAACTTAAAAATGCGTGCAAATGCTTTGCATGATCCTCTTTATTCTTAGAGTAAATGAGAATATCATCTATGAAAACGATTATGAATTTATCCAAATATGGCTTACATATTCGGTTCATCATGTCCATAAATGCAGTTGGGGCATTGGTTAAACCAAATGGCATGACAGTAAATTCATAATGGCCATACCTTGTTCTGAAAGCGGTTTTAGGAATATCCTCTTCCTGTACCTTTAACTGATGATATCCTGACCTGAAATCGATTTTAGAGAAAAATCAAGCTCCTTGTAGTTGATCAAACAGATCATCGATTCTTGGTAATGGATACCGATTCTTAATCGTGACCTTGTTTAATTCACGGTAGTCAATGCACATACGCATTGATCCGTATTTCTTTTTAACAAACAGTATCGGCGCTCCCCATGGCGACGAACTTGGCTGTATAAATCCTTTTTCTAACAATTCGTCCAATTGTTTCTTTAATTCTTGCATTTCTGCAGGTGCCAAACGGTAAGGTGCTTTGGCAATCGGTGTTGTTCCTGGTATTAAATGGATTCTGAATTCAACTTCCCTATCTGGAGGTTGCCTTGGCAATTCTTCTGGAAATACATTTGAAAACTGAGATACTACTGGAATATCCTTTAAATCCTTTCCTTTAGTGTTAGTGATTATGGAAATCAAATACACTATAGAACCTTTTCTTATATAACTTGCAGTTTTCATCACAGGGATGAATTTTGTGGATCTAGATGTTTTACCTCCTTTAATTGTGATCGTTTTACCCTTTGGTGAATTTACTTGGATTGACTTTTGATCACATAAAATACTAGCTTTATTGGCTATTAACCAATCCATTCCTAAAACAACATCGAATCCTGCCAGATTCGTGGGATAAAGGTTTGCAATAAATTTCTGATTTAAAATTTCTATGCTTGCTCCCTTCAAGATTTCAGAAATCCTAACGGTTTCCCCATTAGCTGTCTCTACTAAGCATTCTTGTGGTAGTTTAGTTAATGACTTATTTAGAAATTTGCAAAAGGATGTATTAATAAAACTTTGGTTTGCACCAGTGTCAAATAATACTTTAGCAAAGACATCATTAACTAAAAACGTACCAGCTATGACATCTGGAATCATTTTGACTTCATCTGCAGTCAGAACAAATGCTCTAGCATTTTTAGTATTCTTGTTGTTTGTAGCTGGAGCTAATTTCGGACAGTTTGGCCTGATATGACCTTTTTCTCCACAGTTGTAGCATAATCCATTACTGGATTTCTTCCTGTAATTTTCTTCCTTGTGTCCTGGCATCTTGCAATAATTGCAGAGAGTGGAGCATTTTCCCGAATGCTTTTTCTTGCAGATCTTGCAGTGTGGTGCAGAGGTAGAACCCATATTCCTACGATTGTAATTTCCAGAACGGAATTCTTGAGTAAGCCTTTGGGTTAGGTTCCTCCTCTGGTCTTCTTCTCTAGTATGGATTAATTCATCTGTCAAGGTATTGGCTAGTTCTACAGTTTCTTCTATAGTTTGAGGTCTAGCTGCCTTGACTACATGTCTAATCTCTCCAATTAATCCCCAGATATAACGGGAAATTAACACTGGTTCTGGTGAGGTAAGAGTTGGCACTATTCTAGCATATTTGAAGAATAACTTAGTGTACCCCTTACTATCCACACCAGTCATCCTAAGGTTTAGGAATTTGTTTGCTATCTGTTCCTTTTCATTGGGTGGGCAGAATTTCCTTTCTACCTTATTCCTAAATTCTTCCCATTCCATATTATAAACCCTATCACTTCCTCTAGACTGAAGGATAGTGTTCCACCATTCTAAGGCTGAATTCTTAAATAGATTGGAAGCAAACATTATCTTGTCCTCTTCCGCACATTTACTTATTTTCAGAACAGCCTTCGTCTTTTCTATCCAGCGTAGAGCTGCAATAGGTTCTTCATTGCCCGAGAATTCTATTGGTTTACAAGACCAGAATTCTCTGTAAGAACAACCGTAAGACAGGGTTCTTCTTCTTTTGGGAATAGGCAATTGAAGTACAGGTCCATTGTTCACGCTGTTTTCGGGTTCGATGGGTCGCTTACTGCTATGCTTACTTTTATTATTCGCTTCTTGAATAGTTTGAATAATAAATGGCATTGCATCTATAATTCCTTGTGCTACTATATGTTGAACAACACTATTATCCATTTGGTTTTCATTGTTATTGATGCTTGGATTCTCATTAACCACGTTAATGTTACTCTGGTTATCGTTATTCAGATTTTCTTGATTTCCTTCGTCGGCCATCTGAATTTATAAACATTTACCAATCATTAATATCACAAAAATAATAATTAATATTGTCAATCACATGATACGCATTTTTGCCAAAAGCGTCGATCATTGCGACTATACTCTATTTTCATATACTATGCGTCTATTACACACTAGTACTGAAATAAAAATTACTATACCAATAGAAATAGAATCACACTAATAGTAATATGCATCCGCACACACATATTTTATTTTATTTTATTATTTTATTATTTTTTTCTATTATATTATTATTACTACTACCGTTTCCTCCATTCTCACATTCACGGATATGGATTTATCCAAAATCCATATTGCGTTCATCGTATTTCCATACGAGGCGCTCTCCCACCTGACGCATTCTCTTAGTGCTTTCTAAAATTTCCTCCCCAAAAGTCCTAAGTTCTTGGATGTTTTCTGCACTCATTGGGGGTGCAGGTTCTAGGACTGGGTTTGGAATCTGGGGTGCGGGTTCCTGATATGGGGGTGAAAGTGCCTGAAATTGGTAAGGATCTTCTAAGATCTCCCTAATATATTCATCATGGTAATAGGGATCTAAAGGGTCCATACCTGGATAGGCTCCTATGTTCTGTATGGGTGAGTCTTCATGGATAGGGTAACGTTGCACAAAGTCCCTATTGTCGTCCCACCAGGGGTCGTAATTTGGGTCTAGGGGGTTTGGTGCAGGTACCCTAGGGATTTCTTCTGGGTTAAAGTCATGCATCTCCACTTGGTTTTCAGGGTTTTCTATCTCCATGGGTTGGTCTGGGGTTTGTGGTTGTGGGGCTACTAGTTGTTCCAGACTTGGGTCAGCAGCAGTTGTAGCTAGGATATGGAAATTGGCTAGGATCCTATTAAGAATATTCTGTGTATGGGCATCTGACTCTCGCTTAACGGCTGCTAAGGCTCTTTGATGTTTCAACTTTCGCATTCTTTTCCTACGCGCAAACGCTTCCTTACTGAACCATCCTCGTTTCATATGAGGGAATGGCTCTTCAGACTGAGCTTTAAAGGCAAATATCACTTCTTCCTGATCAGCAGTATACCCAGAAAGGGCAGGCTGTGAAGAGGTATCTTCACTCTTAGGTGATTCAGACAACTGACGACTCATGTCTGAGGGTCATTGATCACTCTTACTGTAAACTAACAAATAGTCAAATAACACATAACAAATAATTACAGTTATGCACATATTTCCGTAATTTATTTCCTAACACAAAATTTAGAATTTAAGTGTCAGCAGAACACTTCTTTGGCTCAGACCAGTGGCTAGGCTCTGATACCACCTTCTGTCGCAACCCCCGATCCCTTATCTATCCCGGGAACGGGCGGATGCGAACTCAGAATTTCGGTGGTATCAGCTTATTAATTTGGCGGCGGAATTTACATCAGGACCATAGTTAGGAAATGTTTATCAGAGTAAAACCACCATATTTAATATTAATAATCACATGGGTAAAACCCAAGTTTCTTATTACAATACATTTATAGGGATATACCCTATTTTATTGAATTTAAAACATCGTTTATTAGGTAACTTTTATAGCCATATTTTTTCCAAACCTTTAGTGCTCTCCAGCTGGCTTTTTACTAATTGGCTGTCACGTTATGTTACCTGAAACGCGGTTTAAAAACATTTGTCAGTGGGAAATACTGGTGAGTGAATCCCAGTTTAATCAAGAAACATTTTATCAATTAAAACAGTATTGAGAGCGATCACATTGTTTATTTCTACACAATTACTCCATTTAGTACTGTCAATCCACTAACTTGTGGGTCATATTACACATTGGCTAACTCATTGTCCAATGGTAACGTATTGTCGTCCCGACTTACTACTCACAGTGTAGTAAATTTTGTATACAAAACCCCAACATACCGGCAGTAATTGAAGAACTACAAAGACTCAATCACTGCTTAATCACATTGTAAAACATTTAAGGTTTTGTAAAACAGTTCACAAAAGGTTAACAAAAAGAGGATAAACTCACATTGCTATCTTAGACTTTGCGTAAGGGTTTCCTGGGAATAATCTATAATTTATACAAATGTACATAGGTTAGTATCATAACCCTTTGAAAATATTAATGATACCCTCCCCGAGACGGCATTCCAACAACTACGTCGGGCAGAACCACGACAGTTGTTACGGAACCCTAAATCAATCGGGCAGCGTATCTATTACGAAACTGGGGTTATAATACTTACAATGGGGCAGAACCTCGCTAATTAGGGGGATATAATACCTGCGTATTATGCCTAATATTCAGAAAGTGAGATAGAGAAATGAAAAATGAACGAGTTCGACTGAGATCCGAGGCCTCCTTTATATAGTGTTGAAATCTGGTCTTCACGCGGCCCGCGTAAAGGTAAGCTAAGGCTTACGCGGCCCGCGTTGACCTCGGGTCAAAGCGTAGCTTATCCGGATCATCAACTAGACTTGACACGATGATGACACGTGTCATCACCGGGCTGCGCCACATTTTGGGACACTCGCGGCCCGCGTTAACTTAAGGGGGATCTTACGCGGCCCGCCTTAACTTAAGAAATCAGACGGAATCAGGTTCTAACCTTCATACTGCCCGCGTGAAGGTTGAGGTGGGTCTACGCGGCCCGCCTCAGCTATAGATTTCCATTTTTATTTATTTTTTAATACTATTTCATATATTTCGGGCTCAGTTTTCACATACGGGGTGTATATAAAGACATATTGAGATATTTTAAATTATGCTAGAGTGTTGGAAATATTCGAGAGTGTCGGTTTTACTGAGGGTTGTTACACCTGAGGTACGAATTTATCTATCTTCTGTTGATTCATCATCCTAAAATAAATCTTAACACAACTATGTGTTAGGATAAGGGTACATAAATTCATATTATATTCCAATGTGCCTCCTACATTTCTTTCATCTTTGATCAATCCTACGATATTCAATTGTTCCTTCATTTAAACATCCTATCTTTTGAATATCCAGATTCACTTCCTTGAAACTTTCAGTTAATTTCGAAAACGGTGAATCCGTTCGGTCACCGTAATCATTGAATTCTTTCAATCACTACAACACCTTGCGGTGTCTGTATAAATCTGTAGCCTGTGCTAATAGTAAACCCTAATCATATCAATTCATACGTCGTAGTCTTGATACATTTTGTATTAAGACAATAATACACTAAATTCTATTATATTATCCGGTGTATCCCTGCCATTTAAATAAACGTCACTGATTTCTGGTTTGATCATTGACAAATCATTTTTCATACTTCTATTTTCCAATTGAGATTATTGATTCAGAATCTCCCTCAATTGATGATCAAAGAAAGTTCTCTTTTGACATTGAATCCTATTGTTTCTAAAAATCGTTTACATTCGATTCTTATGTCTCGATCAATTTGTGAAACTCAGTCACCTTGATAATGGTATCATTTCACCTCGTTCAGTTAACATCAATTCCTGAAACTAATTTAAGTTTCTCATTTTCTCCTATGTCCTTAGAGAAATATCACTAAGGATTCGTCTCCTAAGCACTTTTAAAATTTCATACATACGTCATTCCTATCATTTCCTCTGGCAGTTGTAGCTGCTAAGCTACGGGTCCTATTCTTCTAATAAAGGATCCAACATACCTGGAACTTGGTTTCCCTCTTTTAACAAATCTGACTACCCCTTTCCATAGAGAAATTTTTAACAATACCTTATCTCCCACTTGAAAAGTTTTCATCTGTTATCTACATAACTCTTTTGATAATCTTGTATTACTTTAACTTGAATTATCTTAACTATTGTTTCTTGCACTATCTCAAGTCCAGATAAGTTGCTTTTCTCCAAATTTCTACCCAACAGACAGAGATTCGGAACTTCCTTCCACTAAATGTTTTCAAAGACGCGTTGACACTGTTTTTACTAACTACAAGACTGGATATAACTCCAAGGGAATATAATAGCACAAATCCCGAGGACGAGATTTAAAACAAGGTGGGGAGGATATAACAACCCTCCTTAAAATATTTTAGACACCCCTAAACATCCTAAAATACACCCCGTATGTGAAAAACGAACCCGAATAACGCCTATATTAATAAATAACAAATAAAAACAAAAAATAACAGTCTGTCGCGGGGCGCGACAGACTCTCCTTCAGCTATCGCAGGGCGCGACAGACTCTCCTTCAGTTGTCGCGGGGCGCGACCGAGCAACAAGTGGCGGAGCCACAGCCCGCCACGTGGCATGACACGTGTCGAGACCTACCATGACTCGGCAAACCCTAACCGCCTTTAGGTATCTGGCCGAGGCACAATGGCCCCCCTTGCTTCCGTCGTGGGGCGCGAGAAAAGGGGCATATCAGCCCTATAAATGAGGAGTTCGAGCATTCATTCCAAACCGTTCAAAATCAAAATCCCTCTCTAATTCTCTGAATAGTAGAAATAATTTCCGGGCATAATACCCCCTAAATAGCGAAGCTCTGCCTTGTTGTAAGTATTATAACCCCCGATTACGTATTAGATACGCTGCCAGATTGATCTAGTGCTCCGTAACGCATGTCAAGGCTCTGCCTGACTTAGTCGTTGGAGTTCTGTCTCGGGGAGGGTATAACTAATGTAAATTTGGGTTATTATACCAACACGCATGTGCATTGTTTATTTAACTAGATTATAACCGGGAAACCACAAGGAAATACCTTATTTAGCAATGTGAGTTAATCCTTCTTTTTGTAAACTGTTTTTACAAAACCTCAATTATTTAATTTATAATTCACAGTGATTGAGTATTTGTAAATCTACAATTATCGTCGGTATGTTTGGGTTTTGACAGTGTCGTGGGTGGTAATTAAAGTAGATGTAAACAAATGTAATTGCTGGATTGCCCTCAATGCTGTAAAATGATAAAACCTGTTTTGATTAAACTGGGATTCACTCACCAGTATTTCTTGCTAATAAAATGTTTTAAACATGTGTTTCAGGTAACTTAGTGTGAAGCCAATAAAAGCCAGCTGGAGAGCACTGAAGGCTTAGAAAAGTGGCTATAAAAGTTACCTAAATAAAAAGGAAGAATTGTTTTCAATAATTAGGGTTTATCCCTATAAATATTATGAATGGAAACTTGGGTTTTACCCATGTGTTTATTATTAAAAAAATGTAATGTTTTAACTCTGATAAACTATTTCCTAACAACGGTCCTAATGAAACTTTCCGCTGCCAAATTAATAAACACCGATACCATCTGACTGGTCCGCGGCCCCCACTCTTGGGGAGGGGTCGGGGGCTATGACATACACGTTCTAGAACACTTGGCAACTGCTAGAGACTTCTGGGAACACATGGCACACTCACATTCACCTCCCTTGGCTATAAATAGCAACCTTCACCATAAACTTTAACTAACACCTTCACTCTCTACTCTAAAATACTTCTTGGAGCTCTCCTCTGGACAAGACGACTCCCTCTCTTAGTTATTTTCTGCTCAGCTCTTCTAAGAAACTGTTCCTCCTAAGCTCTTTCATATTTATTTTAATTATTTAAAGTTTAAAGTCAAACATTTGACTTTCTGTTTGACTTTAGCTTCTAACCAAATTGGTCAAGGTATAGTTCAATCTGAACTTTCTTACATGATTGTAATAACGATGGTATGATCCCTCTGTGATCATACTCTCAGATTATTACGTTTACTAGTTGAATTGATAAGTCGAGCATGCTATGTAAAAGTCGAATTTTTTATTAAACTTCATAAAAAATGTAAATGGTTTTTATAACTTATAACTCAATTGTTTTGACACATATACAAGTTATACAACTTGTATAACTGATATTAGCATGCTTAACTCGTCTAATTCAGTTTAGAACCTCATTATATGTCAAAAGTCAAGCAGTTTGAATTTTGCTTTGACTTTTTATTATGACCTGTTTGGTCAATGTTAAGATATGTTTTAAAATTATGTTGAGAACATATTATTTTTAGTATAAATCTCTGAAGTTATACCACATGGTCATTCCGTTTGATGGGTTAAATGACAAGTCTTGAAAATATTGTTAAAAATGACCACAATGCCCTTGTGTGGTCAAAATAGCTAATTAAATGGTTTTAATCTAACGTAGCTATAATATGACATTTGGAACAGAATATATATCAATTAAAAATATATTTTAATACTTGGACTTGTCATAGGCCCATCCGACCTTCCGAACCCGCCTTTACGCATATAACTAGTTGTGCGAACTTAGTTCGCATAAACTAGGCGTAAAGGGTCAAAATCTCTCAAAACCCTTCAAATCAGAATGTTGGTCTAATGAACCTTGTTTTGTTTTTAAACTTGGGGTATGGCGAATACGCTACTTGGAGTGGGTATTATATAAATGAGCCGCCTATGATTGCTCATAAATATAAGAATTCAGTTTAATCTATTTTACTTTATAACTGAAACAATTGGGGGTTATTGCTACCGTATCCGGGCGTCCCGACTCATGAACTATTATGGCCATACAGAGTAACGTGTCGGGGTAGGCATACTGACTGTAAGACAGGTTATTCAACTTTGGTGTGTACCTTAATCAATATAGCCTTGAAAAAGACCGGCTTTGATCTCTGGTTCCCATTGTATGACTAGTATGTAAATCTGGTGACAAGATAAAATCCTAAGAAATATTAAATGATTACCTACAGGTTTTCTCTATGTATAAAATTCTTTTTGAAAAACTATTTTCAAAATGCGACAGTTAATTGTATTTACCAGCGAAAGCTGACGTATTTTCAAAAGATTGTACTACAGGTACCGAACCTTTATATTAGGCTGTGAATCCGGGTCGGCTATGTTGAAGGCTATGGAATTTGCAACTCCTAGCTTAAGGCCTATGATGTCTAAAGCTCATTTTACTAGATTCTGCCTGTGGGCTTGTACTCGAATACTAGTATAAATTTGTATTTATATATTCAGACTTTTATTGAATAAATATTTTTACTCCAATACTTCCGCTGCATATTATAAATTGTGATACTGTTATCTAATCGTCACGCTTAAACCCTACCCATCCGGGCCCACCAGAAATCAGGGTGTGACAGGTTGGTATTAGGGCTACAATTTTAGTAAAGTAGACACTAGCCTTTTGTGTCTAAACTCAAATATCACAAATGCAGATTCCATAAGATTATTCTGAGTTCTAGACCTAAACCTAGGACTACTCCTCTCATTATGTTACCTGAAACGCGTTTTAAAAACATTTGTCAGTGGGAAATACTGGTGAGTGAATCCCAGTTTAATTAAGAAACATTTTATCAATTAAAATAGTATTGAGAGCGATCACATTGTTTATTTCTACATAATTACTCCATTTAGTACTGTCAATCCACTGACTTGTGGGTCATATTACACATTGGCTAACTCATTGTCCAATGGTAACGTATTGTCGTCCCGACTTACTACTCACAGTGTAGTAAATTTTGTATACAAAACCCCAACATACCGGCAGTAATTGAAGAACTACAAAGACTCAATCACTGCTTAATCACATTGTAAAACATTTAAGGTTTTGTAAAACAGTTCACAAAAAGGTTAACAAAAAGAGGATAAACTCACATTGCTATCTTAGACTTTGCGTAAGGGTTTCCTGGGAATAATCTATAATTTATACAAATGTACATAGGTTAGTATCATAACCCTTTGAAAATATTAATGATACCCTCCCCGAGACGGCATTCCAACAACTACGTCCAGCAGAACCACTACAGTTGTTACGGAACCCTAAATCAATCGGGCAGCGTGTATCTATCACGAAACTGGGGTTATAATACTTACAACGGGGCAGAACCTCGCTAATTAGGGGGATATAATACCCGCGTATTATGCCTAATATTCAGAAAGTGAGATTGAGAAATGAAAATTGAACGAGTTCGACTGAGATCCGAGGCCTCCTTTATATAGTGCTGAAATCTGGTCTTCACGCGGCCCGCGTAAAGGTAAGCTAAGGCTTACGCAGCCCGCGTTGACCTCGGGTCAAAGCGTAGCTTATCCAGATCATCAACTAGACATGACACGATGATGACACGTGTCATCACCGGGCTGCGCCACATTTTGGGACACCCGCGGCCCGCGTTAATTTAAGGGGGATCTTACGCGGCCCGCCTTAACTTAAGAAATCAGACAGAATCAGGTTCTAACCTTCATACCGCCCGCGTGAAGGTTGAGGTGGGTCTACGCGGCCCCCCTCAGCTCTAGATTTCCATTTTTATTTATTTTTTTAATACAATTTCATATATTTCGGGCTCGGTTTTCATATACGGGGTGTATATAAAGACATATTGAGATATTTTAAAGTATACTAGAGTGTTGGAAATATTCGAGAGTGTCGGTTTTACTGAGGGTTGTTACACCTGAGGTACGAATTTATCTATCTTCTGTTGATTCATCATCCTAAAATAAATCTTAACACAACTATGTGTTAGGATAAGGGTACATAAATTCATATTATATTCCAATGTGCCTCCAACATTTCTTTCATCTTTGATCAATCCTACGATATTCAATTGTTCCTTTATTTAAACATCCTATCTTTTGAATATCCAGATTCACTTCCTTGAAACTTTTAGTTAATTTCGAAAATGGTGAATCCGTTCGGTCACCGTAATCATTGAATTCTTTCAATCACTGCAACACCTTGCGGTGTCTGTATAAATCTGTAGCCTGTGCTAATAGTAAACCCTAATTATATCAATTCATACGCCGTGGTCTTGATACATTTTATATTAAGACAATGATACACTAAATTCTATTGTATTATCCGGTGTATCCCTGCCATTTAAATAAACGTCACTGATTTCTGGTTTGATCATTGACAAATCATTTTTCATACTTCTATTTTCAAATTGAGATTATTGATTCAAAATCTCCCTCAATTGATGATCAAAGAAAGTTCTCTTTTGACATTGAATCCTATTGTTTCTAAAAATCGTTTACATTCGATTCTTATGTCTCGATCAATTTGTGAAACTAAGTCACCTTGATAATGGTATCATTTCACCTCGTTCAGTTAACATCAATTCCTGAAACTAATTTAAGTTTCTCATTTTCTCCTATGTCCTTAGAGAAGTATCACTAAGGATTCGTCTGCTAAGCACTTTTAAAATTTCATACATACGTCATTCCTATCATTTCCTCTGGCAGTTGTAGCTGCTAAGCTACGGGTCCTATTCTTCTACTAAAGGATCCAGCATAACTGGAACTTGGTTTCCCTCTTTTAACAAATCTGACTACCCCTTTCCATAGAGGAATTTTTAACAATACCTTATCTACCACTTGAAAAGTTTTCATCTGTTATCTACATAACTCTTTTGATAATCTCGTATTACTTTAACTTGAATTATCTTATCTATTGTTTCTTGCACTATCTCAAGTCCAGATAAGTTGCTTTTCTCCAAATTTCTACCCAACAGACAGAGATTCGGAACTTATGTCCACTAAATGTTTTCAAAGAAGCGTTGACACTGTTTTTACTAACTACAATACTGGATATAACTCCAAGGGAATATAATAGCTCGAATCTCGAGGACGAGATTTAAAACAAGGTGGGGAGGATATAACAACCCTCCTTAAAATATTTTAGACACCCCTAAACATCCTAAAATACACCCCGTATGTGAAAAACGGGCCCGAATAACGCCTATATTAATAAATAACAAATAAAAACAAAAATAACAGTCTGTCGTGGGGCGCGACAGACTCTCCTTCAGCTGTCGTGGGGCGCGACCGAGCAACAAGTGGCGGAGCCACAGCCCGCCACGTGGCATAACACGTGTCGAGACCTGCCATGACTCAGCAAACCCTAACCGCCTTTAGGTCTCTGGCCGAGGCGCAATGGCCTCCCTTGCTTCCGTCGTGGGGCGCGAGAAAAGGGGCGTATCAGCCCTATAAATGAGGAGTTCGAGCATTCATTCCAAACCGTTCAAAATCAAAATCCCTCTCTAATTCTCTGAATAGTAGAAATAATTTCCGGGCATAATACCCCCTAAATAGCGAAGCTCTGCCTCGTTGTAAGTATTATAACCCCCGATTACGTATTAGATACGCTGCCAGATTGATCTAGTGCTCCGTAACGCATGTCAAGGCTCTGCCTGACTTAGTCGTTGGAGTTCTGTCTCGGGGAGGGTATAACTAATGTAAATTTGGGTTATTATACCAACACGTGTGCATTGTTTATTTAACTAGATTATAACCAGGAAACCACAAGGAAATACCTTATTTAGCAATGTGAGTTAATCCTTATTTTTGTAAACTATTTTTACAAAACCTCAATTATTTAAATTATAATTCACAGTGATTGAGTATTTGTAAATCTACAATTATCGTCGGTATGTTTGGGTTTTGACAGTGCCGTGGGTGGTAATTAAAGTAGATGTAAACAAATGTAATTGTTGGATTGCCCTCAATGCTGTAAAATGATAAAACCTATTTTGATTAAACTAGGATTCACTCACCAGTATTTCTTGCTGATAAAATGTTTTAAACACGTGTTTCAGGTAACTTAGTGTGAAGCCAATAAAAGCCAGCTGGAGAGCACTGAAGGCTTAGAAAAGTGGCTATAAAAGTTACCTAAATAAAAAGGAAGAATTGTTTTCAATAATTAGGGTTTATCCCTATAAATATTATGAATGGAAACTTGGGTTTTACCCATGTGTTTATTATTATAAAAATGTGATGTTTTAACTCTGATAAACTATTTCCTAACTACGGTCCTAATGAAACTTTCTGCTGCCAAATTAATAAACACCGATACCATCTGACTGGTCCGCGGCCCCCGCTCCTGGGGAGGGGTCGGGGGCTATGACATACACGTTCTAGAACACTTGGCAACTGCTAGAGACTTCTGGGAACACATGGCACACCCACATTCACCTCCCTTGGCTATAAATAGCAACCTTCACCATAAACTTTAACTAACACCTTCACTCTCTACTCTAAAATACTTCTTGGAGCTCTCCTCTGGACAAGAGGACTCCCTCTCTTAGTTATTTTCTGCTCAGCACTTCTAAGAAACTTTTCCTCCTAAGCTCTTTCATATTTATTTTAATTATTTAAAGTTTAAAGTCAAACATTTGACTTTCTGTTTGACTTTAGCTTCTAACCAAATTGGTCAAGGTATAGTTCAATCTGAACTTTCTTACATGATTGTAATAACGATGGTATGATCCCTCTGTGATCATACTCTCTGATTATTACATTTACTAGTTGAATTGATAAGCTGAGCATGCTATGTAAAAGTCGAACTTTTTATTAAACTTCATAAATAATGTAAATGGTTTTTATAACTTATAACTCAATTGTTTTGACACATATACAAGTTATACAACTTGTATAACTGATATTAGCATGCTTAACTCGTCTAATTCAGTTTAGGACCTCATTATATGTCAAAAGTCAAGCAGTTTGAATTTTGCTTTGACTTCTGATTATGACCTGTTTGGTCAATGTTAAGATATGTTTTAAAATTATGTTAAGAACATATTATTTTTAGTATAAATCTCTGAAGTTATACCACATGGTCATTCCGTTTGATGGGTTAAATGACAAGTCTTGAAAATATTGTTAAAAATGACCACAATGCCCTTGTGTGGTCAAAATAGCTAATTAAATGGTTTTAATCTAACATAGCTATAATATGACATTTGGAACAGAATATATATCAATTAAAAATATATTTTAATACTTGGACTTGTCATAGGCCCATCCAACCTTCCGAACCCGCCTTTACGCATATAACTAGTTGTGCGAACTTAGTTCGCATAAACTAGGCGTAAAGGGTCAAAATCTCTCAAAACCCTTCAAATCAGAATGTTGGTCTAATGAACCTTTATCCAATGATTCCTTACACTCGGATAGGTATAAACTGTATTCTATCCAGTCTACGCTTAATCTAGCGAACCGATCATATTCTTATGTAACGGGTCGTGTCTAAGGAACTAACCTATGACCCGTATACATTCTAGCAGATAACTAATTTTGTTCACTCCATACTATAGAACCCCCCAGATATTTGGACTTGAGTTTTAATAGTTTGACTTACGGATTTTGGTATATTAAAACCGTTATCGGTCGGAAGCTAGCAAAATGGTAAATACTCATAACTTGTTTTGTTTTTAAACTTGGGGTATGGCGAATACGCTACTTGGAGCGGGTATTATATAAATGAGCCGCCTATGATTGCTCATAAATATAAGAATTCAATTTAATCTATTTTACTTTATAACTGAAACAATTGGGGGTTATTGCTACCGTATCCGGGCGTCCCGACTCATGAACTATTATGGCCATACAGAGTAACGTGTCGGGGTAGGCATACTGACTGTAAGACACGTTATTCAACTTTGGTGTGTACCTTAATCAATATAGCCTCGAAAATGACCGGCTTTGATCTCTGGTTCCCATTGTATGACTAGTATGTAAATCTAGTGACAAGATAAAATCCTAAGAAATATTAAATGATTGCCTACAGGTTTTCTCTATGTATAAAATTCTTTTTGAAAACCTATTTTCAAAATGCGTCAGTTAATTGTATTTACCAGGGAAAGCTGACGTATTTTCAAAAGATTGAACTACAGGTACCGAACCTTGATATTAGGCTGTGAATCCGGGTCGGCTATGATGAAGGCTATGGAATTTCCAACTCCTAGCTTAAGGCCTATGATGTCTAAAGCTCATTTTACTAGATTCTGCCTGTGGGCTTGTACTCGAATACTTGTATAAATTTGTATTTATATATTCAGACTTTTATTGAATGAATATTTTTACTCCAATACTTCCGCTGCATATTATAAATTGTGATACTGTTATCTAATCGTCACGCTTAAACCCTACCCATCCGGGCCCACCAGAAATCAGGGTGTGACAGGTTGGTATTAGGGCTACAATTTGAGTGAAGTAGACACTAGCCTTTTGTGTCTAAACTCAAATATCACAAATGCAGATTCCATAAGATTATTCCGAGTTCTAGACCTAAACCTAGGACTACTCCTCTCATTATATAA
This sequence comes from Helianthus tuberosus, assembly GCA_030545235.1. Taxonomy (NCBI): domain Eukaryota; kingdom Viridiplantae; phylum Streptophyta; class Magnoliopsida; order Asterales; family Asteraceae; genus Helianthus; species Helianthus tuberosus. Next base: position 68,717,399 of record CM060440.1, read on the forward strand.
ATATAGATATCGATTTTTATGAATTTTCAGGAAGATACCTCTCGGAAGGGAAACCGATGATGTTGATCCCATACTGTTTCCTTTCACGGGAACTTCCCAGACAAAGCCGCAACAACGGAAGCTTCACACCAAACCGAGGATGTCAGTATGACCAGGCTTGAGGATGAGCTCTTTACCCTCCTCCTATGGCCAATACATTATTTCCTCAATAGGAACCCAAACTGACAAACCTTTAAACCAGACATCAGAACCTATACCAATGGACATTGGCGATCCATACTTTCTACCTCTCAACTTCAAAATTTCAAACCTTACATACACAAGTCAGTTTACAATTTGTGATCCATACTATTCACTATCATTGGAACCCGCTAGTTCCGTTCCTATGATAGATCCTCACCTAGAAAACCAATCGCTAAACCCTCCACTACCAACACCAAGCAAGATAAAACAAGAAGAGGACTGAAGACTCTTTTTCTTTTATTGTTTTACTTTCCAAAAGTCCACTTATGGATAATGTTGCATTTCAATTTTGAAAGTCCTTAAAGGACAATGCATTGTGATCTCTCGATTTAATGAAATCCAATTTCAGGTTTCTTTTCCATTATTTAATTGATCTACTACTAATATCCCAAAATCTTACTGATGGCAATATAGCTCCCGACTAAACTAATGGCAAGCCTGAATATTGGTAATATAACTAAGAAAAACGGTAGTGACAACTGTGATCACCGAGACTGAATGGACGAGAAGAATAATCTTCGATCCTTGATTGCCGATGAAGTCGGTAAAGCTATGGCTGTATTCATAGCTACATTTAAAGGGCCGGAGCCATCAGTACCAAAGCAAAAAGCTGTTTCTAAGCCTCACTCCAAGACTGAAAAGTTTCACTACTCCTCAACTAAGAGTGAGCAAAGCATTAAGAATGTTGTCAGAACTGAGCCCCGAAACTCCAAGGAGGGGTGCACATATAAGTATTTCATTTCATGTAAACCCCGTGACTTTACGGGTGAGAAAGGAGCTGGTGTGTGTCGGGTGCGATTATGTTTTTATTGATATTTTAAGCCAATTTTACGCATTAGTCAAGTTGTAAATTTATAAAACACAATATTCTACTTACACTAAACACATACATGGGCAAGTGCACCCATCGTGAGCGTAGTGTAGCGTTGGTAAGATACCGAGGTCGTCCAAGGACACAAGAGCTTTTAGTACCGGTTTATCCTCAACGTCTAATCAATCTAAAATTTTTGAGAAAAGATTTTTAAAACATGAAAATAAAAACTAAAAATGCAGAAATAAAATAAAAATAGATAGACAAGATGAATCACTTGGATCCAACTCGCCTTTAATGTATCCTTTAATGATTTTCGCACTTTTGCACTTTTTAAGAGATTATCTTAGTTATAGTAGTAGGCCCCTCTTTTGAAGGTGACGTTAACCTCAACCCAGTGGTTTGCGTCAGCAAGGATACAATCCCAAATGGTCAGAATACTGAAAGATAATTAATTAAGTTATTAATGCGAAAAGTGGTAGGCCCCTCTTTTGAAGGTGACGTTACCCTCGGCTAAGTGGTTTGAGTCAGCAGGGATACAATCCTAAATAGCCGGTTTAATGTATTAATAGTAGTTTACATATGAGGGGGTCAAGCCATTAGCACCCCTGCCATCCAATACCAGTGGGTATTGAAGGAGGTCCTAGTAAGCTTGACCCAGGTCCTTGCAGGATCTATACACTGAACAAGGCAAGAACCTTACTAAACCATTCCCTTAACCCCGACCAGGTAGCCAACATATCTCTATATAGACCGTAGAGATATGAATAGTGTAAATCTTTTACTTTATATAGACAGTAAAGTAATGCCAAGACACCACAGACAAATGATAAAGAAGTTTCACCTTCAACATAAGAAACTAGTTATTAAAGTCATTAATACAAAACCAAATAAAAAGTGCAAAAATATTAAAAATCAAAAGTAATACATTAAAGACTTGTCTTCACCAAGTGATGTAAGAGACTTAGCCAAACATGGTCTTTGATTGACAAGAACTCTTACTATCGATCTTGGATCCCGAGACTACTACACACACTCTAAGGTGGATGATGGATGATGGTGGTGGATGTGGGTGTTGTAGTGGTGGTGGAGTGGTGGCAAAGTGGGAGAGTGGTGGTTTGCCAAAGGATGCCTTTGAAGTGAACCAAGCACCTCTATTTATAGCCTGAACAGAAGCCCGGCCACGGCCCCGTGTCCAGCGGACACACCCCCATGGCCATCCTTTTCTCTTCCTTCATTAAATGCATGCGTCAGCAGATGGCTCAACACGGCCCGTGTCCAGTGGGCAAGGCCCCGTGTGTGCAGAAGCGTATATGTACTACCAAGATTTTGCAAGATTCTGCCTATCTTAGCTTTAACCATGCCCCATGCTGAGCTGGGCACGCCCCCGTGGTGGGAGTAGAAGCTTCCATAGCTTTATCTTTTCTGCATGTGGCTGACCACGCCTCCGTGTCCAGTGGGCACGGCCCCGTGGTCAGTCTTTTGTTTCTTGTTTTTGCCTTTGGTGATGCTGCCGATGGGTCGGGCATGTCATGTTTATTCATTTTCTTTGTATTTATGTTGGTTGTTGCTGCATATTTGTTCCTTTTGCTCGTTTAAGCTCATTTGGTCCTGTAATTTCAAAAGGAAGACAAAAACACTCTTTTTCCAACATTAGTACTAAAAAGGGTTAGTTTTATGCCTCATTTGATGTAATTTATATGTTACATTTTGCACACATCAGGAGCCATTGATGCTTTAAAATGGCTCGATGAGATGGAAACCATTATTGACATAAGCGGTTGTGCTATTAAGGACAATATCAAATACGTGTCCCAATCCTTCAAGGATGATGCTTTAACTTGGTGGAAGGCACTGATCCAATCCACGGGCAAGGTTGCACTGTACAACCTAAGTTGGCCCAAATTCATGGAACTGATCTGCGAGACTTATTGCCCGCCTCACAAGGTGGAGAAAGTTGAATCCGACTTTCTAAAACTGATGATGAAAAACCTCAACTATCGAGCTTATGTATCTGATTACAACTCTCTCTTAAGACTCGAACCTAATCTGATTACCCCCGAGTCTAAGCGCATTACGCGATTTATTGGAGGACTCACTCAAGAGATCAAGGGGATGGTTAAATCCTCTAAACCTGCAACATTTAGATCTGTTGTGGATCTAGCCTTATCTCTCACTGAGGATGAGAAAAGAGTGAGAGCGACCAAGGCCGATGGCGATCACAAACGGAGGCGTGATGACACTACTACTAGGGATTCTAAGAAGGGTAAGACTGGTTCGAGCTATTACCAGTCCAAGCCAACTGAGGCAAAGCCTGAGTGAAAAACCTGTGGGAAAAGACATTTTGGAAAATGTCAACATAATCAACCCAAAGGTTGTGGTATCTGTAAGCAGATGGACGACAAATCCCATGAGTATAAATATCTGAAAAACGCCACATGTTATGGGTGTGGCGAGAAAGGGCACATAAAGACCCACTGCCCGAATTGGGCGACTAACACCAAGAACAAGGCTACTGAAGCTAAGAAGGGCAATGCTAGAGCCTTTCAGCTGACTGCAAAGGAAGCAGTTAATGATGAAAATGTCATTACGGGTAAGTTTCTCATAAATGATATATTTGCTACAGTATTATTTGATTTCGGAGCTGATAAGACCTTCGTTGACCATAAATTTAGAAAACTTCTAAACCTGCCCTTAAGAACCTTAGATGTTACTTATGAGGTCCAAATGGCCGATGGTAGTATAGAAGTAGCTTCCACGATTCTTGATGGGTGTGCTATATCCATCAAGAACCAATCTATCCCTATAAACCTTTTACTTATGAATTCCGCAGGATTCGATATAGTTTTAGGCATGGATTGGTTAGCCCATAACCAAGCCCACATTTCCTGCAATAAGAAACTTATCAAACTTAAATCCCCATCCGATGATATACTCACTATTTGTGGATATCAACACTGTGGATTGCCTGAGAAAGCATCTCTGCTTAAGGCATCCAAGTGCTTGAAAAGAGGATGTGTCATTTACATGGCACAAGTGACTATTAACAAACCGAAGCCGAAGATTGAAGACATTCCAATCATCTCAGAGCGTCCTGATGTTTTCCCTGAAGATTTACCTGGTCTGCCCCCGGATAGGCAAGTCGAGTTTAGAATCGATATTTTGCCTGGATCATCTCCTATAACTAGAGCTCCTTACCGTTTGGTACCCACTAAGATGAAGGAGCTGAAGGCACAACTGGAATAGTTCTTAGAGAAAGGCTTTATACTGCCGGGTTCCTTGCCCTAGGGAGCTCCTATTCTATTTGTCAAAAAGAAAGACGGTTCAATGCGAATGTGCATCGACTACCGTGAGCTAAACAAGATCACAATTAAGAATCGATATCCTTTGCCAAGGATCGATAATCTGTTTGATCAATTGCAAAGAGCTAGTTATTTTCAAAGATTGATTTGAGATCTAGTTATCACCAATTGAAAGTCCGAAGTGAAGATGTTCCAAAGACTGTGTTCCGAACTAGATACGGCCACTATGAATTCCTCGTGATGTCTTTTGGGCTCACGAACGCACCTGCAGCATTCATGGGTCTCATGAATAGAGTCTGCAAGCTGTACTTGGATAAGTTTATCATTATCTTCATAGTCGACATACTTATCTACTCGTGCAACAAGGATGATCATGAGAAACATCTTCGATGTATACTAGGTCTGCTGTAACAGGAGAAAGTCTATGCTAAGTTCTCCAAATGTGAGTTTTGGCTCCGTGAAGTCCAATTCTTAGGACACATGATTAGTGAACATGGTATACAAGTGGATCCCGCAAAGATTGAAGCTATCATGAATTGAGAAGCACCAAAAACACCTTCAGAGATCCGCAGTTTCTTAGGATTTGTAGGCTACTATAGAAGGTTCATCGAGAACTTCTCTTGAATTGCCATTCCTTTGACTACGTTAACCCGAAAGAATGTAAAATTTGACTGGGGTCCTAAGCAGAAAGAATCCTTTGAGATTCTAAAGCAGAAACAGAGCAATGCTTTTGTCTTAACCTTACCTGAGGGGATCGAAGACTTTGTCGTGTACTGTGATGCTTCACACACTTGAATGGGTTGCGTGCTTATGCAAAGAGGCAAAGTGATTGCCGATGCAACACGACAACTTAAGGTACACGAAAAGAATTATACCACCCATGATCAAGAACTAGATGCGGTTGTGTTTGCATTAAAGTTGTGGAGACACTACTTGTATGGCACAAAGTGTATTATATACACGGACCATAAAAGTCTTCAACATCTTTTTAATCAAAAAGATCTTAACATGTGACAATGCCGATGGATGGAAACTCTAAATGATTAAGAATGTGAGATTCGTTACCATCCCGATAAGACAAATGTCGTTGCGGACGCTCTAAGTCACAAAGAAAGGGTTAAACCAATTAGGGTTAATGCCAGAAGCATTGAGCTACCTCTCAACTTCAAAATTTCAAACCTTACATACACAAGTCAGTTTACAATTCGTGACCTATACTATTCACTATCATTGGAACCCGCTAGTTCTGTTCCTATGATAGATCGTCACCTAGAAAACCAATCGCTAAACCCTCCACTACGAACACCAAGAAATATGAAACAAGAAGAATGAAGACTCTTTTTCTTTTATTTTTTTACTTATGGATAATGTTGCATTTCAATTCCAAAAGTCATTAAAGGGCAATGCATTGTAATCTCTCGATTTAATGAAATCCAATTTCAGGTTTCTTTTCCATTATTTAATTGATCTGCTACTAATATCCCAAAATCTTACTGATGGCAATATAGTTCCTGACTGAACTAATGGCAAGCCAGAATATTGGCAATATAACTAAGAAAAACGGTAGTGACAACTATGATCACCAGGACCGTACGGACGAGGAGAATAGTCTTCGATCCTTAATTGCTGATGATGTCGGTAAGGCTATGGATGAATTTATAGCTACATTTAAAGGGTCGGAGCCATCAGTACCAAAGCAAAAATCTGTTTCTAAGCCTTACTCCAAGACTAAAAAGTTTCACTACTCCTCAACTAAGAGTGAGCAAAGGATAAAAAATGTTGTCAGAAATAAGCCCCGAAACTCTAAGGAGGGGTGCACATATAAGTATTTCGTTTCATGTAAACCCCCTGACTTTACAGGTGAGAAAGGAACCATTAATGCTTTAAAATGGCTCGAGAGATGGAAACCGTTATTGACATAAGCGGTTGTGCTATTAAGGACACTATCAAATACATGTCCCAATCCTTCAAGGAGGATGCTTTAACTTGGTGGAAGGCACTAATCCAATCCACGGGCAAGGTTGCACTGTACAACCTAAGTTGGACCAAATTCATGGAACTGATCCGCGAGACTTATTGCCCGCCTCATGAGGTGGAGAAAGTTGAATCCGACTTTCTAAAACTGACGATGAATAACCTCAACTGCCGAGCTTATGTATCTGATTACAACTCCCTCTCAAGACTCGTACCTTATCTGATTACCCCCGAGTCTAAGCGCATTGCATGATTTATTGGACGACTCGTTCAAGAGATCAAGGTGATTGTTAAATCCTCTAAATCTGCATCATTTAGATCTTTGTGGATCTAACCTTATCTCTTACCGAGGATGAGAAAAGAGTGAGGGAGACCAAGGCCGATGGCGTTCACAAACGGAAGCGTGATGACACTCATACTAGGGATTCTAAGAAGGGTAAGACTGGTTTGAGCTATTACCAGTCCAAGCCAACTGAGGCAAAGCCCGAGTGTAAAACCTACGGGAAAAGACATTTTAGAAAATGTCAACATAATCAACCCAAGGGTTGTGGTATCTGTAAGCAGATGAACCACAAATCCCATGAGTGTAAAGATCTTAAAAACGCCACCTGTTATGGGTGTGGCGAGTAAGGGCACATAAAGACCCACTGCCCGAAGTGGGCGACTGACACCAAGAACAAGGCTACTGAAGCCAAGAAGGGCAATGATAGAGCCTTTCAGCTGACTGCAAAGGAAGCAGTTAATGATGCAAATGTCATTACGGGTAGGTTTCTCGTAAATGATATATTTGCTAGAGTAATATTTGATTCCGCTGATAAGAGCTTCGTTGACCATAAATTTAACAAACTTCTAAACTTGCCCTTAAGAACCTTAGATGTTACTTATGAGGTCGAAATGGCCGATGGTCATATAGAAGTAGCTTCTACGATTCTTGATGTATGCGTTATATCCATCAAGAACCAATCTATCCCTATAAACCTTTAACTTATGAATATCGCGGGATTCGATATAGTTTTAGGCATGGATTGGTTAGCCCATAATCAAGCCCGCATTGCCTGCAATAAGAAACTTATCGAAATTAAATCCCCATCCGATGATATACTCAGTATTCGTGGAGATCAACACTATGGATTGCCTGAGAAAGCATCTCTGCTTAAGGCATCCAAGTGCTTGAAAAGAGGATGTGTCATTTACATGGCACTAGTGACTATTGACGAACCGAAGCCGAAGATTAAAGACATTTCAATCATCTGAGAGTATCCTGATGTTTTCCCTGAAGATTTACCCGGTCTATCCCCAGATATGCAAGTCGAGTTTAGAATCGACATTTTGCATGGGTCATCTCCTATAGCTAGAGCTCCTTACCATTTGGCACCCACTGAGATAAAGGAGCTGAAGGCACAACTGGAAAAGCTCTTAGAGAAAGGCTTTATACAACCGAGTTCCTCGCCCTAGGGAGCTCTTATTCTCATTGTCAAAAAGAAAGACAGTTCAATGTGAATGTGCATCGACTACCATGAACTAAACAAGATCAAGATTAAGAATCAAAATCCTTTGCCAAGGATTGATGATCTGTTTGATTGATTGCAATGAGCTAGTTATTTCTCAAATATTGATTTGAGATCTGGTTATCACCAACCGAAAGTCCGAAGTGAAGATGTTCCAAAGACTGCGTTTTGAACTAGATACGGCCACTATGAATTCCTCGTGATGTCTTTTGGGCTCACGAACGCACCTGTAGCATTTATGGATTTCATGAATAGAGTCTGCAAGTCGTACTCGGATAAGTTTGTCATTGTCTTCATAGACGACATACTTATCTACTCGCGCAGCAACGATGATCATGAGAAACATCTTCGATGTATACTCGATCTGCTACAATAGGAGAAACTCTATGCTAAGTTCTCCAAATGTGAGTTTTGGACACCATGCTCGCTAATCATGGATCCCGCTAATAATGAAGCTATCATGATATGGGAAGCACCCAAAACCCCTTCAGAGATCCTCAGTTTCTTATGATTGGCAGGCTACTATAGAAGGTTCATCGAGAACTTCTCTCGAATTGCCATTCCTTGACAACGTTGACCCGCAAGAATGTAAAATTTGACTGGGGTCCTAAGCAGAAAGAATCCTTTGAGATTCTAAAGCAGAAACGGAGCAATGCTTCTGTCTTAACCTTACCTGAGGGGATCGAATACTTTGTCGTGTACTGTGATGCTTCGCACATTGGAATGGGTTACGTGCTTATGCAAAGAGGCAAAATGATTTCCTATGCATCACGATAACTTAAGGTACACGAAAAGAATTATACCACCCATGATCTAGAACTGGGTGCAGTTGTGTTTGCATTAAAGTCGTGGAGACATTACTTGTATGGCACAAAGTGTATTATATACATGGACCATAAAAGTCTTCAACATCTTTTAAATCAAAAAGATCTTAACATGCGACAATGTCGATGGATGGAAACTCTAAATGATTACGAATGTGAGATTCTTACCATCTCGGTAAGGCAAATGTCATTACGAACGCTCTAAGTCGCAAAGAAAGGGTTAAACCAATTAGGCTTAATGCTAAAGCATTGAGCTACGTACTAGCTTGACCGAAAAGCTATTAGAGGCTCAGAAGCAAGCCCTGCTAGAGGCAAATGCTCAGACTGAAGGATTAGGTGGAACTGTAGAATAGTTAATGCCTGGATAGGATGGAATCCTAAGACTGAAAGAAAGAATCTGGGTTCCCATCTATGGAGGACTCAGAGAGTTGATTTTTGAGGAATCACATAACTCAAAATATTCTAGTACATGTCGGTGGAGACAAGATGTACCAAGACCTAAAAAAGAACTATTAGTGGATGGGCATGAAAAAGTCCATAGCAACCTATGTAGCAAAATGCTTAACATGTTCGCAAGTTAAGGCTGAACATCAGAAACCATCTAGTCTGCTACAACAACTAGATATTCCCACCTGGAAATGGGAAATGGTAACAATGGATCTGATAACCAAGTTACCTAAGACCAGTCATGGCAATGACACGATATGGGTTATAGTCGACAGACTGACTAAGTCGGCGCACTTCTTGCCAATTAAGGAAACTTATAGTTCAGACAAGTTAGCTAAGTTGTATGTTGACAACATTGTGTCTCTTTATGGAGTATCGTTGTCTATAGTATCAGATAGAGATACTAGATACACTTCGCATTTCTGGAAAAGTTTCCAACAAGCACTTGGTATGCGCTTAAACTTTAGTACGGCTTATCATCCCCAAACTGATGGGCAAAGTGAGCGTACGATCCAAACTCTGGAAGACATGCTACGCGCATGCATGATTGACTTAGGCGGTAGCTGGGATAAACATCTACCCCTGATCGAATTCTCCTATAATAATAGTTATCACACTAGTATAAAAGTCACACCTTTTGAGGCTTTATACGGGAGAAAGTGTAGAACGCCCGTCTGTTGGGTTGAAGTTAGTGAAAGCCAACTCTCTAGACCTGAGATTGTCCTTGAAACAACTGATAAAATTGTACAAATCAGAGATAGACTCAAGGCTGCCCGTGATAGGCAGAAGAGTTATGCTGATAAAAGGTGGAAGCCTCTCAAATTCCAAATCAGAGATAGAGTAATGCTCAAAGTCTTGCCTTAGAAAGGCGTTATGAGATTTGGAAAGAAGGTCAAGCTGAGCCCTAAATATATTGGACCATTCAAAATAACAGAATGTGTCGGATCTGTAGCTTACATGCTTAAGCTACCAGAAGAGCTGAGTGGAATCCATGATGTATTCCATATCTCTAATCTGAAAAAGTGCTTAGCAGATGAAGCACTTGTCATGTCTTATCATGACGTTCACTTTGATGAGAGCTTAAGGATTATTGAAAAACCTTTTATCCATTGAGGACTGTAAAATCAAAAAGCTCCGTAAGAAAAAGGTTTCCCTTGTCAAAGTGAAATGGGATTCCCGTCGTGGCCCAGAATACACTTGGGAGGTTGAATTCGAAATGAGACGGAAATACCCATATCTGTTTAAATAAATCTCGAGGATGAGATTTCCTTTAAGGGGGTGAGGATGTAACACCCTGAAAATTTCATCCAATTATGTGACGACACGTGTCCAAATCTTCAACTAATCCCGATTATGTGGAAGGAGGAAGGACCTACACTGTACGTTCACTGAAACGTTCCCCGAATCTCCGACTGATCCCGAATCTGGGAAGGAGAGAGACTATTATTGTGCGTTAACTGAAATGCGCCTGGATATCCAACTAATCTCCACTGTGCGGAAGGATAGGGACTAATATTATGTATATCAATAACTAGTTGATCCAAGGGATCAAATGTACAAACTTGTATTCTGGAAGTCCTTACGGACCGTAAAGCACCTTGGCTTATGGGTCGTAAGGAATTTAAAATGTTGCGCGCCAGGAGGTCTTACGGACCGCAAGACAGTTAGGCTTATGATCCGTAAGGATGTGTGCTAAACAAGGCAATACACCGCCTTAGGTCCTTATGGACCATAAGGCTTGAGGCTTACGGTCCGTAAGGGACCTGTAGACAGCAGAAAATAGTTGGCTGCTGTTGCTGCTGTTTTGCCACCTTGTGGCCTTTCAAGTAAGCGTTCCTCCTAAGCTCTTCCATTTATTTATTTTAATTATTTGAAGTTTAAAGTCAAACATTTGACTTTCTGTTTGACTTTAGCTTCTGACCAAATTGGTCAAGGTAAAGTTCAATCTGAACTTTCTTACGTGATCATAATAACAATGGTATGATCCCTCTGTGATCATACCCTCGGATTATTATGTTTACTAGTTGAATTGATAAGTCGAGCATGCTATGTAAAAGTCGAATTTTTTTTATTAAACTTCATAAATAATGTAAATGGTTTTTATAACTTATAACTCAATTGTTTTGACACATATACAAGTTATACAGCTTGTATAACTGATATTAGCATGCTTAACTTGTCTAATTCAGTTTAGAACCTCATTTTATATCAAAAGCCAAGCAGTTTGACTTTTGCTTTGACATTTGATTCTGACCCGTTTGGTCAACGTTAAGATCTGCTTTAAACTTATGTTGAGACTATATTATTGTTGAGTATAACTCTCTGAAGTTATACCACATGGTCATTCTGTTTGATGGGTTAAATGACAGGTCTTGAAAACATTGTTAAAAATGACCACAATGCCCTTATGTGGTCAAAATAGCTAATTAAATGGTTTTAATCTAAACGTAGCTATAATATGACTTTTGGAACAGAATATATATCAATTAAAAATATATTTTAATACTTGGACTTGTCATAGGCCCATCCGACCTTCTGAACCCGCCTTTACGCATATAACTAGTTGTGCGAACTTAGTTCGCATAAACAAGGCATAATGGGTCAAAATCTCTCAAAACCCTTCAAAATCAGAATGTTGGTCTAATGAACCTTTATCCAATGATTTCTTACACTCGGATAGGTATAAACCGCATTCTATCCGGCCTACGCTTAATCTAGCGAACCGATCCTATTCTTAAGTAAAGGGTCGTGTCTAAAGAACTAACCTATTACTCGTATACATTCTAGCAGATAACTAATTCTGTTAACTCCGGACTATAGAACCCCCCAAATATTCGGACTTGAGTTTTAATACGTTGACTTATGGATTTTACTATATTAAAACCGTTATCGGTTGGAAGCTAGCAAAAAGGTAAATACTCTTAACTTATTTAGTTTTTAAACTTGGGGTATGGTGAATACGCTACTTGGAGCGGGTATTATATAAATGAGCCGCCCATGATTGCTCATAAATATAAGAATTCAGTTTAATCCGTTTTACTTGATAACTGAAACAATTAGGGGTTATTGGTACCGTGTCCGGGCGTCCCGACTCATGAACTATTATGGCCATACGGAATAACATGTCGGGGTAGGCATACTGACTGTAAGACACGTTATTCAACTTTGGTGTGTACCTTAATCATTATAGCACTGAAAATGACCGGCTTTGATCTTTGGTTCCCATTGTATGGCAAGTATGTAAATCTGGTGACAAGATAAAATTCTAAGAAATATTAAATGATCACCTACGGGTTTTCTCTATGTATAAAATTCTTTTTGAAAAACTATTTTCAAAATGAGTAAGTTAATTGTACTACCAGCGAAAGCTGACGTATTTTCAAAAGATTGAACTACAGGTACCGAACCTTGATATTAGGTTGTGAATCCGGGTCGGCTATGATAAAGGCTACGAAATTTGCAACTCCTAGCTTAAGGCCTATGATGTCTAAAGCTAATTTTACTAGATTCTTCCTGTGGGCTTGTACTCGAATACTTGTATAAATTTTTATTTATATATTCAGACTTTTATTGAATGAATTTTTTTTACTCCAATACTCCGCTGCATATTATAAATTGTGATACAGTTATCCAATTGTCATGCTTAAACCCTACCCATCTGGGCCCACCGGAAATCGGGGTGTGACAGAAGGTTACCTGGAAACCTTTGTCACAAAATTGCCCACAGCTGAGAAGATTGTATTTCAAACCTTCTACATAAGCTACTTTCTTAATGGTTAGTGATTCATAGTTGATACTACCATATCCCAATGTTCTCCCATTACCGAAATTTAGCAATTTACCCAGTTTCTGTTTAAAGTTACTGAGTAAGCTCCTGTCCCCAGTCATGGTCCTGAAACGGTAAGGTTAGAGATTTTTTGGTGCCCAAACCTGTTTGGTTACTTTCTCTGATGAAAATTTGCTTGATGTTTCTTCTTCGGATGGATAGTTCTCATCAGAATTTTTGTTAAATGCTGAGTCATTAACAGATAGTTTGTTTTTGTAAAGATGTTGCTGAATAAGCCTTAGTATTTCAACACACATACATTCCATTTTGACAAATTAGGTTGTGATGGAAGGTTAGCAGTTCTTTGAAATTTGGGAAGAGTTCTCTTTATGTTTTCTAAGAAATTTTGTTTTGTCTTATGCCTTTTTCCCTTTGAACTGGATTTTGATGATAAAGAAAAAACTGTCAGAGCTTGCTGATTTGCAAGATTCTGCATCAGATTCTGATGTCAATTTATCAGAATTTGTATCTGATGCTTTTACAAAGGTGGTGGGATGTTCGGTATTTGTTTTTCTGTAACCTAACCCTTCACCTTTGTTTTTTGGTGTTGTTTCTATTAAGTTTATAAACTCTCTTGCTTGTTGAAAACCTTATACATTGATCTCACTATCATGAATTTTTTGTATAAAGTTTTTCTTTCTTTCTCATAAAATTCTATTTTAGCTTCTTTTGTTAAGTTCTCTTCAAGTAGAGACTTGTTCTTGGTTTTAACTTCACTTAACAATTTTTGCAAATCATCAGATTTTTTGTTTTCTAAAATATGTTTTTCTTGCAGGAGTTTGAAATCAGTCATAAGCTTGTTCAATTAATGTTTCAAATCTTGTTTATTTGAGCTTACCTTGTGTTCTGAAGAATCAGATACTTCATCAGAAATTCTTGCCATTAGACAAAAGTTTGCCATTTCTTCTTCCTCATCATCAGAAGAATCATCTGTTAGCCAGGAGTCTGTTCCTGTAAATGTTTTTATGAGCAATGCAATTGTCTCGTCGAATGCTGAAAAATCTGATGAAGTATCAAAATTTTCTAGGCTTGGGTTCTGGCAGTGAGAGGTTTGTGGATCAGAATTGATTGTTCTCTTTGAGTTGGAAATGAGGGCTATAGAGATCATATAAGCTCATGTTTCAATCCCGCCAAAGTTTCGACTTTTCAATTGCCCTTCCTCTGTCACCCTTCTGGTATTTATTACTCCCTCCTCTTAGTCTTTGCTCAAATGTATTTGTGAGCAATGCAATTGTCTCGGCGAATGCTAAAAAATCTGATGAAGTATCAAAATTTTCTAAGCTTGGGTTCTGGCAGTGAGAGGTTTGTGAATTAGAATTGATTGTTCTTTGTGAGTTGGAAATGAGGGCTATAGGTCCTCCTCTTTGTGTTGAATTTTCATAATTTCTTCCTTTCTTGAGACAAGAATGCTATAGAGATCATGTAAACTCATGTTTCCTAGCTCTAGGGTGGATGCTAACGTCATTGTTAGACTTCTCCATTCCCTGGGTAGGGCATCCACAAACTTTACATTTCTCTCATCATTGGATTTTTCAACACCAAACTTTTTTAGGTCATTTAATAGTTTTGCAAATCTGTTATATGTTTCAAAAAGACTCTCGTTGGGAAGACTTTTAAACCTTTCATAAGAAGAGACACAATTTGTTCATTTGTTTCTTTCCATTATCTCCCCTCCTTCACAAAGATTTTCCAACTGCTCTCATATTTCCTTAGCAGATGCACATGCATCTACTTGAGAGAATATGTCGTTTGAAAGTGCCATAATCAAGAGTGATTTGGCATTTTCATCGGCTTCCACCTTATCCTTGTCCTCTTTGCTTCAATTTCTTTCTTGTTTTGGAGCCCAAGACACAAATATTTTTGGTGTTTGCTCAGTTGCTGGAACAACATGTGATTTCAACACTGGGTATATGAGGGCCTCTATCAAGGAACTGAAACATAGCTCGATCATGTCCATTTAGGAAGTTGATCATCCTGATTCTCCATTAGGGGTACTCCTCTCTGACCAAGTTCGGAGGCTTTGACATAGACCCAATATTGAAAGCATTTGTTACATGTTTGAAATTTTGCCATACTTAGATAAAGAAAAGTTAAAAGAGATCTTTGAGCAATTGATCGTTTAAAAATAGTGTATTCAATCTGCTCTGATACCAGTTGTTGATCCCAGATAACAATGTTCTTTTCTAAATTTGGCAAGTGATTTCAACAAATGTGAAAAAATAAAGGTTACTTTCATTTTTATAAATTTTTCTCTAATGTAAAGATTCCAATATAGTGGAATTTTGTTGTTTCTTCTATCTTTTTATCTATATTATATAGATATATGATTATAGAGACTCCATTATGAATGCTCTAATTTAACTAAAAATATTTTATCCTAAAAGTTGTTTTTTTTTTTTAAGGATAAAAATATTTTATCCTAAAAGTTGTTTTTCTTTTAAAAATCTTCAACATGTGATTCTTCGTATATATCTATTCAGTTAAATATTTTTTTTGATTCTTTCCTGTAATATTTTTCTCTTTCTACTACTCATAAGCAATAAAAAATATGGAATAAATAGTAAGGTGGATTGTATAGAGAAATCTTAGTCTAGTTCAAGAAACATAAGAAACTCAATTGTGTGGACACAAAACATGCTACGTGTTACACTTTTTGGCAGTCATCTTTTTCTGACACTATGTACATTTTTCATGTCAGATCAGAAAGGAGAGAGAATGTATTACAATTTTCAGTGTTACATTTTTTTGAACTTCACATGTTACATTTTTTATGGTTTTTAATAGTGATTTTTTGATTTGTGAACTTCACTGTTACAAATTTCAGTTTTTTTTTTCAAAATTTATGAAGTTTTTTAGTTTGAAGTGCACGTGACAATAATATGTTACATTTTTTTACAGGAAGTTTTTTGTGTAACAATTATAGACAGTTACATCTTTTGTCAGACGATAAGAGAGAAAGTGTTGCATTTTTGTGAGACTGTTATGAATTCTTAAAAAGTACTTTTTGTACTTGATTTAATCATCATCATATATTAAATGGATAGATGGTGGAGATGAGGTTCTCTTATTTTCTTAACTCATAGAGGTTTTCATTTGATCATTCCCTTAAATAGTAATTCCATATACATAGAAATCATTATTCAATCCATATATTTATTTCGTATTTTATAGAATAAAATGAAGTGCAAGAATTTGATGAAATCTTAGTTTGGGATCTTATATAATAAAAGGAAGAGCAAGAATTTGATGAAATCTTAGTTTAGAATCTTATAATTATTCTAATGCGAATGCTTAAGCAAGAGAGACTTGTCTTTGCTTTGATGTTTATCTTAAAAATAGGTAACAATAGTCAACCTATAACACTTTAATATAGTATGTCCAACTCGCAAGGAGCATCCTTCAAGCATATACTTTCAATACATTCAAATACATTACATTAGTTGTCACTATCATATAAAGTTCAACTTTAAAAAAAGTTGTCACTATCATATCCACATCATACTTTAAATAAACTCACTTTCTAAGCTAAGACCATGTGTAGTGGTTTGAGCAATAATGCCCCTATCCTTGGGCGTTTTGCGACACGTGGCAGTCCAGTCAGCATGGGTGCATTATTGGGGGTTATTGCAAAAGTGGCGTAGTGGGAATAATGTCCAATAACGCCCCTTCCAATCATTAAGCAATTATTATTATTTAATTAAAAACTTAAAATACTTCATTAAATTAAAAAAAATACAATACTAGAAATAAAAAAAATCCGACTAAATTAAAAAAAAATACACTAGTTTTCGTCTTCGCTTTCTTCACCCTCGCCAACTTCGTCTTCCTCGTCCTCCGTTTCTTCTTCACCCTCAGGTGGTACATACCGAACCGACCATGCGTGTTGTACCAAATCAACCGTTAACGCGGAATGGTACGGTTCGTAATGCAACTCTCGCGCATTATTCACTCTTTCTTCCATTGACGCCTGTGGATGCTCCTCTTGAACGGCTTCTGGCACATAATTCTGGCATATCGCCTTTCCTTCGTCTTCCAAAATCATGTTGTGCATGATTATACAAAAGTACATAGCATCTCTCATTTTTTGCTTGGTCCATGCACGACAAGGATTTTTCAAATATTGCCAGTGTTGTTTAAGAACCCCAAAGCATCTCTCAATGTCTTTTCGTGAAGACTCTTGAACCTTTTTAAAGTATGCTCTTTTTTCATCAATAGGATCACTAAACGTCTTCACGAAAATCGAATACCTAGGATAAATTTCGTCGCACAAATAATATCCATGAGGGTAGTAGTTTCCATTTGCGTAAAACGACGCTTTTGGAGCTTTGCCAGAAATCCACTCCTCTAACAACGGAGATTGTTAAAAAACATTTATATCATTGCATGACCCGACCACGCTAAAGTAAGCCGACCAAACCTAAAGGTCATGTGAAGCAACCGCCTGAAGAATAACAGTGGGTCCTTTTTGGTCACCCCGTGAGTGTTGGCCTCGCCATGCGGTCGGGCAGTTATCCCAACGCCAATGCATGCAATCCAAGCTCCTGATCATACCAGGCAAACCATGCTCCGCCGAATGTACCTCGTAGATCTTTTGAAGGTCGTCCCATGTGGGCGTTCTAAGATAACGCGCACCATACACATCAATAATACCTTTATAAAAAAACATACACAAACATAAGCTTCAAAAAAAATTGTAAACATTATAGTGAAATATAGGAACTGTACCGCGACAAAAATGCTCCAAGGTGTCTCGCGTTGTTTTCTCACCCATTTTTAGATACTCGTCGTTGATGTCGGTTGTGTTTCCATAAGCAAGGATTCGTAACGCCGACATACACTTTTGGATACCGGTAAATCCAAGTGCCCCTCTCGCATCCGCTTTTTGTTTAAAATAATCGTAGTTGGCTTCCAAGTCGTTGAATATGTGTAGAAACAACCGCTTACTCATTCGGAAACGACGCCTAAACATTTGGTTCGAAAATGTCGGTGCCTCATCAAAATAATCTTTCATCAAACAATCGTGTGCCGCGCGTCGGTCTCGTTCAATATAACCTCTTTTATTTTTTCCTGGTTGTGGGTGACGACAATGCTTCACATATCTCACCGCTAGTTGACAAGCACTCGTAACCGCCTCTTGCTCGACCTCCTCATCAGTGGAATCATCGCCATCCGCAAAAAACTCTTTGTAGTAAAAATTTACCATGGATGAAGAACTAGGGGAATCCATCAAGTTTTTTTATAAAATGGTAGTGTTTTTGAGAGAGTTTTTGAGGGAGTTTTGGTTAATTTTGAATGAGTTTATATATATATAGGTAAAAGGTTTAAAAAAATAGCCGTTAAAGAACTAGCCGTTGCTAGTTTACCATTGGTCAGTCAAAATGCTCGCAACGTGTTTTAAAGAACGCTGATGACGGGGGTAGCCAAAGACCAAATAAAATGACTAAATATGTAAATGCTCAAAGGGTTAAAAGGTTCAACGGTTGAAAAGCTGAGGAGATGAAGTAAAGTAATACGGGAACAGTAAATAAGTCACATCTTCGGACAGCTCCACCAACTCGCCAGCCGCAAAAGCAATGCAGGTCTGCAGAGCACACGCTATTATCCAGGGGTCAAAAGGCTTTAACCCCCGAAAGGGCAAGCCCCTCACTGCAAGCAAGGTCACTAGTCAAATGCATTCTTCTTTGGGAGATGTCTCCTCCTATAAATTGACACTTCATTTACTTCAGAAAACATTCCTGGCCAGCCCTGATTCTCGCAATCTCTGGTCATTCATCTCGAGCACTTGCTTCATGCAAGTCACTCCCTTTCACATCCAACACACACATTCTATTTGCTCCTTCATCCGAATCTGAACATAATTCAAAGAAGGATCCTTAGCAAATAACAAAAATAAACTAGTGAACCTCCTTCCACGTCTTGCAAATGTGGGGGGACCCCACGACCTGCGTTAGGCAAAGTTGAACCCTTCAACCCTTTTGCCTAACCAGCCTAGCTACCACCCTTGGTCTCTTATTTGTTGCATCAACAAGTTGGCGCCCACCGTGGGGCTACGCCGCTATTTCTCCTCAAAAAGACCTAGTAGTGTAGCTCTCTTCACTTAAAATCACCATGTCTGAAAGTGGATCCCCGGGTGAAGTAAATCAGATTCCAAACACCTCTACCCCGGGTAGTAGCCAAGCTCATGTGGCTATACCAACTTCTTTCTCAACTCCGGGGAGCACACCCGAGTTCCTCACCTTCAACACACCGACTCCGTCCAGATCCGGAGTTCCTTCCCCCAATGTCGGTGTCTCTGACACCCCGGCACGTGTTGAACTTACCTCCGAGGGGGTTGCCAACAATTTCCTGGAATTGAGGTCTCTCCTCAACCAGCATGTGAATAGAGAAAGAGAAAAGGGGGTGAGAATCCGCCTAGATTACGACGAGCCAGAACCAACGTTGTCTCCTGGACCACCTCCCCTTCCTTTTACGACTAGAAATGAGGCTGGTCCCAGTAATCCTTCGAACCCTCACCCATGTCTGTCCACAATGACAAATCCTACTGTGCATCCTATCTTCTCTTCCCAACCGATTACTAGTGGTGCTCCTTTGGGACATGAGCTAACCCTTGACCAGCTCCTACAGTCCCCAGCAACAAGCTTTCCAGCATCTACAACAACCACGTGGGAGCAAGCTCTGTCAGTGCTCCCTTTGGCACGAAGTGCTGTTATGAGCGCTCCCCTTGGAATAAACTGCTCAGTTGCCCCAGGAAGCCTTCAAGGCTTCAACCTCATGCCCAACATGATGACCCAGATGATGGCCAACTTCCCGTGGCAACACTTTATTAATCAGGTGCTAGCCACTCAGGGAAATAACGGCAATGGCAATAATGTGGATGCAAGGGCTGAAGAAGACTTGGCTAAACCATATAAGCCAAGTAACCTTTCATGCTTTTCAAAGCAAATAGCCGATTATGATTTCCAAGCAAAGATCAAGATGCCATCCCACATCAGGACGTATGATGGGACTGAAGATCCTGAGGACCATCTTCAGATCTTCACCGGTGCAGCAAGGATAGAGAAATGGTCAAACGCTGAATGTTGCCTAATGTTCATGCAAACCCTTGTTGGATCAGCCAGAATCTGGTTCAACGACCTACCCGCTCAAAGCGTTCGAAGCTTTGACGACCTTAGCAAGGGTTTTCTGGCCAATTTCTCCCAACAAAGGCGATATGTTAAAGACGCAACAGTGATCTTCCAGATAAAACAATGTGATGATGAAAGTCTTCGTGCGTTCATTGAACGATACAAGAAGGAAGGTCTGACTTATGTAGGGGCAGACGAGAAAATGAGAGTGGCTGGCTTCATGAATGCCATCACCTCTAAATATCTCACAAGAGATTTCAACAAGTCCTTGCCCAAAACCTTGGAAGAAGCTCTCGAAAGGGCTGAGGCCCACATCCGGGGAGAGGAGGCGGTAGACATTAAAGAACAAAGAAAAAGGGGATCCGGCTGGCGAAGCAATAGTCCAGCTAGGAAAAGGGGAAACTTCAACACCTATGACAGGCGGTCAAAGGGTTCAGACCCTCGAAGGTCTGAAGGCCGGAACCCTTCAAGCAGGGAGAAAAGCATAAGTTTCACTCCCCTCACAAAGACCCCTCAAGAAATCCTTGCAACGGAAGAAGTTAAGCAAAACTTTTGGCCTCCTAGGCCTCTCCCCAAAAGCAGAAAAAATGAGAACTCCACACAATACTATGAGTTTCATGAAGAAAAGGGTCACCACACCAATGATTGCTTCCAACTCAAGAAAAGAATTGAAGAAACTGTTAAGTCCGGAGAACTCGCTCATTTGGTAAAGGGAGTCCGGGACAAAATGGCTGAAGGAAAAGGTAAGGAAGTCAATATGGTGGATTTTGATGGAAGGGTTCCTCATAAAAGGCAGCGGTTGGAAGCTTGGGAGCTTCAGTGTGTCTGTTTCCCCCCAACGGAGAAAGACCCTCTCTCTAGCCCTCTTGTGGTAGAAGCTACCGTGGGAACGTTGCAAACATGCAGGGCATACATAGACACTGGGGCAGCCACTGAAATCATGTTCGATAAATTCTTCAACCATTTGAGTAACGAAGAACGTTCAAGGCTTCAACCCTCTGGAACCTCTATAAAAGGTATCGCCGATATACCCCTCAAGCCTTTAGGGCAACTAACACTTAATGTTCGTTTCAGCGAAGGTTTGAAAGAAAGAACCCAACCACTCACCTTTGTGGTTATCAACATCCCCTCAAGCTATGACGTGATCATCGGAAGACCAGGGCAGTGTGCATTCTACATGGCCGTGTCTGTTGGCCATGGCACAGTCAAATTTCCTACCAAGAGGGGCATAGCAACCTTTCAACCCCCTCAAGAAGCTTACATGGTTGAGGGTGAAAGCTCAAACAGTGAAGAAGACAGGCAAAGGTTGGTCACAAACCCTAAGTACCCTGAACAAAGAATAAGGGTCAATCCAAACCTTTCTCCAGAGACCCTCTCGTATCTCGAAAAACTGCTAACACATTACAGCGATGTTTTCGCTTGGTGTCCAGAAGATATGACAGGGATCCCTCGGGACATTACCGAGCACGAGTTAAGGATACCACCGGATGTCAAGCCTGTGGTCCAAAAGAAAAGAAGTCTGGCACCCGAAAGAAGTCTGGCAGCCTGCCAAGAGGTTGAAAAGCTTGTATCAGCCGGCATTCTCTGAGAAGTCAAGTACCAATCATGGGTTGCAAACCCGGTTATGGTCAAAAAACCCGACAACTCTTGGAGGATGTGCATAGATTTCAAGGATCTTAACAAGGCTTGTCCTAAGGATTGCTATCCACTACCGGAAATTGATCTCAAAGTTGACTCCCTCACCGGTTACTCGTTCAAATGCTTTCTTGATGCATACAAAGGCTATCACCAAATCCTCATGAAGGAAGAGGATGAGGAAAAAACAGCCTTTCACACGGACAGAGGGATCTTTTGTTATCAAAAGATGCCTTTTGGCCTCAGAAATGCCGGAGCAACCTACCAACGGCTCGTTGACAAAGCCTTCACAAGCCAAATTGGCAAAAACATGGAGGCATATGTCGATGACTTGGTAATTAAAAGCAAGACGGAGTATCAAATGCTTGACGACATCCAAGAAACTTTCAAAAATCTCCGAAAGGTTAACATGAAGCTCAACCCTGAAAAATGCTCGTTTGGGTTTGAGGAAGGAAAGTTCTTGGGCCATATTGTAGGGAAACAAAGCATTAAGGCTAACCCAAACAAAGTAAAAGCTGTCCTTGAAACCAAGCCACCAAAAACCAAGAAGGAGGTTGAAAGCTTAAACGGGAAGCTTGCAGCCTTGAAGCGTTTTACCTCAAAGTTGGCTGAAAGATCTCTGCCCTTCTACAAAATGCTCAAGAACTGCTCAGATAAGAAGGATTTCAAATGGACTGAAGAAGCTGAAGAAGCTTTCAACCAGATGAAGCAACATCTAGCTTCCCTACCAGATATTGCGGCACCAAAAACTGGGGAATTAATATCGGTGTACCTCTCAATTGCTGACGAGGCCATCAGTGCAGTCCTCACCATTGAGCGAGACAAGGCCCAGGTACCCGTTTATTTTTTCAGCAAAACTTTAAAATTAGCTGAAACGAAATATCCTCCCCTTGAAAAACTTGCCCTAGCCCTAGTTCAAACAGCTAGAAGGCTTCGAAGGTATTTCCAAGCACACCCCATACAAGTGGTCACCGACCAACCTATTAAGAGAGTGCTTGAAAAACCTGAAAACTCGGGGCGATTAGCCAAATGGGCCATAGAACTGGGTGAACATAACATCACCTATGTCCCAAGAAAAGCTATCAAGGCCCAAGTCTTGGCTGATTTCATTGTGGAAGTCCCAAACCAAGCGATCACTGAAGTAAACGCTACCACCACTGAACCTTCCAACCCTGAAGCCTGGAAGCTTTTTACCAACGGGGCTTCAAGCGTTGAAGGGTCAGGGGCTGGGCTAATTTTGATCAACCCAGAAGGGTTGGAATTCACATATGCTCTCCGTTTTGATTTTCAGACCACCAATAATGAGGCTGAATACGAAGCACTAATAGCCGGCCTAAGGTTGGCTAAAGAAATGAAGGTTGAAAAGCTTGAAGTAATCACAGTTTCGTTGCTAGTCTCAAGCCAAGTGAATGATAGCTACATAGCTAAAGAAGCCAACATGAAAAAATACAGAGAAAAATCCAAGGAACTGATGAGTACCTTCCAAGCATGCAACATCAAACAGATCCCCAGATCTCAAAACAAAAAGGCTGATGCCCTAAGTAAGCTTGCATCTCTCACTTTCGCCCACCTTACCAAGAAGGTACTGGTAGAAGTGTTGAAGGCCCCATCCATTAATGAATTGGAGGTTCAAGATGTAGTTACCGAGGAAGATCCAAACTGGATGACTCCCATCAAAAAGTTCCTCAAAAATGGTGAATTACCCAATGATCAAGTAGAAGCTAAAAGGGTTGAAATCAAAGCAAGGCAATACATACTACAAGGAGAAACCCTTTACAAAAAGGGTTACCTTGCTCCCTTGCTAAGATGTGTCGGTCCCGAGCAAAGTAAATATTTGATCAAAGAAATTCATGAAGGTGTATGCGGAGCACACTTTGGAGCTAGGTCGTTGGTTGCAAAGCTCATGAACCTCGGATATTTCTGGCCCTCAATGCACCGCGATACAACCGAAGAATTGAAGAAATGTGATGCTTGTCAGATTCATGCACCAATCCCAAAAAGTCCCAAGCATGACTTAGTCCCGATAACCTCGGCATGGCCATTC
This sequence comes from Helianthus tuberosus, assembly GCA_030545235.1. NCBI lineage: Eukaryota > Viridiplantae > Streptophyta > Magnoliopsida > Asterales > Asteraceae > Helianthus > Helianthus tuberosus. The sequence goes on from CM060440.1 coordinate 68,741,137, forward strand.
CATAAATGGGGGATGGACATTGTTGGTCCATTTCCCCCAAGCAAAGGGGGAGTAAAATTCTTACTGGTGGCAGTAGATTATTTCACCAAGTGGCCCGAGGTCAAACCACTTGCTAAGATCACGGGAAAACAGGTCATTGACTTTGTTTGGGAAAACATCATTTGCCGTTATGGATTGCCGGGAGTACTTGTCACTGATAACGGAAGGCAATTTGCTGAGAAGCCTTTCAGCGTTTGGTGCAAGGAATACAAAATCGATCAGGTTTATAGCTCAGTGGCTTATCCGCAATCAAACGGTCAGGTTGAAAGAACAAATAGAAGCATAGTGGAAGGTATCAAAACAAGATTGGGAAGATACGAAAGCAACTGGCTTGAAGAATTGCCTAATGTCCTATGGGCAATTAGGACAACCGAAAAAACAAGCCATAAGAAAACACCCTATAGTTTGGTATTTGGGTCAGAGGCCGTGATCCCCGCTGAGATAGGAGTTGTAACCCAGCGAATTGTCAACATGGATCCCGTAACAAACCAAAAAGAGACCATGTTGAATTTACAACTCCTAGAGGAAGCACGAGATCAAGCTGCAATCCAAGAAGCCAAATACAAGCAGCAAATGGAAGCCTATTACAACAAGAAAGTCAAGAACGAACGTTTCTAGACAGGAGACCTGGTCCTCAGAAACAATGAAGCTAGCAAAAAGGAAAATCAAGGAAAGCTTGGCCCAAAATGGGAGGGTCCATACACCATCCTCGAAGCACACAAGGGTGGATCCTACAAGCTAGCAGATTCAGAAGGCAAAAGGCTTCCAAGGCATTGGAATGGCAAAACCCTAAAAAGGTTCCATGTTTAGACAGGAAAGTTTGGTTTGTATCAAAATGTATTTCGAACAACACTATGAATACCTTTTGTAAAAAGCAAGTATTGCTTAAATGAATGAAGTTGTTTTATCAAACTTGTCTTTCTATCCTAAGATCAGGTTGAGAACCTAGCAAAAAACTCCATGGCAAGGGCCATGTAAGGGGATGAGCTCCCAGGCCACATCGCTCAATAGGTTCAAGGGTTAAATGAGCCTATATAAGGGGTGAGTTCCTAAATCAATACAACTCCATGAGACTTGTTAAGAAAAAATAAAATTGTCTCATAGACGGGTGTGAACAGCCTACACCAAATGTTCCCTAAGCCTTAAAAATATAATCCGCAAAGAGGCTTGAAAAAGTCAAGTGAAAAACAAAGAAATGATAAAAAGGATAGGTGCCATGTCTTCTTGTTAAAAATCCCAAGGCTAAGTGTCTGCAGCACTGAACCCTTTAAGGTATAAAAAACATAAGGGCAGCACAAACTCGACAAAGAAAAAGTTACAAAAAGACAAAGAAAACCTAAAAGAACAATACAACTTAGACAAAAAAATTATAAAGATACAAACCAAGTCAGGTCACAAGACTAAGAAGCCTTCAAGGCTTCAACCCACCCGGGTAGCAACTCGATACCTCAAAGGCTTCAACCTACCAACAGACAGCTAAAAGGCTTGGAAGGTTAAAGCCAAACAAACTGCCTTAACAAAAAAGGCACAAGTATAAAAACATAATACAAGGAAAATAGTTAAACATCATACCATATCAAAGAAAGCCCTAAAAGACTTTCAAACACAAGTTAGGGCAAGTCCTAGTAACTTGCAAGCTTAACTACTGTTCAAGTGGCCATACAGGCCTTAAACACAACCAACAGGAACCTTAAGGGTTCCTGAAAACCTAACATTGTTTAAAAGTTACACACCATAAATTGTTTTAAGAGTGCTAAGAAAGCTACGAATTCATGCATCAGTAGAAGGCTTAGAAGCTCCAGAACTGCTACCTTTGGTCTTCTTAGTCTTCTTAGCCTTTTTAGCTTTTGGACCCAGATCCTCAACAGCTGAAACCTCCAAGCTAACATCCTTCGGAGCATCGGATTCCCCAGGAAAAGTATCTTCACTATCTCCCGAGAGGAGCGTTTCCTTGAAAGAGAGCTAAGCATTTCAGCACATAACTTTTCATTCAAACCATCCGGCTTCAGATCCTGCAAAACGGAGAGAGGCTTACCATAATAAGAAGCAACCTGACTCACATACGGGTATGACAACCTCTCCATTTGCTCAACGAAACCCTTAAAAACATTCGAAGCCTCGGGACGGTACAGGGGAGATTTCTCTAAGGGATGACCAGACTCGTGAAGCTTATAACCCGCAATAAGACCTTGGTGTTTTCCCAGATTGAGCAGTTTAGTGTAGACATCACCAAGAGCGGAGTTGAATTCTTTAGAATGCAAGAGATAGGTAACCACCTGGTGAAAGCCCTGCTCAATGAGCCATTGGTTATCCCTGGTAGCCTGGGCAACCAAAGTCTTCAAACCCTCCTTCTCCCTATCAAACGCCTTCTTTTGCACAGCCAAGGTCTCCCGGTCAGCTTTCAGTTTCAACAGGCTGGCTTCAAAGCTCTTCTTGAGGTCACCCATCTCAATTTCGTGCCTCTTTGTTAACTCCTCCTCTTTCTTGGCCCAAGCCAGTTCTTTCTCAGAAAAGATCTCGATTTCCTTCTTCATGGCAGCAATTGAAGCTTTCATTTTCTCCTTCTTCTTGGAGGCCTCCTCATATTCCCGCATCCCTTTAGCAAAGAGAGTGACACCTTCAGCCAAAAAGGCAGAAAGGTTGCAGGAACTGAGCATCATCCTAGAGATAAGATGATCACCCTCCATCTCAGATATGGCATCTCGAACACCGGGAGGAGCAAAATGAGCCAAGGCTTCAGCACAAATAGCAGGATCCTTAAAATTGTCACCAACCTTAACCCCCCAATTAGGCACATAAATGTCCTCTGAACCCTCGAAGCTTTCAACACTTTTGGCTGACGAGCCTTGAATAGCAGGAATGGCACCCTTCTTAACCAATTTCTTCTTCTTGCTTGAAACAATCAACTCCTTTTCCTTGCCCTTACCAACATCCACAACTTGATCCCCTGACGCCTCAATATCATCACTAACATCAATAGGCTCTGAACCAGAAGGTTGGTCAACATTTTTCAGATGACGTTGGGAACGACGAGTAGAACCTTTGGAAATAGTAACCTTGGTGAAGCCTTTAACATTCGGAACATTTACATAACCAGAACCCTCAAACCTGTAATCAGAACCCTTGACAACAGCATTCTAGTCAGGGGTAGCAGCAACATCATCAAAAACAACGTCAGAGGTATCATCGCTTTTGATAAAATCAAGGGCAGACATAGCTACAACACAAATATAAAAGCACATAAGAAAATAAATAGAAAGGAACAAAAAAGCAAGAAAAGAATAAATGCATACCCTTCCCATCTCTAATAAGCACCGGATCCCGGTTAGCCTTTTCCCACAATTTACTTATACCCAACAACACCAATAAATGCTCAGGAAAGGGACGAAGCCTAGAAGTGCACTCCCTAAGAATTTCTAAAAAGCGAGTGTTTATCTCGGAATCAGAGGGCTCCGGCTCGTTCAGAACAGCATCTGGGTGTCTCCAAACAAGTTTGAAGGGAACGATTTCCTCCGACACCCAGAAAAACCGATCTTTCCAAACCCCAAGTGTAGAAACCATGGAAGAAATCAAACAAGTATCAACTTGACTGGTTTCAAAGGTGAACCAATCACCATTCTTAGCAAGCCGGAAAAAGCGACGGAATGCTAAAAGAGTGGGATCATACCCACAAGCCCGACACAGAATCTCAAAATGTAAAACCCTAGCCATGCCAAGGGGATGAAGTTGACCAAAAGACACCCGATAATATTCCAAAACATTCAAGACAAAGTTTGAAAATGGATAATGAAGATTTGAAAACTCAAAATGACGACAATACAAGGCAATCATACCAGAAGGACAAGCATTGATAGATTTATCGCAAGCCGGTGCAACCGGTTTATACTTTGTCCCTATTCCCCATTCTACACAAAATAAATCGACTTCCTCTTGGGTCAGTCGAGAGAAGGATTTTGCCATATCCTTACGAGCACCCATCACAATGAACAATTAAAGAGAAAGTAACTGACCTGATTTTGAAAAAAGGGGATAAGCGGAGAGAAAAAAAAGGAGCAAAGTGATGATCTTCAAAATAAAATGTGATAATAAATGATATATGCAAATATAAAATAACCTACAATAGGGGTAATAATGGCAAACAGTAACCGCCACCCTATTAAACTGCCATACATCAATCAAATCAATTGTCAGTTATTTAAAATTCAAATATTAACTGCTCACAACCCTTCAAGCCTTCAAGCATCAAACCCTTGAAACCTTTTAGCAATAAAATACACGTATAAAAGTCAGAAGTCTTTGAGCTCATTCCCCAAAAACCTCTGACTTGGGGGGGCTGATGACGGGGGTAGCCAAAGACCAAATAAAATGACTAAATATGTAAATGCTCAAAGGGTTAAAAGGTTCAACGGTTGAAAAGCTGAGGAGATGAAGTAAAGTAATACGGGAACAATAAACAAGTCACATCTTCGGACAGCTCCACCAACTCGCCAGCCGCAAAAGAAATGCAGGTCTGCAGAGCACACGCTATTATCCAGGGGTCAAAAGGCTTTAACCCCCGAAAGGGCAAGCCCCTCACTGCAAGCAAGGTCACTAGTCAAATGCATTCTTCTTTGGGAGATGTCTCCTCCTATAAATTGACACTTCATTTACTTCAGAAAACATTCCTGGCCAGCCCTGATTCTCGCAATCTCTGGTCATTCATCTCGAGCACTTGCTTCATGCAAGTCACTCCCTTTCACATCCAACACACACATTCTATTTGCTCCTTCATCCGAATCTGAACATAATTCAAAGAAGGATCCTTAGCAAATAACAAAAATAAACTAGTGAACCTCCTTCCACGTCTTGCAAACGTGGGGAGACCCCCCGGCCTGCGTTAGGCAAAGTTGAACCCTTCAACCCTTTTTCCTAACCAGCCTAGCTACCACCCTTAGTCTCTTATTTGTTGCATCAACAAACGCTGATTCAATTTTTTTTTCAAAAAAAAACGCTAAAAACGCCCCTATGTAATGGGTTCCGGGCGTTTTTCGGCGTTATTTTTGAAATTTAAAAAAAAAACGCCCCACTACGGGGGGTCTAAGTCTACTTTTAAACACCTTTAAAAAAATAATTTTTAAAATTTTATATATATATATATATAGGGTAGGGATCCTAAGAGAAGTACACCCTATTTGAGAAACTTGAGAAGCAATCTGGACTACACATTTTCCCTAAGCAAAAAATGCAAAAAAAATGCAAATTTTTTTTTTTTAGAAAAATCGCAGCTTTTTCTTTAAGGTTTAAATTTTTTTTTTTTTTTTTTATTTTTTTTTTTTAATTTTTGGATTTATACACATGTGTATATTGTTAATCTTTTAACTATACATATACGTATTTAAAATTGAAAAAATATGTGTTATAAATCCTAAACCTTAAACCATAAACACTAAAGCTAAACCTTAATGCTAAACCCTAAACCCTAATGCAAAACCCTAAATACTATTGTTAAACCCTAAAGCTAAACCCTAATGCTAAACCCTAAATACTAATGCTAAACCCTAAACCCTAAAGCAAAACCCTAATTCTAAACCCTAATGCTAAACCCTAATGCTAAAGCTAAACCCTAAAGCTAAACCCTTAATACTAAACCCTAATGCAAACCCTAAAGTTAAAGCTAAACCAAAAAGTTAAAGCTAAACCCTAATGCTAAACCCTAAACCATAAAGCTAAACCCTAAACCCTAATGCTAAACCCTAAATACTAATGCTAAACCCTAAAGCTAAACCCTAAAGCTAAAACTAAACCCTAAAGCTAAACCCTTAATGCTAAACCCTAATGCAAACCCTAAAGATAAAGCTAAAACCAAAAGTTAAAGCTAAACCCTAATGTTAAACCCAAAAGCTAAACCCTAAAGCTAAACCCTAAAGCTAAACCCTAAACCTTAATGCTAAACCCTAAATACTAATGCTAAACCCTAAATAACACTTATTTTTCAATTTTAAACATGTATATACATATATGTATAATTGACAATATACATATATGTATAGTTAAAAAGATTAACAATATACACATATGTATAAATCCAAATTTTTTTTAAATAAATTAAAAAAATTAATCCTTAAAGAAAAAGCTGCGATTTTTTAAAAAAAATTTTTTGCATTTTTTCACCTTTTTTTTTGCATTTTTTTGCTTAGGGAAAATGTGTGGTCCAGAATGATTCTCAAGTTTCTCATTCTCACATGATCCTCTATATATATATATATAGTTAGGTTCATAAGAAAACCAAGAAACTTAAAAACTAAGAAAAAAATAACTGTTTTTCTTATTTATTTTAATTATAAGATCAGTATTATAAAATATACAGAAACGTACATGTAGCTCCAGAAAAATTACATATATGTAGTTCAGAAGTTACATATATGTATTTCGGACCTATATATAATTTTTCATTGTTTTGGAAAAGATTTATAACATCTAAAAAGAATCACAAATAAAAAAAATATTGTTTTAATTTGGTTTTCTTGAAGTTTTCTAGCAAATTTTAAGTTTTCTTATGATCCTTTCTCGCATGTACAACAAGACCCACCATTAATCCGTTTCTTTGTGTTTTGAATTCCAGACGCTTGCTCGAAGCCCCAATCCTCGCCTGTAGGGGTGTAAACAAGCCCAGAGGCTCGAGAGCTACTTATGATCGGCTCGGTTAAAAACTCGAACGAGCCGAGCCTTAACTAGCCCGAGCCCAAGCTCGATCCTGAAATAGAGCTCGTTTTGTTATCGAGCCCGAGTTCGAGCCTGAAATACAAAGTTTGTTTAGGCTCGCGAGCCTAAACGAGCCCATAAAAATTTTTAATTTTTTTATACATAATATATTAATAATGATGATAACATTGATGAGCCGAGCTAGAGCCGAGCTTTGGCTCGTTTAAGCGATGTTGAAGTGAGCTCGAGCTGAGCTTTTAGCTCGTTTAAGGTTGTTCTCAAAATAGTTCGAGCCGAGCTCGAGCTTTAGGTTTTACTCGCGAGCCGAGCTCGAGCTCAAAGAAGTAGGCTCAACCGAGCCGAACTCGAGCTTCATAAAAACCTAACGAGCCGAGCTCGAGCCTAGTCGAGCTCGGGCTCGGCCCGGCTCGTTTACACCCCTACTCGCCTGGTCTGTTCGACACCTCCTAGGCTCTACCTGCCATCCGGGTTGGAGCTGCTCTAACAAGATTAAACCATTTTACTTAAATCTAATTATCTTATGCATGCTTTGACAAGTGGTGTCAAATCGATGAAAATATGTGTTGTAGCCGAGCTTTGCAAGAATTGATTGATCAAGTGTTGGCTATAAGTTGCAATTGTGAACTTGGTACATTGTTCAATTAAATTCACTTGTAATTTAGGGGTTCAAAATGATTTTTAGTGTAAACTTCAAGTTGGATTATTGAATCACTAAATTCTAATGCATATAATGTTTTGTAGTATAATTGTATAATGATTTTTTTTTGTATACTATTATTAATTTTAAAATTATTATTCTTATTCTTTTAAATGGAAATATAAACATGAATATAATAAGTAAATCTAAAATTATTATGAGTAAATGTATTTTTGTTTTATTGTATACACGTGTTCTTTTCTATCTGTCAAATCGACCCACGTATCTAGTTTCTTATTTTATTTTTTACGTCAAGTCGTCTCGTTTATCAGTATTATTTAAGTATATTTTTTGTTCTTACACTAAAAGTAAATCAATATAAAATAAAATATAAGCATTTCTTTTTTATACAAAATGAAATGAAACGTTTCTATCGAAAAAAAAAATGAAAAAAAAAAGTTTTTTCAACAGAAGAAAAAAAATGAGTTGATACGAAAAAGACAAAAGTAACGAAGGCTTAAGTACAAAAAATATCACGTGAACTCCAAACTATTTTTATTAAAAAAAATAAAGCAAAAAATGTGCTTGTTTTTGCTCTTTTAATAAAATATGCCGTTCAAAAAAAAACTAATAATAATATAATAGAAATAACATTATTTAACTGTTTAATAACAAAAGTAAAATATAAAAAACTTAACACATTCAAACTGTTAAAAGATTGAGTGTACTTGAAACAAAAATTTAGAGGATGTAAATGAGTGATTGATTTGTATTTTAAAATAACCTTGTGAATTATATATATTATTTCCCTCACCAACCACCACCTCCATGTTCATATTTTCCGGCGAGCAATTATTGAGAGGCTTACGTCATTAACCGGCAGAACTTTTGCATGTTACTTTACCAGACTTGTCCACATTAACAAGCCACAACCAACTCCATGTCACATGGAGATTAAAAATGCTAAAAAAACTGAGTTTAGTGACCAAAAAAATAATAATTGTATGATTGGTCGGTAAAGACGCGTCGGTGATCTATCGTTGTTTCGATGATGTAGTAGTTTTCGGTAACGCGTTGGTGATTATTCAGTAAACGCCATCGGTATTGTGTCGTCTAACTCTTTCCCTTTACCACGCCATGTTTTCGGATGGACCTTTACTGATGGGTCACTTAGATCACCCGTTGTGGGGTGGCGTGGGCACCCCTAGTACCACCTCATCACAACTTTAACGGGATTTCCTCGGCCAAACCAATTGCCCCTTTGGGCGTTAGTCTCTTCACGCCCTTACACCCATTTCACCTACCCAATTAATTTCCAAACTCAATTAAAAAACTAAACCCACCCAATATGAGAGATTACTTTAGTTTTATTTATTTAATATAAATATTTCTTAATAAAAATGGTTAGTTAAACCACAACATGATAGTTAAAGAGTGTGTTAGTTAAAGCTTATTGCCTCCGTGACATTGACGTTGTAGAGCGTTATGCACTGTTTAATTAAACCACAATGGATGGTATTACTTTCACCGAGAAATTACTTAAGCATATTATGATTAGTCATCTAATGATCTAAAGTCTAAACCATTGAATATATACTATGTCTACACAGCCAAAATTGTCTGGGTTCAACCCTTAGTTCATAGCATTGTCTTATGAGACATTTATATACACACACAGTTATATATTATGAAAAAAAAAAAAAAAACTTGAAGCAAATAAAATTATAAAAATGAGTAAAGTAATATAACAATAAACTACTATGTTAAGAATAAACAAACTTTTAAACTTTTGCTTTGCTTTATTAATTATTATTACTTTGAATTGAAAATTATTTTTAACATTTAGTTTTTTTTAGAACTAGCATAAAAAAAAGAAAAAAGAAAAGAAAAAGACCACTGAATGCGCCACAAAACAATCAGAAGAAGAGCTACGTGGTATCCAACAAATGCTATGATGTTATGACCGAAACATAGCATTAATTATTGATATTAATTTTTTTTTTTTAAAAGTAAACTCCATTAAAACAACCTCCGACCCAAACGGGCAAAGGGCCAAACACACAACAAAACCCCCGACCCAAACGGGCAAAGGGCAAAGAAATTACAACATATACATAGGGTATTTACACCATTCCGCCCATCTAATATAATTACATTTAGATCTATTTTTAAACCAAGCGAAACTTCTCGATTTTAACTCCCCTATGATATCATGCGGACTACATCTTTTCTGTTTAAAAACCACTTCATTCCTTTCTTTCCATATGTCACAACCCCCGATCCCTGTTCCCCGGGAACGGGCGGACGTGATCACAGAGTTTGGTGGTATCAGTTTTATTTAGTCTGGCAGCGGAATTTACATCAGGACCGTAGTTAGGAAATGTTTATCCGAGTAAAACCACCATATTTTTATAATATTAAACAAATGGGATGAAACCCAAGTTCATAGTACATACGTTTTCATAGGAATAAATCCTCTTTTATTTAAATAAAACATCTATTTTATTTTAGGTAACTTTATTGCCACGTTTCAAAGCCTTCAGTGCTCTCCAGCTGGTTTTTATAGGCTTCACACTAAGTTACCTGAAACACGTGTTTAAAATATTTTATCAGCAAGAAATACTGGTGAGTGAATCCCAGTTTAATCAAGTTTACATAAAAATTCATTTCACAGTGTACAGTATTGAGGGCACATCCGCAATTACATTTGTTTCCAAGATATACCAATTAACATCAGTGGTACTGTCATACTCAACTTGTGGTAATGTTACTCCTTGACCAGGTGGTAACAAATTTTGTATACAAAACCCCAACATACCCACTATAATTGTATTCTTACAAATACTCAATCATTGTTTAATGTTACTCCTTGACCAGGTGGTAACAAATTAATTGTATGAGGTTTTGTAAAAACAGTTAACAAAAAGGTTTACACAAAATAAGGATTACTCACTTTGCTATCTTAGACTTCGCGTGAGGGTTTCCTGGATATTATCTATAATTTATACAAATATATATTGGTTAGTATCATAACCCTTTAAAGAATATAAATGATACCCTCCCCGAGACGGTATTCCAACAACTACGTCGGGCAGAACCACGACAGTTGTTACGGAACCCTAAATCAATCGGGCAGCGTAACTATTATGAAACCGGGGTTATAATACTTACAACGGAGCAGAACCTCGCTAATTAGGGGTATAATACCCAACTATAATCTCTACTATTTCAGAAATTCGAGATTGAAAGAAAGAATGAACGATTGAAAGTGAAATCCGATGCCTGCTATTTATAGTTGTGTAATCTCGTCCTGTCGCGGCCCGCGTGACATATAGGCTGATCTTACGCGGCCCGCGTTGACTTCGGTCAACTGCGTAGCTTAGTCAGGTCATCAACTAGGTTCGACACGTGTCGGCTCATGGATCTGCCACCATTTGGAACACGCGCGGCCCGCGTCAACTTAAACTTAAACTTACGCGACCCGCTTGAACTAAAGAATTCAGCGGAGTCCAGTCAATGATCTCATACGGCCCGCGTGAGATTGAGGTGGGATCCTACGCGGCCCGCCTCAACTCAGAATTCAGATTTTATATTTTATTTCTAATACTATAACATATTTCGGGCTCGGTTTTCACATACGGGGTATAATATAAGACTTATAAGGGTATTTTAAAATATAATGGGGTGTCGGAAAATATTCAAGAGTGTCGGTTTTCTTGAGGGTTGTTACATTCTCCCCACCTTAATTTAGAGCTCGTCCTCGAGATCTACTGGAATAAATGCGGATATTTCTTTTCATTTATAGAAAATGAGCTCACTTGGTTAGCCTATCTACAATCACCCAGATTGTATTATTTTCTTTTTTAATAAACTTAAAAGTGCGTGCAACTGTCTTGCATGATCCTTTTTACTTTTAGAGTAAATTAGAATATCATCTATGAATAAAATTATGAATTTATCCAAATATGGCTTACATATTTGGTTCATCATGTCCATAAATGCAGCTGGGGCATTGGTTAAACCAAATGGCATGACAGTAAATTCATAATGATTATACCTTGTTCTAAATGCGGTCTTAGGAATGTCCTCTTCCTGTACCTTTAATTGATGATATCCTGACCTTAAATCGATCTTAGAGAAAAATCGAGCTCCTTGTAGTTGATCAAACAAATCATCGATTCTTGGTAATAGTTACCGATTTTTAATCATGACTTTGTTTAATTCACGGTAATCAATGCAAATACGCATTGATCCGTCCTTCTTTTTAACGAATAATATCGGCGCTCCCCATGGCAACGAACTCGATTGTATGAATCTTTTCTCCAGCAATTTATCGAATTGTTTCTTTAATTCCTGTATTTCGGCTGGTGCCAAACGGTAGAGTGCTTTGGCGATTGGCGATGTTCCTGGTAGCAGGTGAATTCTGAATTTAACTTCTTTGTCTGGAGGTAGTCCTGGTAATTCTTTTAGGAAAGACATCTGAAAACTAAGATACTACTGGAATGTCTTTTAGTTCTTTTCCTTTAGTGTTAGTGATTATAGAAATCAAATACACTATAGAACCTTTTCTTGTAGAACTTGCACTTTTCATCACAAAGATGAATTTTGTGGATCTAGATGGTTTATTTCCTTTAATTGTGATCATTTTACCTTTAGATGAATTTACTTGAATTGACTTTTGATCACATAAAATACTAGCTTTATTGGTTATTTAACCAATCCATTCCTAAAACAATATCAAATATGGCTAGATTCATTGGATAAAGGTTTGCCCTAAACGTTTGGTTTAAAATTTCTATTCTTGCTCCCTGCAAGATTTCAGAAATCCTAATGGTTTCTCCATTAGCTGTCTCTACTAAGCATTCGGGTGGTAGTTTAGTTAATGACTGTTTTAGAAACTTGCAAAACGATGTATTAATAAAACTTTGGTTTGCACCAGAGTCAAATAATACTTTAGCAAAAGACATCATTAACTAAAAACGTACCAGTGATGACATCTGGAATTATCTTGGCTTCATCTGCAGTCAGAACAAATGCTCTAGCATTTTTAGTATTCTTGTTGTTCATAGCTGGAGCTAGTTTTGGACAGTTTGGTTTGATATGACCTTTTTCTCCACAGTTAAAACACAATCCATTACTGGATTTCCTCCTGCAGTTCTCTTCATTGTGTCCTGGTGCTTTGCAGAAATTGCAGTGGGTGGAGCATTTTCCAGAATGCTTCTTTTTGCAGATCCCGCAATACGGTGCAAAGGTAGAATCTATGTTCTTATGATTGAAATTCCCAGAACGAAATTCTTGAGTAAGCCTTTGAGTTAAGTTTCTCCTCTGATCTTCTTCTCTAGTATGAACTAGTTCATCAGTCAAGGTATTGGCTAGTTCTACAGCTTCTTCTATGGTTTGGGGTCTGGTTGCCTTGACTACATGTCTAATTTCTCCAATTAATCCCTAGATGTAACGGGAGATTAATACCGGTTCTGGTGATGCAAGGGCTGGCACTATCCTAGCATATTCAAAGAATGTAGTAGTGTACCCTTTACTATCTACACTAGTCATCCTAAGGTTGAGGAACTTGTTTGCTATCTGTTCCTTTTCATTGGGTGTGCAGAATTTCCTTTCTACCTTTTCTTTAAATTCTTCCCATTCCATATTATAAGTTTTATCACTTCCTCTTGTCTGAAGGATAGTGTTCCACCATTCTAATGCTGCATTCTTAAATAGATTAGAAGCAAACAATATCTTGTCTTCTTCAGCACACTTACTTATCCTTAAGACTGCCTCAGTCTTCTCTATCCAGCGTAAAGTTGCAATGGCCCCTTCATTGCCTGAGAATTCCATTGGTTTACAAGACCATAATTCTTTATAAGAACAACCATAAAGCATGGTTCTTCTTCTTTTGGGAATAGGCAATTGAAATACTGGTCCATTGTTTACACTGTTTTCTGGTTCAACGGGTTGCTTACTGCTATGTTTACTTTTATTATCAGCATTCTTAACATTTTGAATAATAAATGGCATAGCATCTATAATTCCCTGTGCCACTATGTATTGAATAGCACTATTATTCACTTGATTTCCATTGTTATTGATACTTGGATTATCATTAACCACGTTAATATTACTCTGGTTATCGTTATTCAGATTTCCTTGATTTTCTTCGTCTGCCATCTGAATTTTAAACATTTATCCCATATTAATATCACAATTAATATCTTACTATAGTTAATCACATGATATGCATTTTTGCCAAAAGCGTCGATCATTACTACTATACTCTTTTCATATACTATGCGTCTATTGCATACTAGTAAAAATTACAATACCAACAGAAATAAAATAGTATGCATCTGTACACACATATTTTATATTATTATTATATTATTATTATTATCGTTACATTTTATCGCATAGATTGATAATCAAATAATGTTTATCATCAGAATTTATATATATATATATATATATATACTAGAGATTTCTGACAAATCTAAATTCATAATTGACACCTCTGTCCGTAATTTATTTCTCATTATCAATTATTAGGATCTTTTGAATTTCCTCATAGACATACATGTCTATACAATATTGCATATACTGTAGTATGCTCATTATCCATAATGTAAACAGACTCATAATTCAGACATCAGGTCATAGTACTATTTAGATAATTCTATTATCATAACATATACCCCATCTCACCCGGTCTTGCCGGAAAGGTAACCCCATCTTACCCGGTTCCGCCGGAGAGGTAACCCTATCTCACCCGGACAAGCTGGAGAGTCTACCACATCATGCCCAGTTTTACCGGAGAGGTCATTATCATAGTATTTTCCACTCATAAACTTATTTTAAATCATGATCTTAAAGAAAAGCATCATTTACATCAAGAAACAATGAAATTAGTATTCTCATGAGGGATCATATTCTAGAACTGAGTAGTATCAATAAACAAGAAATAACAGTGGCCAAGTGTTATTGCTTATTTGTCATACAGACACTGTTCTAGTCATTATCCTCACAGGATACCAATAACCATCACACTTTATCAAGCAATTGGTTTATCTCAAAGCTTCATATTAAGGCATAGCATTAAAAATTCTCTTGTACTTCTAGACCTTATTCTAGTTTTCTTGGTTCACTTTTGTTGTTCATCCGAATATTTATTTATCATAAACGAATATCTAGTATAATTATACGAATAGATTGATTAAAATGAAATATTGCAATTTATATATTTATTACAAACTAGAACAGAAATTCGAAATATATTATTGGTTATACATCTGTAACTTATTTTAGTCTAACTAGGTTATAGGAATATTATACTCAACATGCATTTTATGTAAGGTTTATTCTATCTCTTTCTTCTTACTAGGTTGTTGCCAAATGAACGAAGTTATTTTAAAGTTTCTAGCTCGTAGATGGCATGAGTGCTGGCACTGGTTGGACAATTCAACTATAAGTTAACATTTACTGCTGTAGTGGCTAACATGTAGAGATTTGCCCATTTTTCGTCTAATTTATCTTCCCAAGGTGGGTTACTGCCTATTTTCTGGTTTTCCTGAGACTTTTTCATATTCTCTTGACTTTTTCTAAGAATCCGGCTTCTTTTACTAGGGGTAAGTGGATTTTCATACTGTGCTTTACGGACAAATATTCCTTCCTCAATATCTGCTGAATATCCTGAGGAATTTGTTTGAGATGAACTTCCCTTTTCTTTGGGTGAACTATCTAATTTATGATAGATGTCCAAAAGTCTTCTCTTACTCATACTGTAACTAACAAATAGTCAAATAACACATCATAATAATTACAATTATGCATGGATTTTCATAATTTATTTCCTAACACAAAATATAACTTTAAGTGTCAGCAGAACACTTCTTTGGCTTGAACCAGTGGCTAGGCTCTGATACCACCTTCTGTCACAACCCCCGATCCCTGTTCCCTGGGAACGGGCGGACGTGATCACAGAGTTTGGTGGTATCAGTTTTATTTAGTCTGGCAGCGGAATTTACATCAGGACCGTAGTTAGGAAATGTTTATCAGAGTAAAACCACCATATTTTTATAATATTAAACAAATGGGATGAAACCCAAGTTCATAGTATATACGTTTTCATAGGAATAAATCCTCTTTTATTTAAATAAAACATCTATTTTATTTTAGGTAACTTTATTGCCACTTTTCCAAGCCTTCAGTGCTCTCCAGCTGGCTTTTATAGGCTTCACACTAAGTTACCTGAAACACGTGTTTAAAATAT
This sequence comes from Helianthus tuberosus, assembly GCA_030545235.1. NCBI lineage: Eukaryota > Viridiplantae > Streptophyta > Magnoliopsida > Asterales > Asteraceae > Helianthus > Helianthus tuberosus. The sequence continues at coordinate 68,756,775 of CM060440.1, forward strand.
TTTATCAGCAAGAAATACTGGTGAGTGAATCCCAGTTTAATCAAGTTTACATAAAAATTCATTTCACAGTGTACAGTATTGAGGGCACATCCGCAATTACATTTGTTTCCAAGATATACCAATTAACATCAGTGGTACTGTCATACTCAACTTGTGGTAATGTTACTCCTTGACCAGGTGGTAACAAATTTTGTATACAAAACCCCAACATACCCACTATAATTGTATTCTTACAAATACTCAATCACTGTTTAATGTTACTCCTTGACCAGGTGGTAACAAATTAATTGTATGAGGTTTTGTAAAAACAGTTAACAAAAAGGTTTACACAAAATAAGGATTACTCACTTTGCTATCTTAGACTTCGCGTGAGGGTTTCCTGGATATTATCTATAATTTATACAAATATATATTGGTTAGTATCATAACCCTTTAAAGAATATAAATGATACCCTCCCCGAGACGGTATTCCAACAACTACGTCGGGCAGAACCACGACAGTTGTTACGGAACCCTAAATCAATCGGGCAGCGTAACTATTATGAAACCGGGGTTATAATACTTACAACGGAGCAGAACCTCGCTAATTAGGGGTATAATACCCAACTATAATCTCTACTATTTCAGAAATTCGAGATTGAAAGAAAGAATGAACGATTGAAAGTGAAATCCGATGCCTGCTATTTATAGTTGTGTAATCTCGTCCTGTCGCGGCCCGCGTGACATATAGGCTGATCTTACGCGGCCCGCGTTGACTTCAGTCAACTGCGTAGCTTAGTCAGGTCATCAACTAGGTTCGACACGTGTCGGCTCATGGATCTGCCACCATTTGGAACACGCGCGGCCCGCGTCAACTTAAACTTAAACTTACGCGGCCCGCGTCAACTTAAACTTAAACTTACGCGGCCCGCTTGAACTAAAGAATTCAGCGGAGTCCAGTCAATGATGTCATACGGCCCGCGTGAGATTGAGGTGGGATCCTACGCGGCCCGCCTCAACTCAGAATTCAGATTTTATATTTTATTTCTAATACTATAACATATTTCGGGCTCGGTTTTCACATACGGGGTATAATATAAGACTTATAAGGGTATTTTAAAATATAATGGGGTGTCGGAAAATATTCAAGAGTGTCGGTTTTCTTGAGGGTTGTTACACCATATGCACCAAGACGTTATCAAAGCCAAACCATAAATGATATTCTCCTCCTTCTTACTGCGCTTAATGAATATGGGAATATCAAGAATATCTTTAAACTCAAAAAGGTAGAGAGGCGGGATTTTGCACCAGTCACTGAACGCCGACCACACCCTCAAAGTCACCGAGCAGGCAGTGAACAAATGCTCAGCCGATTCCTCGACGTCTTCGCAGAAAGGGCACATAGATGAAGATATGACCACATTCCTTCTTCTTAAATTTATTCTAGTAGGAAGCCTATCCAGATTGCCTCTCCAATTCATAATATTACATTTAATTGGAACCCATTTACACCAGACAAAATTTGGGAGGTGACAGATACCTCTATCCTTAATCAGAGCTGATTTGACTGCCTTCACCGAGAAACCGTTCTGACTATCACCATTCCATAACCAGGCATCCTTACTATTGGACAGTCTAACCATACTAAGCACCTCGCAACATTCCTTCCATTCCTTAAGCTCCTCTTGAGACACAGGCTGACTAGACCACTGCCAGTTGAATGCTCCATATCCTCTTACTGTTTCCAATCTCTCTGCAACCCTGCACAACTTAAACAACTCCAAGCGAAATAAATGTGGCCACCTTTCCAGGAAGGGGCGATCACCTACCCACGTATCGATCCAAAACCGTATATCATACCCGTTCCCGACTTTACCCTTAATCAGATGATTTATACCTTTCCCATTAATTTTCATTTTGGAAATCAGTTTCACTATGTTTTTCCAACATCCTGATATATTCTCATTGATAGGGAGGAAGCTCCTTTGATTAAACTTACAGTGACACGCTTCCACCAATTTACACCACAGATTATGATTTTCCGCCCTAAATCTCCACCCCCATTTGACAAGGAGGGCTTCATTGACTTCTTTTAACCTGTTAATACCCAACCCACCTTTGGTCTTGGGCCAAGTGACCCAATCCCAAGCCACCCAGTTCATTTTAGAAACGTTACCTGCACCAGCCCATAAGAACTTCCTCATCTTGGCCTCGAGGGTCTTTAAAACACCCACCGGGGCTTTATATAAAGCTAAATAATAAATAGGCAGGCTTTCCAAAACAGAATTAATCAAAGTAAGCCTCCCCCCCATTGATAAGGATTTAGCTTTCCACAACGACAGTCTTTTATCAAATAACTCAATAATAGGAGACCAATTGTTAATTCTATTCATATTCGACCCCACCTTAATTCCCAAGTATGTAAGAGGAATATCATCCGGTTTACATCCAATCACTTTAGCCATATCAGACATAGCCCCACTATCGACCCCCAACCCAAAAAGGTTAGATTTTTGAAGATTAATTTTTAAACCCGAACACAAGTAAAAAATTCTCAGACACCTAGCCACATTTTTGACATTATCCCTATCCCATTCCCCCAACATAAGAGCATCATCAGCATAGAAAAGGTGAGAGATTACCGGACCGTTATTGGGGGTTTGAATACCTTTGAAAAGACCTTCCATCCTAGCTTTGCACAAAATGTTAGACAGGGCTTCCATGACCAGAAGCAACAGAAACGGGGAAAGCGGGTCACCCTGTCTGACCCCTTTGGAGCAGTTGAATTCAAAGGTGGGGGACCCATTCACCAGAATCGAGGATCTAGCCGAAGCTAGGATTCCTCTAATCCATTTACACCACAAATCAGGGAAACCCATTTGCCCCATGATGTCCAGAAGAAAATTCCAACTAAAGTTGTCGTATGCCTTTTCGAAATCGATTTTAAGCAGAAAAACCTTTTTATTGTACTTTTTAATCCAAGCAATAAGCTCATTAAGCATTAGCGGACTGTCGAGGATGTATCTCCCTTTAAGAAAAGCCGTCTGATTTTCCGATATGATCGTCCCGATAACCAATTTGAGCCGATTAGCCAAAATCTTCGAGATAGTTTTGCTTATCACCCCGATCAAATTAATAGGTCTATATTCTCTTAGCCCAACCGGATCTTTGTTTTTAGGAATGAGGGTTATGAAGGAAGAACTACACCCATCAGCTATCGTACCTTTGCTATAAAAGGAACCCATCATGTTATAGAAATCCAACTCGAAAACGTTCCAATATCTTTTGATGAAATTAAAGTTGAAACCGTCCGGCCCGGGAGCTTTGTCTGACCCACATTCAAACACCGCGCATTTAATCTCCTCTTTACTAAAAGGAACCGTCAGAGACGCCGCGTCTGCATCCGAAAGACGCTTAACATTCTGGCAGAGAAGTTTAGGTCTATCTCTAATCTTTTCCTCGAAAGCCCTTTTGAAGAAGCCCATAATCTCTTTTTTTAACAAGGAAGGTTTAGTGGTCCATACATCATTAATCATAAGACCCGGGATATAGTTACTAGCTCTTCTACTTTTAATGTAACCATGGAAGAACCTAGTATTATCATCACCTTCCAAATCCCATCTAGCTCTAGCTCTTTGTCTGATATCTTTCAACTTGAAGCCTTCAAGCTCCTTAAGATTATTAAGGCACTCCAATCTGGTCCACTCCTCCTCTTCAGTTAACTCTCTTTCTTCCGCCACCTCTTCCAGCTGTTCTAACTCTTCCTTAAGAATCGTCTCCGCTTCCTCTTCCTTAGATAAGACCTCTTTTTTCCAGATTCGAAGGGTTTCCCTAATCTTTTTAAATTTTTGAGATGACATCACGTCCGGATCCCCAACCCCGTTAAAATTAGAGATCCCCTTAAGAATCACCTCATCGAAATCCTTTCTTTCCAACCAAGAATTGAAAAATCTGAACGGCTTTGGGCCAAAGTTTTTATCCTAGCAGGTCAAAATAAGAGGGCAATGATCCGAAAACATTCTCGGCATTGCCCTAAGACAAGCCACCGGCCAATTCAAAAAGAAATCTTGACACACCAAAACTCTATCAATTTTGCTAAGTTTAATATCATTGTCTTTGAGATACGTAAATTTTCTACCTTTCATATCGTACTCTCTTAACCCATTTTCATAGATAAAATCATTAAAAAGAGAGGCACATTTTTTTATTGAAAATAGAGTTTTTCCTTTCCTCCTGAAAGCGCACCGCATTAAAATCCCCCAAAATCACCCACCAACCCTGATGACTACCCATCACCCCCCCTATAACCTCCCAAAGGTCCTTTTTATGATTGACATTATGAGGAGCGTAGACGTTCATAATATTAATACCTTGATTGCTACCTTTTAAAGTCCCCATAGTTAATAAAAAATTAGAGTGTTTGAAGGAGTCGTGTACCTTGAGAATACCAGGATCCCACATGCTTACCACCCCTCCAGATCTACCAGCTGCCGGAACGTGATCCATCTCGAAATTTCCAGCACCCCAAAATTTCTCGAAAACGATACCTGAAATGTCACTAAATTGAGTTTCTTGAATCGCAATGAAGTCAATACCATTTTCACGTTTTAAATTTTTTATCCACCCCGCTTTGTTTTTCTCCCCCTCTCCTAAACCTCTAATATTTAAAGAGAGAAAATTCATTTATCCCTTATTTGAGATCCTTCTTCCCTGATCACTTCTTTAATCAACTGTTCGTGCCTCTGTAAATCAACTCCCAGAACGCCTCCCATGACGGATGTAATGTGAAATTCCTCATTAATATTTTCCTCCACCTCCTCGAGTGGGTTTAAATTTAGATCTTTCACCACCTCCTCCTTTCTTTCCTTTCTAGTACCACTTGATTCCTCTTGTTGAACTTCGAACTCTCCTGCGCTCCCCCTAAAAGAATCGTCGTTGAAAATCGGTTGAGCACTATTGACACTATCCTCCTGTATCCCAATTGTTTCGCTCAAGTCGAAAGGATCGTTATCTCTCAATCTTTTCCTGGGCCTCATGGCCTCACCAACTTCCTCCACTAAAGACTTTTTATAATTATTGATATTGATATAAGAGAACAACTGGACCTTGATCTCTTTCGTGGATTTTGAAACCCAAGTAAAGGTCTCATTATAAATACATTAGTTGATTCCTGGCCCTTTAAACAGACCAAAACATAGAGTAGGTGATACCAAAAAACCAAAGTTAAGTTTTAAGGCTAACTTCGTGTATACCTTTGTAAAATTCATATATATAATTTTATAAGTCATTGAAATATTATATATATCTAATTCATGAAATACAATATATGACAATTTTTCCCTTTTATTTTTAAACTTTGAAATCTCATATATGACCCTTAACTTCAAATATTATATTTACTCATTTCTAACTTAATTATTTAGCTTAATATTGTTGTTTATGAGAAAAAATAAAAATAAAAAATGGGTAAAAATTAAATTTAAGCTGAAAATGTGTTATATAAATATATGAAGTTAAAAGATAAGTATATATGAAAATTTGAAGTTAAAAAAATAAGGGTAAAATGATTATTTATCAGATTGTTTTTAGTAAATTGGGTATATTTGATATTTTAACTATTTTGTAAGAGAATATATGATATTTTTAGTTTTAAGTAGGTATATATGAAAATTTTCAATTTTGTAAGGATAGCAATGCCTTGTATTAACGGGCTAACGAGAAAAGTGTCTTCCACACCAACTGAGCCAAACAAATTTGTAAACGGTCTAACCAAAACCTTGTACAACTGTCCGATTCAACAACCATTTAAAAAGGATTCATTAGCCAACCCGTTATGGTGCCAGTACGAAACAATTATTTTAAACAGTAACACTTGTATAAAAATAAAAAATAAAATAGGGGTCAACAAGTAACTGCATATACAATTACGTCGCTGTAAAACAAATTTTTTTTTTGAACGGTAAAATCACTTTATATAGAGTTAATTACATAGTTAGTCCTTGTGGTTTGCACAAAATAACAAACTTAGGTACTAATAGTTTAAAATCACCTTCTAGGGTATTAACTTTTCATTTTGTAACGTTTGGAGGTATTAACTTCTAAGGTAATAACATAGGTAGTCCCTGTGGTTTGCACAAAATAACATACTTAGGTACTAACAAAATGTGATTTTAAGCCTAAAAATAAGCTTAATACCCTCAAACGTTACAAAATGAAAAGTTAATACCCTAGAATGTTATCAGAAACTATTAGTACCTAAACTTGTTATTTTGTGCAAACCATAGGGACTAACTATGTAATTAACTCCTTTATATATATATATATAAAGATACTTTCAAGATTTGGAAGGATCTTTGTATATTTTTTAGGCACTCATTATCATTCATTGCCTACAGTCCTACGTCTATCTTTGTTGACTGTACAACAAAAAAAGTTAAATATATTAAATTAAATTTTATTTTGGACATTTATTTATTATTATTATTTGTTTTTTAACGGCTTTTTTAGACATTTATTATAAGTTTTTTGTTGTTGACTGTACAACATAACAAAGAAGTTAAAAAAGAATATTAAATTATATTTTATTTTGGACATTTATTAGAAATTGATTTTTGTCTTCACTATTCAGAGTGGCGAAGCTTGAATTTTTTTTATGGAGGGGTCAGAAACGTATATACCCAAAAATTTCTATAGAACCGGGGGTCGAAAACGTATATACCTGAAAATTTTTATACGAAAACTACATATATAACACTACTGGCCGAAAAGTTCGGGGGGTCGGACGCCCCTCCCGGCCCCTTCAAAGCATCGCCCCTGACTATTCAACTTTAACGTAAAATTTCTGTTTTTCGCCACGAACTCCACCATATAATTCGTCCTTATAGACGTACTTTAACGAATAACGATATTAAATCAAGAACCAAACAAAAGAAAAATGATTGTGTAATATAACACATTGTTATTAGAAAAATTGGTCCTTATAGACGTATAGTTCTGCCAATATACATGTGGTTCATTCTTATCTTCATTATTCAACCTTTTTAACGTAAAATTACGGTTTTCGCCGCCACCTCCACCACATAATTGACAGAACGTCACATTTGTAACAATAAATAATCTGATAATGTCGGTTTTACTATAAAGTACTTTAATGAATAACGATAATAACTTGAGAACCAAACAAAAGAAAAATGATTGTGTAATATAACACATTGTTACTAGAAAATTTGGTAAATATAGACATAGTTCTACTTATGTACATGTGTTCCTTTCTTATCTTCATTATTCAACTTTTTTGACGTAAAATTATGGTTTTCGCCGCCGCCACCTCCACCACATAATTGACAGAACGTCGCTTTCCGTAACAATAAATATTCTGATAATGTCGTTTTTATTATAAACTACTTTAATGAATGAATAACGATAATAAATTGAGAACTAAACAAAAGAAATATGATTGTGTAATGTAACACATTGTTACTATAAAATTTGGAACATATAGACATATAGTTCTGTCGATGTACATGTGGTCATTTCTTATCTTCATTGTTCAACTTTCTTTAACGTAAAATTACGGTTTTCGACGCCACCTCCACCATATAATTAACAGAATGTCGCTTTTCGTAACACTAAATATTCTGATGTCGTTTTTACTATAAAGTACTTTAATGAATAACGATAATAAATTGAGAACCAAACAAAAGAAAAATGATTGTGTAATGTAACATATTGTTACTAGAAAATTTGGTACATATAGACAAATAGTTTTGCGGATGTACACGTGGTCTTTTCTTATCTTCATTATTCGACTTTCTTTAACGTAAAATTACGGTTTTCGTCGCCACCTCCACCATATAATTGACAGAACGTCTCTTTTTGTAACAATAAATAATCTGATAATGTTGGTTTTACTATGAAGTACTTTAATGAATAACGAAAATAACTTGAGAACCAAACAAAAGAAAAATGATTGTGTAATGTTGTAACACATTGTTACTAGAAAATTTGGTACATATAGACATAGTTCTCCCGATGTACATGTGGTATTTTCTTATCTTCATTATTCAACTTTTTTAACCTAAAATTACAGTTTTCGCAGCCACCTCCACCACATAATTGGTAGAACGTCGCTTTCCGTAACAATAAATATTATGATAATGTCGTTTTTACTATAAAGTACTTTAATGAATAACGATAATAAATTGAGAACAAAACAAAAGAAAAATGATTGTGTAATATAACACATTGTTACTAGAAAATTTGGTACATATAGACGTAGTTCTGCCGATGTACATGTGGTCCTTTCTTATCTTCATTATTCAACTTTCATTAACGTAAAATTACGGTTTTCGCCACCCCCACCACATAATTGGCATAACGTCACTTTTTGTAAAAAAAAATAATCTGATAATGTCAGTTTTACTATAAAATACTTTAATGAATAACGATAATAACTTGAGAACCAAACAAAAGAAAATTGATTGTGTAATGTAACACATTGTTACTAGAAAATTTAGTACATATAGACGTAATTCTGCCGATGTACATTTGGTCCTTTCTTATCTTTATTATTCAACTTTTTAAACGTAAAATTACGGTTTTCGCCGGCACCTCCACCACATAATTGACCAAACATCGCTTTCTGTAACAATAAATATTCTGATAATGTCGTTTTTACTATAAAGTACTTTAATGAATAACGATAATAAATTGTGAACCAAACGAAAGAAAAATGATTATGTAATGTAACACATTGTTACTAGAAAATTTGGTACATATAGACATATAGTTCTGCCGATGTATATGTGGTCCTTTCTTACCTTCATTATTCAATTTTTTTAATGTAAAATTATGGTTTTCGCCGCCACCTCCACCACATAATTGGCAAAACGTCGCTTTCTGTAACAATAAATATTCTGATAGTGTCGTTTTTACTATAAAGTACTTTAATGAATAACGATAATAAATCAAGAACTAAACAAAAGAAAAATGATTGTGTAATGTAACACATCGTTACTAGAAAATTTGGTACATGTGGTCCTTTCTTATCTCCATTTGTTAACTTTTTTAACGTAAATTTATAGTTTTTGCCACCTGCACCACACAATTGACAGACTGTCGCTCTCCGCAACAGTAAATATTCTGATAAATGTTATTTTTACTCCCTTTTTATCTTAAAGTACTTTAACGAATAACGATAATAAATTGAAGTGACAAAGTCTAAGGGTTTCTGGTTCAACCGCAAAGTCAAAAAATTGTCTCGTTCAACTGTTAGCGTGGAAACCTATGTGAACATGATGTAGTTGGTTCTAGAGATAAAAATAGTAGAAGATCAAAGCTGCAAATCTTATTCAAAAGAAAAACTTTCAAAAACTATCGTTCTCCAACGAAACAAAATACCAAATAAAATAGATTCTATCCTAGAAAATAGCTAAGATCCTAGGAATTAGCTAACAACTTGAAAGATAAGAATAAACAAAAAAAAAAACAAAGTTTCAAATAATAAAACCCAAAAATCTCAACAACTTTGATCTTTACGTCCGGTTCAGGTGTCATTCAGGTTTGGACCCGGGTCTGGGTCGCCATCCGGGTCGCCGGCATCATTCAGGTTCGGAGTCTTTTGATCTTAATAATATCACATGGATCACGGTTTCTGATCTCGTTGCCTCGGCCGGCGGATCTACGATCACAGTTTAATCGATCTCCACAAACACGTGAATCACCAATGCTCTTGTCAATGCCTCTGTCGGCGACTCTTCGAACAAGAAAACACTCGCCTTCACGTAGAGCCATTTGAAAACCAAAGCGCTGATACCACCTGATGCAGTTTCGCGTGTAATCAAATGGCTCAAGAAACTATTGATAATCAAAGACGATAAATTGAACCAAGGTTCCAAGAACAAACTTCTTTTTGATGCCGGCGACCCGGATGGCGACCCAGACCCGGGTCCAAACCTGAATGACACCTGAACCGGACGTAAAGATCAAAGCTGTTGAGACTTTTGGGTTTTATTATTTGAAACTTTGTTTTTTTTTTTTTTTATTCTTATCTTTCAAGTTGTTAGCTAATTCCTAGGATCTTAGCTATTTTCTATGATAGAATCTATTTTATTTGGTATTTTGTTTCGTTGGAGAACGATAGTTTTTGGAAGTTTTTCTTTTGAATAAGATTTGCAGCTTTGATCTTCTACTATTTTTATCTCTAGAACCAACTGCATCAGTTGGTATCAGAGCTCAGTGAAGATTCAATGGCAGAACGTGGAAGAGGACCTCGACGCCAACCCCGTAGATACGCCGACCGAGGCAACGAGGCTAACGGAAGGGACCCACGTGATATCGAAGAAATTGCAAGGTTGCAACAACGGGTCCGGGACTTGGAGTTGCGACAGGAGGAACGAGAGGAGGAGACTGAAACTGTTACCGCCATCTGGGATGACGGAGAAGATGACGGTCAGCCTTTTATCAATGTGTTTGGTCGACATCGTCGATACCACCATCAATACGAACCAGATCCACTTCGGCAAATGGGAATGAAGATCGAGATCCCAGAATTCGATGGGAGAGCACACGCCGACGAGTTTATCGATTGGCTCAGCACAGTGGAACGCATCTTCGATCTCAAAGATATCCCCGACAAACTCAAGGTAAAACTCGTTGCTATTAAACTTCGTAAATATGCTTCTCTGTGGTGGGATCACGAAAGAAAGAAAAGGGTACAGGAAGGAAAATCCAAAGTGGAAACATGGGAAAAAATGAAAAAATTATTACACGCAAAATTTTTACCCCTTAATTATCGCCAAGAGGCCTTCCTAGAGTATCAAAATTTCTCCCAACGGAGCACCACCGTTGAGGATACAATTGCTGAATTTGATAGGCTCAGAATGCGATGTGGGGCTGAGGAAGAAGAAGAACAACTGATCGCCCGGTTTTTGGGGGTGTTACACCCCGACATCTCGAACATGATTCAATTCCAACCATATTGGAGTTTCAATGATGTTTGCAAGTTGGCTCTCAAAGTTGAGAAACAACTTAAAGGTCGAATGAAGAGCACACCTCCTAAACTCGGCCCAATCAAAGCCGAGACTTCGCGTGCTCCTTCCACGTTATCACCCGAAAACCGGCTCGGCCCAATCAAAGCCGAGGCCTCGGGTGGGTCTTCTAGTTCTCCTACTGGGTCAAAAATCACTAAATGTTTCAAGTGTGGTGGCCTAGGCCACTTTGCTCGTGATTGTGCAAACACCCATCTAGTTTCCCTCCTAGACGACACCACACCTGTTTATGACACCGAAAACGAAGCCGCGGATGAGGTACCTGAAGAAGTTGTCTACCCTGATAAAGGGGAGCGATTAATCACCTAACGAGCTCTTAATACAAACCTGACCCCACTAGTAGATGACACGTTGTGGCTGAGGTATAATATTTTTCGATCAAAGTGCACGTCAAAAGGGAAGGTTTGCACGATTGTCATCGATGGAGGAAGTTGTGAAAATATGGTTGCAACGTGCATGGTAGAAAAGCTTGGTCTCAAAGGGGAACCCCATCCTGATCCCTATCAACTAACATGGCTAAAAAAAGGAAATTTTGTTAAGGTTAGTCACAGGGGTCTTGTGCAGTTCTCAATTTGGAATCGTTATAAGGATGAGGTCTGGTGCGATGTCATCCTAATGGATGCTTGTCACGTTCTGTTAGGAAGACCTTGGCAATATGATAGGCGAACGAAACATGATGGCTTTAAAAATACATATTCCTTTCGTAAAGATGGTATTAATATTGTCCTTGCTCCCCTAGACACGTGGGAAACCAGCACAGAAGCTGTCATCCTTACAAAGGCAGCCTTTATTGATTATGCAAGGCATACAAAAAGCCCACTTTTGTACGCCCTTGTTGTAGCTGAACAGAATGCCCCTTCGGATGATCCCCCAACCATGGTACATCCGCTTCTCGACGAATTCCATGATGTATTTCCTGATGATATTCCCTCAGGGCTGCCACTAATGCGAGACATGCAACATTGTATTGATTTTGTGCCCGGTTCCGTCATCCCTAACAAGCTCGCTTATCGTATGAATCCAAAAGAGTTTGAAGAGTTGCAATGACAGGTTACCGAGTTATTGAATAAGGGATTCATTCGGGAAAGCATGAGTCCATGTGCCGTTCCCGCCTTGCTCGTACCCAAACCCAATGGTGCTTACCGGATGTGTATCGACAGTCGAGCTTTCAAAAAGATTACCATTAAATACCGGTTCCCTATACCACGTTTCGAAGACTTGCTAGATCAATTAAACGGGTCCTCGGTCTTCTCGAAGATTGATTTACGTAGTGGGTATCACCAAATCCGTATGCGGCCCGGGGATGAGTGGAAAACGGCCTTTAAAACCCGGGATGGGTTGTATGAATGGATGGTCATGCCCTTTGGCCTATCAAATGCGCCGAGTACGTTTATGCGGTTGATGAATCAAGTGTTCAAAGACCTCAATGGGCGTTGCGTGGTCATCTACTTTGACGACATCTTGGTATTTAGTCGAGACGTCAATCAACATCTTCATCACCTTCGGCAAGTTTTTTCGATCCTTCGCAAACAGGAACTTTATGCCAACAGATCCAAGTGCCACTTTTTGTCTCAGGAGGTTCTTTTTTTAGGGTATATCATTTCCAAACAGGGAATTAGTATGGATAAAACCAAAATTGATGCTATTCTTACTTGGCCCACACCAACTTCAATTCATGACGCCCATAGTTTTCATGGTTTGGCATCGTTCTATCGTCGTTTTATTCGCAACTTTAGCTCGATTGTCGCTCCTATCACTGAATGCCTCAAGAGCAGTACCTTCGTATGGACACCCGCGGCATCCGCCGCATTCGAAGAGCTAAAAAAACGGGTTACCCAGGCTCCTGTATTAGCGCTGCCCAATTTTCAATTTGTCTTTCAGGTGGAATGCGATGCTTCTGGACTCGGCATCGGCGGCGTGCTCAGTCAAGAAAACTGACCCGTTGCCTTTTTTAGTGAAAAGTTAAGTGACGTGAAACAAAATTTCAGCACCTATGATAAGGAATTTTATGCTATTATCCGGAGTTTGGAATATTGGTGGCATTATTTATTACCGGGTGAGTTCGTATTGTATTCGGATCATCAGGCGTTACGGTTTATTAATGGCCAACACAAACTCAACCCTAGCCATGCTAAATGGGTTGAATACTTGCAAGATTTTACATTTGTTATCAAGCATAAAGCAGGGATCAATAACACTGTGGCCGATGCCTTGAGTCGGCGTCATACACTCCTTACTTCTTTACAGGTGCAGATTGAAGGTTTTGATGTATTTCGCGGTCTTTACCCAGATGACCCAGATTTCTCGGGGGTATGGAAGACCTACCAAACAGCTCCCTCTAGAGAGTACTCGATACATGAAGGTTTCTTATTCAAGGGCAGTCGATTATGTGTTCCCAAGTGCTCCCTGCGGGACGCCATTGTCTTAGAACAGCACCAGGGAGGTCTCGCCGGTCATTTCGGCAGGGATAAGACCCTTAAACTGGTACAAGAGAAGTTTTTTTGGCCCAAGATGGGACCGGATGTGACCCGCATCGTTGATCGTTGTCGTGTATGCCACATCGCCAAAACCCACCACTCTAATGCTGGTCTCTATACGCCTCTTCCTGTCCCCGACGCACCATGGGAAGATGTTAGTCTTGACTTTGTAGTGGGCCTTCCCCGAACGCAGCGACAAAAGGACTCGATCATGGTCGAAGTTGACCGTTTCTCCAAAATGGCACACTTTGTACCATGTTCTAAAACCTATGATGCTAGTCAGGTCGCTCGTCTCTACTTTGCTGAAATTGTTAAATTGCATGGTGTTCCTAAGTCCTTAACCTCGGTCCGGGATGTCAAATTCGTCGGTCACTTTTGGCGAACATTATGGAAAAGGCTAGGGTCTCGACTACATTTTAGCAGTGCCCACCACCCCCAAAGCGACAGCCAAACGGAAGTAACCAATCGCAGCCTTGGAAATCTCCTTCGTAGTCTTGTTGGCAACAACCCGCGGCAGTGGGATACGGTCCTCCCTCAGGCAGAATTTGCCTACAATCGTTCTACACATCGTTCAACGGGTATGAGTCCCTTCTTGATTGTCTATGGGCGGAACCCGTTTACCCCACTGGATCTTGCACCCTTACCTGCCACAAAGCATTTTAGTGTCGAGGGTGAAGAACGGTCTGCTCAGATTAAAGCCATTCATCAGCAAGTCCGTGAGCAGATTATGAATAACAATATTGTGTACCAGCGCCGAGCTAATGTACGGAGGAAGCGGGTCATTTTCCAAGAAGGCGATCTCGTGTGGATTCATTTGAGTAAAGATCGTTTTCCGGGAGGACGTTTCGGTAAACTCCAACCTCGTGCTGATGGACCGTTTCGTGTGTTACAACGTATCAATGACAACGCTTATAAGATCGACTTGCCAGGTCACTACAACGTTTCAGCTACTTTTAATGTTGCTGTTCTTTCCCCGTTCGTTCCTGAAGATGATGAACCGTTTGACTCGAGGACGAGTCCTTTCGAAGAGGGGGAGAATGATGCCGGCGACCCGGATGGCGACCCAGACCCGGGTCCAAACCTGAATGACACCTGAACTGGACGTAAAGATCAAAGCTGTTGAGACTTTTGGGTTTTATTATTTGAAACTTTGTTTTTTTTGTTTATTCTTATCTTTCAAGTTGTTAGCTAATTCCTAGGATCTTAGCTATTTTCTAGGATAGAATCTATTTTATTTGGTATTTTGTTTCGTTGGAGAACGATAGTTTTTGGAAGTTTTTCTTTTGAATAAGATTTGCAGCTTTGATCTTCTACCATTTTTATCTCTAGAACCAACTGCATCAGAACCGAACTGACAAAGGGTCTATTTCTTAGGTTGATCAGCCAGTCCAATCCAGATCTAACACCAAAGTCAAAAAATTGTCTCGTTCAACTGTTAGCGTGGAAACCTATGTGAATCAAATTGACAAAGGGTCTATTTCTTAGCTCGACTAGCCAGTCCAATCCGGATCTAACAATAGTGAAAATATTTTCTACGTACAAAGGAGTTGTTTAAGTTGTCTATTGATGTAAAGAGATATGTTTGATACGCACTAATTTATGAATCTAAGTTCATATTATTTGCATGCGACTTATATTTTTAATTATCTACTAAATTTAGTCCATGGGGTTATGCGTGTTAAATGGTTTGTATTTATGAGTCGACGAGTCCAACCTAAATATTTAACATAAACACGAACATGTTAGACACAAACTCATACAAATTTTCATGAGTTCACACGAACACCAACTTTTTTCACGAGTTCACACTAGCACTAACCTTTTAACCAAAAAGTGTGTTTTATGTTATAGTTTTGCATATTAATACTTTGATATTACAAATTACGACCAAAGTTAGATATACAAAAATAAAAATAATTGCATATAAACTATAAAATCTAATGCTTATTTCTTTTTACCTGTCAAATCTTAGCATAAATAAACCTAACCCATTTAAGCTATAACATAATATATAGTGAAAGTGTAAAATACGTTAAGAAATATTGTACGTTAACTGGATTCTAAAATCTATAAAACTAAACGAGACACAACAATTTACCCATCAGGCAGACTTGTACATGTTCGTTTAGCTAAGCGTGTTCCCTGGTTTAAGCTAAAACTAACTCATCGCTACAAATTACATTGTCGTTAATGTTCTACTGAAACTTGCAACCCTGCATGTTATCATGGATAAAATTGATGGAAAAAATCAAATGCAAGTGCGTGTCGGATTAATTAGTTATATTAACTAATCTCTGTAGATTAGTAACCATCCACATGCAGTTAAGTGAGGGCCTTGATGGTGATGACGTACGTCTCGATGGTGTTTTTTGTCTACTAAACAATCAAACACAAACAAGATATTTAATCCGTTTACTAAATCATATGAACGAACACGACCAAGACCATTAATTCGTTTTCATTTATCAACTTCCGATACTTTGTTCTGGTTAAGATTCGCTCATTTATGTTCATCGATTTTCAATCAACTTCCGATACTTTGTTCTGGTTAAGATTCGCTCATTTATGTTCATCGATTTTCAATAATCGTATCAATCTTTAATGAAATGGTTACCTGTGTAATTCGAAACAAAACATCCATTTAATAACAAACTATCCGTGCAACACGTCTAAAGCCAAAACCTAACATTGTGGTTTTCTGCCATAGTCTACTCAGTCAAAACACAAAAGCGAGCCTCGCCTCTACAAATTACACTGCAGACTAACCTCATCAACGTTTCTTCTTGCTTCCCTTAGCAGCACCGGACTTGGATGGAGTCGCCACTAGGTACACAAATAAAACAACAATGGAGATCACCGACACTAGAGACCCGTAATTAGCCAACAACCTCTGCAAATTCAGAAAACATATCATGATTTGAATGAACAACGAACATGTATAAAGAAATGCATATACAACATGCGTATCTCATACCTTAGCCTGAAAGGACATCAAATTAGAAGCCATCAAGCACAGATTCATACAGAAGAACACAGCAATGTATCAGTTAGAAGATCAAACATACTAACACACTTTTATTTAGTCGTTTGTTTTCTAGATTGATTTATTAGAGGCAATTTCATACATACCCTGGAAAACTTGCATAAATTCATATTTCATACTTTAACCGAACTAAAAGATTAGTATCAAATGACAAATATACCCATTAAAAAAACTTTAAAGATTTCAATTTGCCAATTTCATTAGATGCAATTTATAACATGACCATCGTACCCTTCTCCTTCTCCTCATACAGTCTCATATTCTAATGCAAGTTTTAAAGGACGGGTATAAATGTCATAAATTTCAAATGGGTGTATTTGATATTATGTTTTTTTGTTGAGTAAATATGATATTACAAAGTTTTTTAATAATACAAGACTATCCCCTTTATTGAATTGTTTGACGATGCATAAACTTACGAGATTAAGCGGACTCTCTTTAGGTTTTTCCGATAGGATTTCGAGAGGCAGAATTGAAGTTGAATAAGCCTCCTGCAAAAGCCAAATAACTGTAAGATTAAGCTCATACGATGCCTAAGAGACTAGATTACTTCATTTTATTTGTAAACAAACCTGAAGGGCGGTCTTTGAGGGGGCACGGAACGTGATAACAGCTGGGGTGCTATAAAAGACGGTTTTCACATTTGATTCCAACTCAAAGGAGTGAGATAAAACCGCACCACTATAGTATAAACAAAAAAAAATTACTGTGAGAGTCAAATAATGAAAATAAATTATTACTTTTACTGAAGAACATTTAGCATTTAGGCATGTTAGAATTCGATACGTACACATCAAGTCTTTCCCAAGAGGCTGAAGTGTTTCCTGAGACAATCTTAAATATGTCAGAAGACCAGCCATCATCAGTGAGACTAACATCATATGCGGGCCTGTATACAAAAGTTGGTCAGTGTTGTGAGATTATGTAAGAGAGTTTTGTACACTTGAGTTGTTTAGAGCAGTTAGTTTGTGAAAAGGAATCATTGATAATGCACAGCTCTGATTCTGATTACATAGCATACATAAACACTACTACAAAGTTAGACTAGACTTTAAACTTGGTGTTAAAAAATTCAAGGCACACCAAATAACACATATAACAGGAAACAGCAAACAAATGTCAAATCAAAGTTTCCCATATATAAAATTAACTTTTTCTTAATCCTACAAAGTAATAACATCAAATATTCATACTAGAAAAATTTCTGAAGAATTTAAATGAACAGTAGAGTTGCCTATTTTGCAAAGTTAAGCACTCTAGATCGATATATAAAAGACAGCTCATTACTTAAGTCAGGGAAAAAAAATAATACAATCTAAACAATATAAAAACAAACTGAATTACTGAATCCACCAGCAATTGCATGTTAAGGATCTGAGACATACTATCTATTCAAATCAATACAAATCAAGCCACTACAAGTCCTGGATCAAAACAGTAGAGCAAACAAACTTAGATCCAACTGCACAAAGCCACTTGATTTAAAGTAGATTTCTAACTGTATTGTACTCAATGATGTGAAATCAAGATAATTTTAAACTAACATTTCTTTTCTCAAAAAATGATCAAACAATTCAAGCAAGGATATCGCAAAATAACCAAGCCTGAATGAAATCTAAAAAATGCAGATCAATATTTATGCCTAAAAACCTAATACTGTTCAATACTTCAATATATCTCAAAACACAACCAGATATAACACAACCAAAACTCCAAATCCACAAATAAACAGCTAAATCAAGCATACACAACTACAATTCAAGCAAACAGATCGCAAATTAACCAATCCTGAACAAAACCTAACATATACGGATCAATATCAATACTTATAAACCTAATACTGTTCAATCAATCTCAAATCACAACCAAATCCACAAATAATCAACTAATTGAGCATATATAACTACAATTAAAGCAAACAGATAATAGACGTAGATCGATATTGATGCTTAAAAACCTAATAATGTTCCATCAATCTCAAATCCACACGTAATCAAACAAATTAAGTACAATACAACTACAATTCAATCGATCTACTCAAATCTACAAACAAATTAAGCACAATCCAGCTCCAATTCAACCGATCTACTCAGATCCACACACAATCAATCAACAAAACACATAAAACCTAAATCAAACTTGTTCAACAATCAATTCGAGCTATAACATCAACCGATCAAAAGTAATTTTACAAACAAAACGAAAAATCTACTTACGCGGATCCTTGATTGTAAAGATCGATCGAAACGGAGACTTTTTCGGCGCCGGATTTGAGTCGGTTGAGTGTAGCTTTCTTGTGCGCTACGATGAAGGGAGAATCGGAAGTGGCGATTACCGATGATGAAATGATGATGAGGAGCGTTACGATTGAGATGAGAGAGTTGTTCATCGTGAAGTTCGCCTTTTTTGAGATGCAGGTTGAGATTTTGTCGGATCGGTAAAGTATATATTTTCTGACATCGATCTGGTGAATGTCAACAACTCCGGTTTCAGAGATTGAGAGTAGGGTTACAGGCCCAAAATGGCCTGGCCCATTATATATGTTCTCTTTTCTAACGTCTAACAGATTAGAGATTTAGAAGTGTACAAATCGGGTTTTCTTTTGAAAAATCAGGTATCTTTTGAAAAAGGCTCAAACTATCTACACACCAAGTGTGTAGATAGCCACCCCAAAAAGTTTTTTTTGTCTTATATGCACACCCTGTAGTATCGAGCTGTGGCCAAATCACGGTTTTTGGTCCGGTCAACCAAACAAAGACTGACGGGTGTCTGACGGGTCTGTTGACCGGACCAAAACGCCGAGCTTTGGCCGAGCTTTGGCCGCGTTTTGGTCCTGTCAACCAGACACCCGGTCAGTCTTTTGTCTGGTTGACAGGACCAAAACGCGGCCAAAGCTCGGCGTTTTGGTCCGGTCAACAGACTCGTCAGACACCCGTCAGTCTTTGTGTGGTTGACTGGACCAAAACGCCGCGCTTTGGCCACAGCTTGACACTGCAGGGTGTGCATATAAGACAAAAAATCACTTTTTGGTGTACATATAGGCACATTGGTGTGCCAATAGGTACACCCTTTGAAAAATCAGGTATTGAGAGAAACAGAAGGGTTAGGGTATGCGTATTAAGGAGAAAAATTATACTCTATATAGTCAGATAGTTAATGATTGGGTTCACATATAACCCGGTATTGTAACCGGGTATTAATACCCGGTTTTAAAAATAAGCTTCTTTATTATTTTACATAAAAATAAATTTGATTTGTAATTTGTAAAAATAATTAAAATAAATTCACTCAAGTACAAACAATTTGCTTTATAATATGCATTTTCTAAACACTTAAACATAAAAGTTGTAAAGTAAACATAAAAATTATACTTTAAAATTTTAAGTTTTTAACAGGGTCTAGACGTCGAATTTTTTTTTTATAGAGTTTAGTTGAGTCGCAGAATATTTTTGGGGTTTTCATTGTAAATAGAAAATTTTGTTTGGTTGAAAATGCGTAATTTTTTTACTGAGTTTAGTCGAGTCGCAGGAATATTTTTGGGGTTTTCATTGTAAATATATTTTTTGTTTGGGTGATAACTTCGTGTGAGGTTTTTAAGATGATCTTTACCTTGTTCACATGATTTGATTTAGTTCCTATGAGTTTTGAGATGATTTCAGTTTTGTTCATATGATTTTAAAGGAAATTTTACTTTCAATCTTTCCATATTTCAAAAAACTAATCGTTACATGCAGTGGCGGAACTAGAACCTTAACTCAGGGGTATCCTAATTTTTTTTTATCGTGCAATCATACAGTATTAAAAAAACAACAATAAATAAATAAAGTAAAAAATTATTTTCGACCGCACAAACCGTAGCATTGTTCAAAAATTCCGGGCCGATTCGATTGCGTAAATCCGTCTTGACAAACTTCAATTTCAAAAAAAAAAAATTAGTTATTTGGGCTATTATTTGGTTATTTGGCCTAATCTAATGTGCAATTATTTTAGTTATTTGGGCTTATTATTTGGGTTTGTATCATAATCACTACCTGGGCTTATTATTGGTTTGTAAAAAAATTTTGAGGGGTGTCCTCGTAGTTGGTTAGAGTTGTCCTTGGTATAAAAATCGAAAAAAAAAACAAAATTTACACTATCGGAAAAAAGTTGAGCCGTAGCCCGTGCTACGCCTGGACCTTCTTTAGGTCCGCCCCTGGAACTTACATGCCAATGATTTAGTTACCAAAAGAACTAAAAAAACTATATTGATGAATAGTATTTTATGCCTATCTGAAAATGTATTTCTTTAACAGAAACAACATCATTGCCATTGGTCGTGCGATAGACGGTCACGCCTTAATTGTTTATAGTTGGTGGAACGTTATGTGCGTTAACCATATGAAAACACGTGTTTCGACGTATCCGATCTAACTCAATATAACTTGTATAAGCATTGCGGCTACAGTGTACGATGATGACATTCACGTGTGGTGTCCGCACGTCACATTACGTGTTTTTTACTTTGTTACACAGGTTACGTTCGTGACATTAATGTCATTAAACATAGATAAAAAACAAAGAGTATGTCTTGGTCGTTGCAGTGTAAAGTCGTAATAGTATTTTATGTCATACCCCAACCGATGGCGGAACACCGGGGCGCGGCACTAGGCGAACCAGATTGCTCAATAGAATCCATAACAACTACATATTACCAATATTTTTAACATTCATTGTCCCATACCAACGAACAAATATTCAACACATAATTATTACAGACGGCGTGTTCTCAAAAGTAAAGCAAGTCCGACAACCTAAATTTCTATTAGT
Source organism: Helianthus tuberosus (assembly GCA_030545235.1). NCBI lineage: Eukaryota > Viridiplantae > Streptophyta > Magnoliopsida > Asterales > Asteraceae > Helianthus > Helianthus tuberosus. The sequence continues at coordinate 68,778,128 of CM060440.1, forward strand.
GGAGTTTCTAGACTGCCTATCTTGATTCAGCATAGCATAACATCCAAATCAACCTATCACATACGTTAAAATAAAGTCAATACATAAAATGTAAAGGTGAGTACACAAGTTTGCATAGTAATAGTATGAAAAGCGTTTACGCATAACCAGCATGTATCACGTAACGGGCGAAGCATGTAACTATCAAACAATGATACAACCTAACCACGAGACTGCGTTGTAGAGTATACGCGACACATGTTCAGCGAACACGTGAAGTAAAGTAATGTGATCCCTAGCAACCCTTGTCCACGACAGGTGCTGAGTCCAAACTATAGTACTATCGTTGCTAGAGGCGGTATAGTGTAACACTGTATAAGCATAGTACAAGCATTCATAGATCACGTAGAGCATGCGGGAGCGGTTAGCGTTATAAAGTGTTTGCGTTGTGTGTTGTGTTTTGATATAGAACATATGTAACACCCAAAAGTGCGTTAAATGAAAATGCGTTCGAGTTTACTCACAGTGTGTGTTTAACAAGTAAACACAAGCTTGATTAGATTGAAGAGAGCGCGTTGAGTTAGCCTGTAAACGGGGACAGTAGCATAAGTCGTTGAGCAGAGTGTTAAGCGGTTTAAGTGTTCGACATATGATCCGAATCGGATGGTCATCCGGGCGGATGGCCATTCGAACGGATGGGTTCCATCCGGACGGATGGTCATCCGGGCAGATGACCATTCGAACAGATGGCCATTCGAACAGTGTGTGTGTGTTTGTGAATCGTTGAAATTCGAAGTTTGACTTAAAAGCGTTTAAACACTGGAAGTTATAAGAGTTAGGTCATCCGAGCGGATGGTCATCCGAACGTATGGCCATTCGAGCGAGATGATCTGTAGTTGAAGTTTTTGTAAAATTTTCTAAGTAAAAGTTTTGAGTTAACGGAGACGGCGTGACGACGTGTCAAACAACGGAAACATACCAATATGCAGTTCATTCGGTCGAATGGGTATCACCCCTTCGGACAGACGAGCTGTTCTTGGTGAAATTTCATGTTTGACCCGTTAATCGGTCCATCTCTCCGGTGGAAATCCATTTTCAAGCCGGCTCTCGACTAAGGAACAAGTCGAGAGTCTGAATGAGTCCAGATTCCATCGATTTTGAGTAGAAAAGTGAAGAAAAGTCGAAAACAGATGAAAAGTGTTGAAATCTTGTTGTGTTTAAGTTTAAAAGTGTGAAATCCTTTAGATCTAGAACCAATCTCGATCAAATGGTGTTCCTCCATAGTTTGCTTGAGCAAAACGGTTGGAACCACCTTCAAGAGGTCCAAATAAGTGATTTCAGGGAAGAAGTTAGTGTTTGTGTGTGATGTTGATGAAGAAGATGACGTAGAAGTGATTAGAGATGAAGATTGTACAATATTTTAGATGAAAAGCTTACAAAATGGCCTTGATTCGCGATTGAGAGCGACTGAGAGCGTGTGAGCGGATGGAAGTGTCAAAACAGAGAATGAGGGGTGTACGGCGGTATTTATAGTGTGAGGGTGGGGGTTTAAGTCGGTTTGCGAGGTGGCAGTTGTCGGATGGCTCGTCCGATCAAATGGCCATCCGGTCGGATGGTCATCCGAGTTGATGTCCATTCGGACGGTCGTGCATGTGCGAGTTGGTTTTCCAACTTTTAAGTGTTGCGTTGCGTTTAATCGAGTTGCGAGTGAGCGTTTGAGCGTATAAGCGTTGCGTTGATAACCACATAACATTTAAACAAATAATCACACAAATAACATACATAACATAAGAGCATAAAGTAAATCCGCATTTCGAGTTGAGTTGAGTTTGCGTTGCGATAGCGTTGAGTCTAAACAAGCGATGTAAAATGCGATAAAATGCGTTAAGTAGTAAGCGTTGTAATTAGCGTTTAAATGCGATAATTGCGTTTTGAATAAGTGTTGTAATAAGATTTGTAATAAGTGTTTAAAGTGCGTTGAAAATATATAGTTTAACCCATTGCGCTAATCGAATCTCAAGAGTACAAGCGGTTACGAATGAAGTGACATTGACGGGTAACGATCCGAAAGGTTGGGTTGTTACAATTTAGACAATGATTTGGATTAATGTAGTTAGGCATAGATAAAAACAATATAATAATGTGTCGTACATTGTGGTGCAAAATTGTAAAAGTAATTTAAACAAAATGAGGTGTCAAGTTATTAAGTGGAAAAGTTATAAGGGTCAAAGTTGTCAATTACCAAAAGTTATAAGTGAATGTGTAACTTAATTAAGAATAGGGGTTGTAAGTGTTAATTTAGAAGTGTATAGTTGTTTGGTCGTGGCAAAGGCCACCAACCTTTGTTAAACCCAATATCTAACCGAAAAACTGCACATATGTAGGTTGTATAAATATGTAAAATTTGTTCGTTTTTCTAATTACAAGATACATGAATAAAATTGCATTTTAACATTTTTTATAATTTTAAAATGTTCCCTCTCCTTGCATTAAAAACTCTTCATGCACGCATACACGTGTGTGTGAAAAGCTTGTCCTTTTCAACCAAAAGCGTTATTATAACTTTAATTATTGTATATCTAATATGTATAAAGATAATCTATGCTCGCTCGTATAGCTTTGAAAGCATGGAACTTTCCGTGAGGGACAAAGAAGAGAATGAGACTCATGTTGCATCAATCTTAGCCCGTAACCAAGTGAGACATGCAAGTTATTATGGTCTAGCACAAAGAATTGCTAGAGGAGGAGTTAAACTTGTGAAATTGATATCCGAATTTGTCACCAAATTTTCGGATATTCGAAGTTTCAAATTGTGAAATGGAATTCCGAATTCCTAAATACAAACAAAACAATATTTGTAGACATGTATATTCAATCCGAAATTACAAATGAGAAATTACAAAATTCCCACAAAGTTAAATACAATACTATTAAAAACTGAAAAGGTGTCAAAATGTTCAAAAACCTAAAAGAATAGTTAAAATGTACAACTAATAAGTAATAAATATAATTTAAAAATAATCAACTAAAATATTTTGGATATACTAACTATTCAATTTTTTTAAACTACTAACCGAATCCGAAATCCGAATTTCAAAACTTTCAGATATTTTAGGTTTGGAATTTCGGATAACTCGAGTTCGATTTCATATTCAGATTTTTTCGCACACCCCTATCCTTGTATACGTTTTCCTATTATATTTGTGTTAATTTTTTCCACATGAACTTAAACCTAAAATCTAACCGAAAAACTGCACATGTGTAGGTTGTATAAATATGCAAAATTTGTTCGTTTTTCTAATTACAAGACACATGAATAAACATTGCATTTTAACATTTTTTATAGTTTTAAAATGTTCCATCTCGTTGCATTAAACACTCTTCGTGAACGCATACACGTGTGTGTGTGTGTGTGAAAAGTTTGTCCTTTTCAACAAAAAGCTTTATTATGACTTTAATTATTGTATATCTAATATGTAGAAAGATAATCTACGCTCGCTCGTATAGCTTTGAAAGTGTGGAACTTTCTGTGGGGACAAAGAAGAGAATAGGACTCATGTTGCATCAATCTTAGCTCGTAACCAAGTGAGACATGCAAGTTATTATGGTCTAGCACAAAGAATTGCTAGAGAAGGAGTTCAACTTGTGAAATGTATATCTGAATTTGTCACCAAATTTTCAGATATCCGAAGTTTCAAATTGTGAAATGGAATTTCGAGTTCCTAAATACAAACAAAACAATATTTGAATACAAGTATATCCAATCCAAAATTATATATGAGAAATAACTAAATTCCCACATAGGCAAATACAATACTAATTAAAAACTGAAAAGGTGCCAAAATATTCAAAAAGCCTAAAATTATAGTTAAAATGTACAAATAATAAGTAATAAATATAATTAAAAAATAATCAACTGATATATTTCGGATATACTAAATATTCAAATTTTTTAAACTACTACCCGAATCCGAATTTCAAAGTTTTCAGATATTTTAGGCTTGGAATTTCGGATAACTCGAGTTCGATTTTGTATTCAGATTTTTTCGCACACATTTACGTTATTTTTTTCCACATGAACTTAAACCCAAAATCCAACCTAAAAACTGCACATGTGTAGGTTGTATAAATATGCAAAATTTGTTTGTTTTTCTAATTACAAAATACATGAATAAACATTGTATTTTAACATTTTTAATAATTTTAAAATGTTTCCTCCTCTTGCATTAAACACTCTTCATGCACGCATACACGTGTGTGTGAAAAGCTTGTCCTTTTCAACAAAAAAGTTTTATTATAACTTTAATTATTGTATATCTAATATATAGAAAGATAATCTACGCTCGCTCATATAGCTTTGAAAGTGTGAAACTTTCTGTGAGGGACAAAGAGGAAAATGAGACTCATGTTGCATCAATCTAAGCCCGTAACCAAGTGAGACATGCAAGTTATTATGGTCAAGCACTTAGAATTGCTAGAGGAGGAGTTCAACTTGTGAAATGGATATCCGAATTCGTCACCAAATTTTCGGATATTCGAAGTTTCAAATTGTGAAATGGAATTCCGAATTCCTAAATACAACCAAAACAATATTTGAATACAAGTATATTCAATCCGAAATTGCAAATGAGAAATAACTGAATTCCCACATAGTCAAATACAATACTAATTAAAAACTGAAAAGGTGTTAAAATATTTAAAAAGCCTAAAAGAATAGTTAAAATGTACAATAAATAGTAAATATAATTTAAAAATATTCAACTAATATATTTTGGATATACTAAATATTCAAAATTTTTAAACTACTTCTCGTATCCTAAAGTTCGGATATCCGAATTTCGAAATTTTCATATATTTTAGGTCTGGAATTTCGGATAACTCGAGTTTGATTTCGTATTTAGATTTTTTCACACACCCCTATCCTTGTATTCGTTTTCCTATTATATATACATTAATTTTTTCCACCTGAACTTAAACCCAATATCTAACCAAAAAACTGCACATGTGTAAGTTGTATAAATATGCAAAATTTATTCGTTTTTTTCTAATTACAAGATACATGAATAAAATTGCATTTTAACATTCTTTATAATTTTAAAATTTTCCCTCTCCTTGCATTAAAAATTCTTCATGCACGCACACACGTGTGTGTGTGTGAAAAGCTTGTCCTTTTCAACAAAAAGCTTTATTATAACTTTAACTATTGTATATCTAATATGTAGAAAGATAATCTATGCTCGCTCGTATAGCTTTGAAAGTGTGAAACTTTCTGTGAGAGACAAAGAAGAGAATGAGACTCATGTTGCATTAATCTTAGCCCGTAACCAAGTCAGACATGCAAGTTATTATGGTCTAGCACATAGAATTGCTAGAGGGGGAGTTCAACTTGAGAAATGGATATCCGAATTTGCCACCAAATTTTCGGATATCTGAAGTTTCAAATTGTGAAATGGAATTCCGAATTCCTAAATACAACCAAAACAATATATGAATACCAGTAGAGGTGTACAAAAAAACTGGTTTTAGAACCGAAACCGGAAAAAAAAACCAAAACCGGTTTTTTTTAACCGGTTTTTTAATAACCGATTTTTTTTAACGGCCGGTTTTTATACCGATTACTATTCTTGACTTCAAAAACCGGTTATTAACCGAACCGGTTATTAAAAAACCGGTTAAAACCGGTAAAAAACCAGTTTTTTTGGGAAAAAACCGGTTAAAAACTGGTCCCAACCGGTTATACCGGTTATTGTTTTGGACCTCAAAAACCGGTTAGTAACCGGAACCGGTTATAAAAAAAAACCAAAGTTTTTATTTTGGGCAAAAAAACCGAAACCGGTTTTTGAAAAAAACTGATTTGTACACCTATTCAATTTTTTTAAACTACTACCCGAATCCAAAATTTCGGATATCCGAATTTCAAAATTTTCAGATATTTTAGGTTTGGAATTTCGGATAACTCGAGTTCGATTTCATATTCAGATTTTTTCGGACACCCCTATCCTTGTATTCGTTTTCCTACTATATTTATGTTAATTTTTTCACATGAACTTAAACCCAAAATCTAACCGAAAAAACTACACATGTGTAGGTTGTATAAATATCCAAAATTTGTTCATTTTTCTAATTACAAGATACATGAATAAACATTGCTTTTTAACATTTTTTTAATTTTAGAATGTTCCCTATCCTTGCAGTAAACACTCTTCATGCACGCATACACGTTTTTGTGTGTGTGTGAAAAGTTTGTCCTTTTCAACAAAAAGCTTTATTATAACTTTAATTATTGTATATCTAATATGTAGAAGATAATATACGCTCGCTCGTACAGCTTTGAAAGTGTGGAACTTTCTGTAAGGGACAAAGAAGAAAATGAGACTCATGTTGCACCAATCTTAGCACATAACCAAGTGAGACATGCAAGTTACAAAGAATTGCTAGAGGAGGAGTTCAACTTGTGAAATGTATATCCGAATTTGTCACCAAATTTTGGGATATCCGACAGGGGCGGACATACCCTATGTCAAGGGGTAGCCCGCGTTGCCCCTTGGCTCGGCCGCGATAGTGTAAATTTTTTTTTTTTGCGTTTTTCGGATTTCGTTGCCCCTTAATAAATATTATGTTACCCCTTTTGAAAGCCCAAAAAAATTTATACTACCAAACTAATTACCCTATACTTATAAGCCCAATTATTGTAGCCCAAGTCCCAACCCCATACCCAATATTTGAACAAAGAAAAAAAAGAAGCAGCCAAAAAGAAGCAGCAACAGCGAACGAGCAGGACTGCAGGAGCACTGGAGCAGCGCCCTTTGTCGCCGCCGACCGTCGTTCCGCCCTTTGCCGCCGCTGTTCCAGTCTGCCACTCCAGTCCATCATCGTCCGCCACTCCAGTCCATCCTCAGGTAAGTGTTTTTCCAAATTCCAATCGGGTATTTTAGTTAGTGCTTTATTTCTTATGAAAAATTGAATAAGTTATATTGTTTAATTGCAAATTACAATGTTTCCATTTAGTATTTTAGTTATAGTTATGTGCAATTGTTATAGCCTTTTAGGGTTTATGTGAAATTGATTTAGGGCTTATTGTTTAATTTTATTTGTCTTATAAAATTAGGGAATTTGGAAGTTGAAAGATGAAAAAACAAACTCTCATTAGTAGTCTTTTTAAACGAAAATTCCAAGAAAATGATGATTTGGGTGCAACTCCTAGTTCAAATATTATTGACGATAAGCAAGAAAATGAAGATATTGGTCCAAGTTCAAAGAATGATATTGATATGCAAGAAAATGAAGATATCGGACCAACTCCAAGTCCAATTATTACTTTGGCTTCAAGTCCTTCAACACGAAACAAAATCGATTTGAATGATCTTCCTTCGGATCCCTTCGATAGACCGCCTATTACTAGTTATCATCCAAATCAAATAGACGGCATAAGAAGAGCATATCTTGTTAAAAAGGCTTTTCAACCATGAGGTCATGACTTTAAATGGACAAACTATTCTAGTGGCCGGAGACGTTTTAATGTTAAATGGTTTGATAAATATCATTGGTTGGAGTATAGCACTAAACAAGAAAAAACATATTGTTTATATTGTTACTTGTTTAATGAAAGTGTTGGTAATAAAGGTGGAAGAGAGACTTTTGTAAGTGGAGGCTTTTGTAATTGGAGTAAACCGGGTGTCTTAAAAGAACATGTTGGGTTAGTTAATAGTATATATAATAAGGCGGCGCAAAAATGTGAAAATCTCTTGAACCAAAAGCGATCCTATGATGCGAATGAAAAAAGGGGTAACAAGGAAAGAAGGATTGGAAATCGGTATCGATTAATGGGGTCTGTTCGTAGTGCTGGATTTTGTTTAGAAAATAGTTTACCGTTTCGTGGTCATGACGAATCTGAAAAGTCTCTTTATAAAGGTATATTTCTTTCGGTTTTAAAGTTGATTCGTGTGAACAACCCGGATATTGGTAAGTACACTTTAGGGAAGGCCAAGAAGAATAATAAGTTGACAGCTCCATCGATTCAAAAAGAGATTGTCGATTGCTATGCGAAAGAAGTAACCAAAATGATTTGTGAAGAAATTAAAGACGATATCTTTGGGTTGTTAGTAGATGAGTCTAGCGACGTGTCTTTAAAGGAACAAATGGCCGTAGTGGTGAGATATGTCGATAAGGTCGGAGTTGTTAAAGAGAGTTTAATTGGAGTTGCTCAAGTGAGGAATACATATTCTTTAACTCTTAAAGAAGCCATTGTTTCTTTATTAGCCGATAACCATTTAAGCATAGATCAAGTAAGTTATATGTTTCATAATTTCATTACATAAACTATAATAAAGATTATATGTCGTATCATTGTATTTTATTGTTTGTTTTTGTTTAAACAGATCAAGGGTCAAGGTTATGATGGTGCAAGAAACATGCGGGGAGAGTTTAATGGATTAAAAGCTTTAATTCTGAAAGACAATCCATCGACACATTACATACATTGCTTTGCTCATCAACTTCAGTTAGTGATTGTGGCTGTAGCAAAAAAACATGATGGTGTTAAAGAATTTTACGAAACTCTTGGCATGGTTGTTAATACGGTTGGTGCTTCTTGCAAAAGAAAAGATATGATGTTGGAGGCAAAAAAAGAGAGAGTGGAAAATGAAATTCTAGCGGGTGAAATTAACACAGGAAAAGGATAAACCAAGAGGTTTCCCTTGCCCGACCCGGAGACACACGATGGGGTTCTCATCGTAGAACCATCATAAGTTTGTTGAAATTATTTTTGAAGTTGTTGAGGTACTTACTTTTATTAAACAAGATGGAGAGACCTTTCAACAACGATCCAATGCGTCAGGTATTCTATCATATTTTGAGAGTCTTGAATTTGTGTTTTACATACACTTGTTGAACGATATCTTAGGCCTCACAAATGCTCTATCAAAACATCTTCAAAAAAAGAGTCAAGACTTGTTAGAAGCATCTCATTTGATAAGCGGGACAAAACGAGCTTTGAATCATTTAAGACAAAATGGGTTTAAAAAGATGTTGGCAAACGTAACATCTTTTTGTGAAAAAAAACAACATTAAGATGTTAGATATGGCAGAAAGTTATGGTAATCAAAGAAACCGAAAGTATGTCATTACTAACCGACATCATTTTGAAGTTGAGGTTTTTAATACGGTTTTGGATATGCAACTTCAAGAACTTGGAAGCCGATTTAGTGAGGTCTCAACTAGTTTGATAGAAAATATGTCGGGTTTAAATCCTTGTAATTCGTTTGCTAAATTTGACATATCAAAGATAGTGAAGTTTTCTGAAATGTATCCGAATGACTTTAATAAAGAAGAAAGAGGGTTTCTTGCGGGTGATCTTTCGACATTTTAACACACTTTAAAGGAAGATGATAAATTTGCAAATTTAACTGGATTAAGTGACCTTGCTCGTGTAATGGTGGAAACCGGAAAAAATGAAAATTTTCCTTTGGTTTATCGAACATTGAAGCTAGCACTGGTTTTACCGGTTGCAACCACAACCGTTGACAGATGTTTTTCTAAAATGAAGCTTATCAAGACGGATTTACACAATAAGATGGGTGATGAGTATTTAAACAATGCTCTAATTTGTGTGGTCGAGAAAGAAAGTTTTTGTAAAGTAAAAGAAGAGGATGTCATGGCTCGGTTTCAAGCTTTCAAAAATTGAAGAGGAGAAATCATTTAGGTATGTGTTTAAATTTATTTATTCCCGCGCTACTATCGTTGTTTTGTTTACATTGTATGAAGTAAGTTAAAATTTTTTTTTGAAACGTTGCCCCTTTAGTAATTTTCTAGATCCGCCACTGATATCCGAAGTCTCATATTGTGAAATGGAATTCCGAATTCCTAAATACAAACAAAACAATATTTGAATACCAGTATATTCAATCTGAAATTACAAATGAGAAATAACTAAATTCTCACATAGTCAAATACAATACTAATTAAAAACTAAAAAGGTGTCAAAATATTTAAAAAGCCTAAAATAATAGTTAAAATATACAAATAATAAGTAATAAATATAATTTAAAAATAATCAACTAATATATTTTGGATATACTAAATATTCAAATTTTTTTAAACTACTACCCGAATCCGAAAGTTTGGATATCCGAATTTCAAAATTTTCAGATATTTTAGGTTTGGAATTTCGGATAACTCGAGTTCGATTTCGTATTTAGATTTTTTTGCACACCCTTATCCTTGTATCTGTTTTCCTATTATATTTATGTTAATTTTTTCCACATGATCTCAAACTCAAAATCTAACCGAAAAGCTGCACATATGTAGGTTGTATAAATATGCAAAAATTTTCGTTTTTCTAATTACGATATACATAAATAAACATTGAATTTTAACATTTTTATAATTTTAAAATGTTCCATCTCCTTGCATTAAACACTCTTCACGCACGCATACACGTGTGTGTGTGCGTGAGAAAAGTTTGTCATTTTCAACAAAAAGCTTTATTATAACTTTAATTATTATATATCTAATATGTGGAAAGATAATCTAAGATCACTCGTATAGCTTTGAAAGTGTGGAACTTTCTGTGAGGGACAAGAAGAGAATGAGACTCATGTTACATCAATCTTAGCCCGTAACCAAGTCAGAATGCAAGTTATTATGGTCTAGCACAAAGAATTGCTAGAGGAGGAGTTCAACTTGTGAAATGTATATCCGAATTTGTCACCAAATTTTCGGATATCCGAAGTGTCAAATTGTGAAATGGAATTCCGAGTTCCTAAATACAAACAAAAAAAATGTAAGGCCATGTTATTAATGCTTTCCCATCAAGTGATGGACCATTGTTTCTTGTTTATAGAAAATAGGTGACAAGTAGTTGCTTGGAAAATGATGCAAGACTGGAAAGTTTTATTTCAAGTTATGTGTTTTTTGAAATCAAAATTATATCATATGAACAACTAATCATGATTTTTTGTTAGTGCATTCGTCTTGTATCGAGTCTTGTGTTTAGAATGTTAGATCAGTGCACGTAGTACGAGATTATGTAATTTCGCTTGAAGGATGGTGATTTCGCTTGAAAGAGACTTGTTCAGTCTCAAGCGAAATCAACATGTTAGATTCCGCTTGAACTGACATCTTGTCACTCTCAAGCGAAATCAGGACTCTATATATAGTCCATTCCAAGCGAAATCATATTCATTCATTCCGGTCAGAGCAACGAAGTGCTGCCGAAGTGTCGTCTCGCTGTATAACGTCATCTAATCAATAACATGACAGTTTTAAGTGATATACTAGCTTAATTGACCTCAGTTTGTCTGTTTCCGCCTTTCAAACTGAGCAAAACTCTTCTGATCGACTCGTTCGGGTCCCAAAACGATCCTACAAGTGGTATCAGAGCTCAGGAAGAAGAGTTCTTACTAATTCAGCTGCAATTTCTGATTTCTACACCTTCTTTTACAAAATTTACAACTTTTTACAGTCAAAATGTTTTGATTTTCACACATGTTGCTCGGAATTGCAGTTTAACAAATCCTTGAAAGTTTCAAGTTTAAAATCGATTAAAAACTGATAATATTTGATATTCCGCTTCAAAATCAGCGAGAAAATGATGACATCAGCAGCATTTCAGGTTGATTTCGCTTGAAAAACGAGATCCCGCTTGAAAGTTTTTTCTTGATTTCGCTTGAAAACAAGGTTTCGCTTGAAAATACTGGGGATTTCGTTTCAAACAGTATTCCGCTTGAAATACAGTTTTGATTCCGCTTGAACTGTATTTTGCTTGAAAAGATGTTAAGTGATTTCGCTTCAGAGGGTTTCGCTTGAGAACTTAATTTCGCTTGAATATTCAGTTTTGTGAACTTTGAAAATCCGAAACATGGACGAGGAATTTTTTAACGCATTTGCTACACCAGTTACCCCGATTACTTTGGCACAGAACACTATGTTGGAAAATGAGACGGGGACAATGCAAAAACCGCCTAAACTTATGAACATCGAGGAGTATAAGGGTTGGGAAGGACGGTTTGAAAACTGGGTGCAAGCAAACTACTTAGATGCTTGGGAATGTGTTGAGACGAAGTATATTAGACCGACGAATGATGATGAAGAGGTTATTGCTATTAAAGATCTAAGTGCAGATGCTAGAAAGAAATATAAAGATGAGAAAATGATGCTAAGTCTTTTACAACAAGCTGTGAAGGAAGATATTTTGGTTCTATTGCAACACAATGGAACTTCTTACTCAATCTGGAAAGCATTAAGATCGAAGTTTCATGGAAGTCAAGAGATGGTTAAAAACAAGAAATCGCTTTTGAAGAAAGAGTTTGATCTGTTTCGTGGGTTGAAGAATGAGAACACAAAACAAATCATAGAAAGATATTGTAATCTGCTAGCAAACATGAAGAGATTGAGCATTGAGAAAGATAATGAAGAATTGATCGAAAAGCTAGCTGATGCATTGCCATACGAGACTTGGGGCACATATCTCATGATGCTTAGAAACAAGAAAGGTTTTAGCAGTCTGACATTGAGCAAATTCATTGAAAAGATTGAGGCTCAGGAGATGGAACAGAGAAAGGTTATAAGAATGAAAGATTTTGATGGTGAACAAGACATCGGGCTTTACTACAAAGGTGGTGTCAGTGATAAATCCACCAACTTGTCACCAAAAGTTCAAACAGCATTCAATGCAAAGAGTTCATCAGAAAGTTTATCCAAAGGATCAAACAGCAACACAAGTTTTTCTTCATATCCATCATTTGATCCGAACATTTCAACAACAAAGAATGGCAAAAAGCTACAATGTAATATTGTTCTAAATTTGGAGAATGATGAGGATTATTCAGCAGAAATGGCTAAGAGTCACATGTCTTTGTTGGGAACTGTGTTGGAATCTTATGGCAGTTTTGTTGCAGGTCGAATTGGGAATCCAATGCTTACAAAAGAGGATTATGATCAAATCGACGCTGAGGAGATGGAATTGATGGACATTAAGTGGTGTTTGGCAAGTGTATTGAGACGAGCTGAGAAATTTAAGCAGATCACAGGAAGAGATGACTTACGTGAAGCTAATATTTCTACTTTAGGATTTGATAAATCTAAAGTCACTTGTTTTTGTTGCAGGGAAAAAGGACACTTCAAGAGGGAGTGCAAAAACCGCGAAGCAAGTGGAGCTCAAAATTCGTTTAACAACAACAATGATTACTATCGGAAAGCGATTTATCATCAAGTTGCTCAACAACAACAAGAACCACAAGTGGCTCATGGAAGAAAAGTGATTGAAGAATCTTCAAAGAGAGCTTGTATGGTGAATCAGGATGACACAGAGCCAACAAAAGGATTCAATTGGGATAAATATATTCCAGCTGATAACAAAGCATGCCTGATAAACCAAGATGATGAAAAGTTACCAGAAGGGTTTAGTTGGGATGATTATGATCCTAACAAAACTTCAACCCAAAAGGCTTTTGTTGCTCGAATTGAAGAAGATAGTGATGATGATCGTGAGTATTGGTCAAGGAAAATGGCAGATCATTTGAAAATGATGGCAGAAAGTGATAGTGATGATGACAAAGTCAAAAAGAAAAAGAAAAAGATCAAAACACCAGTCAGTAGTGATGACGAAGATGTTCCAGTGATAAAGAAAAAGCTCAAGGAAGTTCCAAAATTCAAAGTTGATGAAGAAGTTGATGCTAAAAAGATTCCGGTGAAGTGTGACAATTGTGAAGCTATAAAGAAGCAGAACAGCACACTGATTTATAACTTGAATAGTTTGAAGGAATCTTATGATGTTTTGAACAAAGGCATGAATCAGTATAATCAAACGAGTGAAGAACAAGCAACGGCAATGAAGACACTTCAGGGAGCTTTCATGATAAAGCAAAAAGTGGTGAACAATTATATTGAGAAGTGTGCTGTGCTTGAACAAAAGCTGGAGACACAAAGGATTGAAACAGAAAGAGTAAATCGTTTGTTGAAAAGTTACTCATGTACTTCTTATGTTATTGACAGGATCTATCCAACAGTAGAAGGCATGAAGGCGTTTGAGGAAGAGGAGAATTCTGAGGTAAATAATACTGAAGAACAAAAAGTTTCTGAAGAAAAGATTCCTGAAAAGAAAAAAATAAAGAAGAAGGATACTAAAGAGAATGATTCTGGTAAGAAACAAGGTTTCAGTTACAACAAGTGTCCACCCCCGCTTGAAAATGGATATTCTCCGAGAAATCCAAATTCAGAAAGAGTAAAAAAGGCAACAAATTTACAGTGGGAGTCGAAGTCTTCAGTTAACTTGCCAGAAAATATTGATGTGACGTTTACATCATCTGACACTGATCATGAGTCCGAGTTAATAAAGAAAGTAGTCGATCAGGTGTTGGATAAAGATGAAACTGAGGAGTCAAAGTTGGAGTCAAACTCAGAGTCAAAGTCAGAGTCAGAGTCAAAGTCTGGTTCTGAAAGTTCGAGTTCGACAGTCAACAGTTCAAAATCATCAGTTAAAAGGGTTTACAACAAACAATTCTTGTTATCAAAATCTAATTTGAATGACGAAACATTCAAAGTTGCATATACATTGAATGATTCTGACAAATTATATTCTGATGAGGAATTTCCAATAAGAGGTGTTAAACCTGAAATAATCAAAAAGGTTTTCAAACTAACAGAAATTAATATTTCTGAAATAAAAGATGTAAATCTTAATGATAAACCTAAAAAATACACCTCAAGAGTTCAACAAAGAGAAAACAAGAAAAAGGGTTACAGTTCTGGTTCTGGTTTAAAAAAAAAAACAAACCATAACGGTAATTTCAAAAAGAAAGGTCTTGGTTTTATTCCATCAGAAAAACAGAAAAATGAAAAATATGTTCGTGATTTTAAATCAAAAATGATATTTGTTTCAGGTACATATACTGAAGAGGAGAAAGAAAATTTGTTCAGGAACCAGTCAAACAGAGAATTCCTTGCGAAGAAGCAAGAAGAGATGAAGATGTTTGATCAAAAGAAAGAAACGAGAACCTGTTTCAAATGCAACATTATTGGACATATTGCCAAAGATTGTTCCAAGGCAAATAAATCAAAACAGGGAGTTTCTCGTAATCTGAAAGATAAAGAAGTTGTGTTTGAATCACCTATTGACAGAACTAAACTTTTCAAAGATTCAAAATTTGAAATTGGTGAATGTTCAAACAGTTTTTATAAGAAAAGAGCAAAACTTGACAACCAGAAATGGGTTGTTAAGAAATCAGTTGATAGTTCTAGCAATGATTCTGATTTTTCAAAATCAGAGGAGCTATTTTCTGGCGATGAATTTGATTCCACAAAGTCAGAGGAGCCACAGGTTGAGATTAAAAGTGAAAAATCAGTGCCATTTGTGGATGATATGAATTTTCCACCACTTCGGGCTGAAAATTTTAAAAAGAAAGTTGGAAAAGTTGAAATTTCAAATCAATTTTTCTCAGGAAAGAACGAATTTGATGTTGATAAAGTTTTTAACTCAAAAGTTCACCATATTTTTGGAAAAATGGTTGACAGAAAGGTCAAAGGAGTGAAGGAGTTTTACGAGAAGAAGACGAAGAAAGATAAAGTTGAACCATCCCTGGTTTGTGACTAGGATGGTACATATTACGAACAGTAAGTCTCTGGACTTGCCGGAGCTCCCAAGTTGGTAATCGTGGAGCATGAATCGACATCTTTCTTATGTGTTTAGTAAATTGAAAATTGGTTACTCGTATGACTTGCCGGAACTTCCAGGTTGGTAAGTGAGGAGTAGGTATCGGCATCTTGAGAATTCAACTTACATATGGTAACTTACAAGTGGTATTGGTTAGTAAGCCATGTGGTTGAAAAATTGATTGAACTATTCTTACAAGTGGTAAATCAGGGACGTTAAGTTGTATCTGATTTCCTACAAGTGGTTGAAAAACAAAATGATGAGTTTATCCCCTAACCTACAAATGGTAAAATCAATCAACAAAGCTTATTTTCCGGAAAAATCATTTGATTAAAACAAACTTGAGTGTTTTGAAATCAATGGGAAAATAGTTTGTTTTGAGGGGGAGTTCTGATTGTTTATGCCAAGTGGATGGCGATTTGAAGTGATTCGATATCAGTTATCAGTTTATTGTATAGTTTGTTTTCAAATTTCTTAAAATGTGTTTGCATTTTAGGGGGAGTAAAAATTTTACTCCTTCATGCCTTCATTTGAAAATTTGAAAAATTCAAAAACATGATAAAATCAAAAATGAGTTTTGTTGTAAAGAAGAGGAAATGATAGTACATCAGTGGACGATCACAACATGCTAAAGAAATGGAAAGATAAAATGTGATAAATGATCTCACTAAAGATGTGACGGTAGGCTCAGCTAGACTAGTAGATTTGTGATAACGATACAAACCTAAAATGAAAAAGCCTAGTTCTAGTGGGAAACATGGTTGAAAGCATAGTACTTGGTTTTGTCCTTCTTGATTGTGTGCCTACTCAGTAATCGCTGATTGTCAAAAGACTTAAAACTGGTTAAGTTTGTGAACTTTCACAACTTTTCTAAAAAGTCACTGTGATTCTGTGTTTTCATTTTGCAAAAACTTAAAATTGTTTTATTTCTTTATTTTGTTTAAGCTTTGGACATCCTCTGCGTATACGTGAGTATCGACTTGGATGTTATTGCCTAAACATTCTGCTTTATTTTCTTTGGTGTTTCGTTTAAGCTTTGGATCACCTTTGTGTATACGTGAGTATCGAACTGGTGGTTAAAGCCTAAACAATTTCAACTTGTTTTATTTTTCTTATTTTGTTTAAACATTGGACTTTCTCTGCGTATCGAAAGATCGACCCGATTGTTAATGTTTAAACATTCTGCTTTGTTTTCGCACAATTCACAGTTGATAAAAGTTTAAAGGCATTACTTGAGTTAGTGTATTGCATGATGAGGGGATATGCTGAGATCGTGGGGTCCATAAGAATTTAGTGCAAAATTAATATACCCTAACGTATCGATAAACATTTCGAAAGTTTTTAGATTGAGTTTAAGTGGACAACAATATCGTCAATCAATGTGAATCGTTTAGAGCTGAAAATGTTTAAAGCTTAACAGTGTTGGTGATTTGTCTCATAAACTGATATGATCTCTTATGCAAACTCACAAAAATATTGTCTGTAAATATTTCTTTACTGCTTTTCATTACATTAAAAAATCCAAAAAGATTTTAGAGTGTTTTAGCATAAATTTTTTGAAAATACAAAAAGATTTTCGACAACTGGTGTTGGAAAACTGATTTTCAAAATTCCAAGTGCTAAACATGATGACAACTGGTTTGGGAGAGAGTTGAACAATTAGTGAGGGGGAGTATGTGTTTAAAGGAGAAAGTTTTTTAAAAGAATGATGATATTCTTGCAAGTGGTTCATCAGAGACTATATATGTTGAATCATTCTAAGATTTGTTCTACATATGTTTATCAGAAAATTTATTTTTGGGTAGAGATTGTACAGGTAAGCTAGGTTCCAATACCTGAGGACTCTGAATATGAGTATAGAGCCAGGTCATGTTCCTGAACCTGTGGAAAGAGTGAACCAAGTTGTGATTCTAAAACTGTTGATGCTGATGAACTTAAGGAATCAAGAGATCTGATCAAGAGAATTAGAAAACTCAAGAGCCAGACTCTGATCCTAAAGGTTATCAACATTCGAGAGAGAGGAATCTGTTGGTGCTGAAGATAGAGCTAGAGTTCTTGGAGATTAAGAGAAGAGAGAGATTGAGGATGCTTTACAGTGTTAGATACTTCAGAGAGTTTGTGAGGACTGATAAGGACTGAAGATGCGAAGACTCGACACTGTAGACTCGTCAACATTCGAGGGGGAGTCTGTTAGTACATGCCTCTGTCGACTTCGTCTTGTATTGAGTCTTTTGTTTAGAATGTTAGATCAGTGCACGTAGTACGAGATTATGTAATTTCGCTTGAAGGATGGTGATTTCGCTTGAAAGAGACTTGTTCAGTCTCAAGCGAAATTAACATGTTAGATTCCGCTTGAACTGACATCTTGTCACTCTCAAGCGAAATCAGGACTCTATATATAGTCCATTCCAAGCGAAATCATATTCATTCATTCCGGTCAGAGCAACGAAGTGCTGCCGAAGTGTCGTCTCACTGTATAACGTCATCTAATCAATAACACGACAGTTTTAAGTGATATACTAGCTGAATTGACCTCAGTTTGTCTGTTTCCTCCTTTCAAACTGAGCAAAACTCTTCTGATCGACTCGTTCGGGTCCCAAAACGATCCTACATTTTTTTACTGGTGTTTATGAATTGTCTTGACCAATGCTTAGAGCGTTACTTGGTCGCACAAAAGGTAGTTCTTTGTGATAGGAAAACCAACTTAGAGGAAGTCAAAATACTTGGAGCCATCAGTTGTATCTACCTTCGTTCTACTAGTAACTGTCAGAAAGTGAATGATGTGTCGTAGTGTAGGGGCTAAATATGTAACTTGGTGTTCTATATAAACACCATTCTTTGTAACCCTATTTTTGTACAATACATTTCAATACAAATAATTCCCAACCACAGTGTTTTCTCTATACCAAACAACATGGTATCAGAGCGGTGTTTATGATCCTTGAAACCGTTTTGCTCATCATCTACAATCTACCCCATCAAACCTCAAATCCGAAAAACCTGATAATTAAATCAAAACTCCGAAAAAAATAAACCAATCCAATCGACACAACATCAACCGCAGTCGCCGTGATACACATTGCTGCTGTGATACTCAGAATCAGACGCTCCAGCCGGGATACTTACTGCGTGATACTGCCGCATCCCGATAGTTTTTTCCGGTCAACATCCGTTAGCAAAGCCCCTGCAAGAATTTCCTCAGAGCCGCCGGAATACTCATCATTGTTGCTGCACATCCCATTTCACCAAAACCCTAGAATCCACGATAGATTCGCCGCCGCTTCGTGATAATCGGAAACCCTAAAATCCACAACAATTCCGCCACTGAAATCCGCTGCACAGTGTCATCGATACATATCCGCTGCACATTTTTCAAATCCACACAACATATCTCCTGGCGTATTTGTTTTGAAGAATCGATTAGAATGTGGATTAGATATTGTTGTGAGAAGAACAAAGTTAATTGCACCTGGATCTGTTACTGGTGTTTGATACAAACAAAAAGGAAGGTTATTAGCGGCTGTTTAAAAGGACATTAGGGTTTGTTCCATAAAGAAGAAGGTTCTTTGCGTATATGTTTTTTTAGTGGTCTCTGAGCGGATTTTTTTTTAGGCAAACTTAAATCTTGAACGCGAGTTCAAGTTGCCCGGCGTATTTGATAAATACACCGGTAAGATAACGACTTTCTCGGGCGTCGTTATGCTGGCGGATTTAACTGGTCCAGCATATTTGTTCCCGGCGTAATTGATAAATCTTGAACGTGAGTTCAAGTGTCCAACATATTTATTAAATACGCTAGTCTGCTGTCTTATCCGTAACGACAACTTATTTACAAAAAAAAAAAAAACACAAAAAAAGAAAAAAAAAATGGAAATCAATCTTGGAAAAAACAATTCTTGGATATTCGATTCTGGTGCCACTGACACCATGACGTTTGAACCGTTGGACATACAGTCAATGACTGATGTGTGTAAAATGCAACATATAAATTACATCAAATGAGGCATAAAACTAACCCTTTCTAGTACTAATGTTGGAAAAAGTGGGCTTTTGTCTTCCTTTTGTATTTTCAGGACCAAATGAGCTTAAATGAACAAAAGGAACAAATACGCAACAAAATTTAACATAAATACAAAGAAAATGAATAAACGTGGCATGCCCGACCCCTCGACAGCATCTTCCCAAGCAAAAACAAGAAACATAAGGCTGACCACGGCCCCGTGCCCAGCGGACACGGGGGCGTGGTCAGGTGTCTACAGAAAATGACAAAGTGATAGAAGCTTCTATTCCCAGCACGGGGGCGTGCCCAGCTCAACACGGGTCGTGGTCAACGCTAAGATTCGCAGAATCTTACAAATCTTGATAGTACAGATACGCTTCTGCACACGGGGCCGTGCCCAGCGAACATGGGGGCTTGTGGAGCCTAATGCAGACAATTGCAATTAATGAAGAAAGAGAAAGTGGATGGCCACGGGGCCGTGTCTAGCGGACACGGGGCCGTGTCTAGCGGACACGGGGCCGTGTCCGAGCTTCTGTGCAGACTATAAATAGGGGTGCTTGGTTCACTTCAAAGGCATCCCTTGGCAAACCACCTCTCTCCCACTTCACCACCACTACAACACCCACATCCACCACCATCATCCATCATCCACCTTAGAGTGTGTATAGTAGTCTTGGGATCCAAGATTGATCGTAAGAGTTCTTGTCAATCAAAGGCCATGTTTGGCTAAGTCTCTTACATCACTTGGTGAAGCCAAACATTTAATGTAATACTTTTGATTTTTAATCTCTTCGCACTTTTTATTTGGTTTTGTATTAATGACTTTAATAACTAGTTTCTTATGTTGAAGGTGAAACTTCTTTATCATTTGTCCGTGGTGTCTTGGCATTACTTTACTGTCTATATAAAGTAAAAGATTTTCACCATTCATATCTCTACGGTCTATATAGAGATATGTTGGCTACCTGGTCGGGGGTTAAGGGAATGGTTAAGTAAGGTTCTTGCCTTGTTCAGTGTATAGATCCTGCATGGACCTGGGTCAAGCTTACTAGGGCCTTCTTCAATACCCACTGGTATTGGATGGCGGGGGTGCGAATAGATTTATCCCCTCATATGTAAACTACTATTAATACATTAACCCGGCTACTTGGGATTGTATCCCTGCTGACCCAAACCACTTAGCCGAGGGTAACGTCGTCTTCAAAAGAGGGGCCTATCATTTTACGTATTAATAACTTAATTAATTATCTTTCAATATTCCGACCCTTTGGGATTGTATCCTTGCTGACTCAAACCACTGGGTTGGGGGTAACGTCACCTTCAAAAGTGGGGGCCTACTATTATAACTAAGATAATCTCTTAAAAAGTGCAAAAGTGTGGAAATCATCAAAGGTTACATTAGAGGTGAGTCGGATCCAAGTGATTCATCTTGTCTATCTGTTTCTATTTTGTTTTTATTTTACTTTTATTTTCAGCATTTTAGTTTTTATTTTTCATGTTTAAATCATTTTCTAAAATTTTGATTTGATTATACGTTGAGGATAAACCAGTACTAAAAGCTCTTGTGTCATTGGACGACCTCGGTATTTTACCAACGCTATACTACGCTCACGATGGGTGCACTTGCCCATGTGTGTGTTTAGTGTTAGTAGAATATCGTATTTTATAAATTTAAAACTTGACTAATGTGTTAAAAGGGGCTTAAAATATCAATAAAATATATAACGCTACACACGCATCAAGTTTTTGGCGCCATTACCAGGGACACAAGGATTTTAAGAAAGCTTAAAATCGACGGCCTAATCAGTTTTTCAAAACCTTTTTTAAAACCGTGCGCACATTTTTACATTTTTAGGTAGTTTTTGCATTACAGTAGACTGAACACGGGGTCGTGCTCACTGAACATGCCCCCGTGCTGCATAATTTTCACAAAACTCCCAGATACAGAGTCTGAGCACGGGGTCGTGTTCGCTGAACACGCCCCCGTGCTGCACAAACCAGTTACATTTTTCAAAATGCCCAGATATAGAACCTGAACACAGGGCCGTGCTCACTGAACACGGGGCCGTGTCCATCCTCTGTTTCCGTTTTTATTTTTGTTTTCTAGTCCCGAGACTCTGTTGTGGTCTGCTGAGTGATTCTTATGGATCAATACTCAGGAGGTTACAACTACCACTATGAGGAGGATTATTATAGGGAAGAGTATTGTACCATTTGTGGTAATACTCATTCGGTACAATATTGTGACCTTTTTGAACCATCCCCTTCATACACCTACTATGAGGAGCCCAGGTACGAGCCATCCACTTCATACACAACCTGTGAAGAGCCAAGGTATGAACCTTCTCCCTCATACTCATATTTTGAGGAACCAAGGTATGAGCCTTCATACTCATACTTTGAGGAACCAAGATATGAGCCTCCACCTTCATATACTTATTATGAGGAACCATGGCGTGAACAACCCACCTCATATGAGTATTATGAAGAACCAAGTTACGACCCTTATCCATCATATACTTACAATGAGGAATAATGGTATGAACCATCTACTTCATATGAGTACTATGAGGAACCAAATATCAAACTTCCGAATTCAAGCTTTGAGGATACTTATTCCACTCACTTTGATGAACCACCAACTATCTCACCCGTAGCCGAAAAGATAATAGAACACCTTAAAACTATGGAGCGCTATATAAAAGAAGCCCGCGCAAGAGAAGAGGAATCCCACGCAAGGGAATAATTAACAAGTAATGAAGAGATAGTTGAAAAGGTAAAAATTGAAGAACAAGTGAAAAATGTAACACCCCATGTTTCGAAAGTCAAAGTCAAAGTCAAGATTGAAGTCAAAGGAAGAAAGGATTGCTAATTGTGATCCGTCACTCCTTGCTCAACTACGGTTTTGACTTCTTTGACTTGCAATCGATTCTATTAATTGTTTGCTTTAGTTGTATTATGTGGAGTTTCTATTAATAATCGAGGTTTAATCGCTATTTAATCGATAATCGACTTATCGCTAATCGCTATCGCATCACAACTCGAATTATGTGTTCTGGATATTGTTTTACGTGTGTGCTATTTCTGTGTTACTTTTGCATGTTATGTTTATGTTAAGGTGATAATTGCAATCGCAATCGCAATTCTATCGCATCGCAATCAAATCACGAACGCTAAACGCAAGTTAATTATAGTGATTGTATGTTAGATATAGTAGTTAGGTTATTTGTGTAACTAATGGGTAATACTATCGCATCGCTCGCTCGAATCGCATCGCAACGCTCAACACGCGAATCGAAATGGCAAAACTCAACACGTCGGACACCAGGATCGAGTGGCCATCCGACCGGATTGCCATCCGATCGGATTGCCACCCAATCGGATTGCCATCCGATCGGTTGTTCGATACTTCCTCACTTTCCTTTTTGGGAAACCCTATAAATACCCTCCTGTCACATCATTTGTGATGTGACAGCTCCTCACTCGAACCAGCGGCATTCAAGCTCTCTTTCTCTCGATTTCTCGTGATTCTTGTAAGTTTTCAACCTAAATCTTGTACTTCTATGACCTACACACACTTCTTTATCATTTTCACCTTTGAATCTTAACTTTTAACCGTGAAATAACCAGAATTGAGGTGTTCTAGGATGATGTCATCATGGAGTTCTTATGAACTTCAATGTTTTGCTTCATTCCATCAAGAACAACTTAGATCTGAAGGATTTCCACATGAATAATCAATGTTTTTGCATAAGATCTACACATATTCATGGTTAAAAGGATTGAGAGAAGGTTTTTCAACATTCTTTCAACTCTTTTACACTCAATGCACTCAAAACCGATAGAATCGGAGCTCGTTCTAATCTTCTACTCTTTCTTAGTGATGGGTTAGTTCCAGATCTAAATTTTATCCGAGAGATAACTGATTTCGGGTTTGAACATGAACTACCGTCTCGAACCATGAACCGGCCGGACTGGGGTGGTTCCTGTTCGATCGAATCACTTGGATCGAGATGGGGTTTTTGTTGTTTAAACAAGTTATCATAACGTCTCGATCAAAACTGTAAAAATCTTCAAAACAGTCAAGTGTCAAAGACGATCAGGCCGTTGGGACAGATTGCCGTCCGATTGGATTGCCATCCGATCGGACAGCCATCTGATCGGCTTGCACTTGGTTCCACACTTAAATATTTTTCCAAGGTTTCAAGGGACTGAACGTCGAACGGATTGCCGTCCGATCGGATTGCCATCCGATCGAACGACCACCCGATCGTGTGACGTTTGGGACTTTGGTACTTGATCAATTTCAAAGAACAGTAGTTCCAACGGATTGCTATCCGATCGAGTGACATCCCTGGTGTGAATTTGTTCTCACTAAGTGTCCTGCCAGTCGGATCGCTATCCGATCGGACTGCCGTTCGATCGATCGACCTGAAGGGTAGAGATACTTCTCTGTTTTCAAAATGCTACAACGAAAACTTCAAAGCCATCATACACAAACACATCCTTACCAAAAAAGGTGTCAATCCAATCGAATGGCCATCCGATCGACTGGCCATTCGATCGGATTGCCATTCGATTGGATTACCATCCGACACTTGGTACTTTGCACCGTTTTACGTGCCGCTCATCGTTTATAATATCGTTAATTATTCAGGCTAATCTCTCAAGCGCTCCCTTCAATCCAAGGCAGTGTTTATTAAGTTAAAAGCTATCTGTGAGTATACTCGATCCCTTTTTGCTTTTTGCACTTTTGGGTGTTACATACGTTACTTATTCTAAATCACATCGATCACACAACGCAACACTATTTATACGCTGACCGTTAATGCATGTTATACGTGACTCGATGAATGCCTGTTTGTTATGTTTACACATTGATTACTGTCTACCTGCCTTGGCAACGATAGTATTATAGTTTGGACTCAGTACCTGTCATGGACAAGGGTTGTTAAGGAC
The DNA here is from genome assembly GCA_030545235.1 of Helianthus tuberosus. Classification (NCBI taxonomy): domain Eukaryota; kingdom Viridiplantae; phylum Streptophyta; class Magnoliopsida; order Asterales; family Asteraceae; genus Helianthus; species Helianthus tuberosus. The sequence continues at coordinate 68,802,715 of CM060440.1, forward strand.
AATACTTCACGTGTTCGCAGTGGTGAACATGTGATGCGCACTCGCTACTCGCAGTAAAATCACAGTCATTGGTATTGATAGGATCTTTGTCGATAACTTACATGCTTCACATTATACGTTGTACATGCTGGTTAGGCATAAACGATTTTGAACTCTATTATGCTATATCAAACTTGTATGCTCACCTTTACACTATGTGTATTGACTTTACTTTAACATATGCGGCTGGTGCTTAAGATGTTAGGATGCTGTGCTCTTGCTTATGTGGAATCAAGTAGGAGAGAGTCTAGAAACAAACAAACAATTTATTTGAATCTGAGTCGTCGGAACATTTGATCTGTCTTTGAGAAAACAATGTCTGTAATAGCTGCTTTTATTTGATATATTATGGTATGGGACATAATGATAAATATCCGGTAATTTTAGTTGTTATGGATTTCTCTTGGACAATCTGTTTACACAGTGCCGCGCCCCGATGTTTCCGTCATCGGTTGGGGTGTGACATATTGGTATCAGAGCCATAACTATAGGGAATTAGGCAAGACTCGACCTAGTCCAGGTCGATGTCTTAGAACGACCTAGTCTATAGTCTACGTACCAACAGACCGACTTTTGCATGCCCGGTAGGGGTCTTGTACGAGCTTACTCGCTATTTCTCACTCGAACTCGCTGTACACTACATACTTGCACGAACATCGCATACTACAGTCTCGCGCAAGATCAGCCTTTCCTAAGGCTGATTACACACACAAACGGATGAATTGGTTAAGATTAGGTGTGAAAACCGCAAACTCTCGACCAGATTACACGTTCGAATTGCTATTTTTATTATGAACAGGAGAAATTGCGTTGAATCAGGAGTGAAATCCATACTTCGACGCATACCTCCTTATCTATCTCGTGATTTTATCACACAAGCAGGAACGTAGTCGCTAAGTTAGGGGTGAAACCCGAACCTTGATGACTCGTTCTACTCCCTAATGTGGTTTTACAAAACTCTCACCAAAGTCTCGACGGACTCCAACGACTTGGGTCACACTGTAACTGGAAGGATGCGTGCCGATCGCTCGAATCGAAGCAAGCGCACAGTCTCGAAGGCCAAAGTGTGCACTTAAAGTCCTTGTGAATAGTCGAACCACTTTGGGTAGTCGATGTCTACGCACACCCAGGACAATCTACTTTTGGCGGCAGCAAGCCAGACCCGCCTGTGGATTTTATGTGTTTTATATGATTACGATTTTGGTAATTTATAGGCTTTTCGCTTTGATCAACACGCATCACTCGCACTGCACATCTATCTCAAAACGTTAACAAATCGTTGCTACTCGTGGATGATCGCATGCTATGTTACTCGCTTATGCTATACCACTCGCTGTGTACTCTCTAATCGCATATCGCTATTCTCGAACGCGCGAACTTTGAATGATAGGTGAATATGTGCAACATATAGCATGATTTCTGTATTCTGACTGCCTTATGTGCTTCTGTGCCTTACGTGCTTACGTGTTTCTGTGCTCTACGTGATTATGTGCTTATGTGTTTATGTGCTTATGTGATTTTGTGTTTATGTGGATACGTGTTCCTGAGCTTTATGGTGAATCGCTAGACTATATTAGGAATAATCGAATAACGTTTTGAATCCTATGGCGCTGTCTGTTACAGACAATGTCGTCATTCGGATCATTCCATTCCCGTTCAGCTCGCTGCAATCATGATGACAAACGCATCGCCGCCCTCATTGCTAAGCAAATGGCGAAGGTTATTCCCCAGATTGTTAGTGAGTTGAATGAAAACGCTAGCAAATCTTCTGAAGAATCCAGGACTGATGCTCCTAAAGCTGCTTTCAGCTTAAAGCAGTTCAAAGCCTACGGCCCGAAAGATTTTACCGATGAAGATGGGCCTACGGCCATATTTCAATGGTTTGATTCTATCGAAGTCACCCTGTGCCAGAGTGGCTGTCCTGACAATCTCCGTACCTTGAACGCAAGCGGCGACTTCCAATCCCGAGCGCTGGATTGGTGGACGACCGAGAGAAACAAACGCAGAAATGATGTAGCTTACGGGCTGACATGGGATGGGTTGAAGGATGTAATGATGCAAGAGTTCTGCCCTCCCCATGAGCACCAAAAGCTGGAGGACGAATTCTGGCACATCAAGCAGAAAGATGGAGACAACGCTGGTTTGACTGCTCACTTCAAGCAGTTGAGTATTATCTGTCCTAGCCAAGTTACCACGCCTGAAATCACCATCAAGAAGTATATCCGTGCTCTTCCGGATTGCGTGGCTGATTTCGTTCAAGCTGCAAAAACGACAACAATTGAGGAAACTTTTCTACTCGCTGCTGAGATCAACGACAAGCGAGTCAAGTCTGGTTTCTGGGATAAAGCTCCCAAGAATCTGCATCAAGCTACCACTGCTCCAAACGCTGAAACCGCCGCCGCTCCTCAGTCATCCAAGCTCTCGAGACGCAAGAGAAAGAACAACAACAGTTCCAGCAACAAGAACTGTGCGATCACTGCAGCTCCGCTCCAAACAGTACCAGCACCACAGCAACCTCAACTCCGCCAAGTAGCGGCACCGGTCACCAACACACCGCCGGTAAAGCGTGCGTATACTGGTCCTCACCCGGCTTGCCCTACTTGTACCTATCAGCACCCTGTGGGAATCGCTTGCAGATATTGTGTGCATTGCAACATGTACGACCATTTCACCGCCAACTGCCGTACAGGTCCACGTCAAACCCCAGCTCCAACCCAAGGTCAAGCTCCTGCTCAACAAGCTCTACTTGCTGCTCCTCAAGGCCATCAAGCGGCTCATGCACCCGCGGTCAATGCTAGAGTTTGCTATGCGTGTGGTGATCCTAACCACTTCGCCAATATGTGCCCGGATCGAGTGGTCAAGCAAGAGCCACAACAGCAGCAATCCCAGTAGCAGCCTCAGCAATAGCAACAACAACCAGCGGCCCGCGGACGTGCTTTCAACATTAACGCCCGCCAGGCTCAGGCAGACAACAATGTGGTCAATGGTATGTTCCTTGTGAATGGTATGTATGCTACGTGTTTATTTGATACTGGGGCAGATAGCTGTTTTGTATCGTTTGAATTCGAAAAGCTCCTCAATCGTAATCTCCCCTCGACGTTTGATGTTGAAGTTGCCACCGGAAGAACCGTCGCCATCAATTCTGTTCTACGTGATTGTACGCTCGAACTCAACAATTACATCTTCCCTATCAACCTTATTCCGATGTAGCTCGGTAGTTTTGACATCATAGTAGGCATGGATTTTCTTCACGAAAACCGTGCTGAAGTTGTTTGCTTCGATAAGATGATTCGTTTCTCGCTCGCTAATGGTGATCAACTTCGTGTGTATGGTGAAACTCCTTCGAAAGGTCTTAAACTCATGTTGTGTGTTCAAGCTAGCAAGTATCTCAGCAAGGAATACCAAGCTTTCTTTGCACACATTGTAGTAGCGGAGAAGGAAAAGAAAGGAAACCCAGAAGTGAAAGACGTTCCCGTTGTCTGTGAATTTCCCAACGTTTTCCCCGATGATCGACCCGGATTGCTGCCCAATAGTGATATCGATTTTCGGATCGACCTCATTCCTGGAGCAAACCCTGTTGCTAAAGCGCCGTATCGTCTCGCTCCTTCCGAAATGCGCGAACTCTCGAGTCAGCTCCAGGAACTACTTGATAAAGGCTTTATTCGCCATAGCACCTCTCCATGGGGCACGCCTGTCCTTTTCGTCAAAAAGAAGGATGGTTCGTTCCGGATATGTATCGATTATAGGGAGTTGAATAAGTTAACGATCAAGAATCGCTATCCCTTGCCTCGAATCGATGATTTATTTATTTTTTTATTTTTTTGGGTAAAGAATCGATGATTTATTTGATTAGCTACAAGGTGCTACGTGTTTCTCGAAAATTGATCTGCGCTCTGGCTTTCACCAGTTACGCATTCAAGAGGTGGATATTCCCAAAACTGCTTTTCGAACCTGCTATGGTCATTACGAGTTCGTTGTCATGCCTTTTGGTTTGACTAACACTCCTGCAGTCTTCATGGACCTAATGAATCGAGTGTGCAAACCCTTCCTTGATCGCTTCATAATCGTATTCATCGACGATATCCTGATCTATTCCAAGTCAAAAGCCGAACACTCGCAGCATCTATGTTTGGTTCTTGAGTTACTCCAGGGAGACCGCCTCTACGCCAAATTCTCCAAGTGCGAATTCTGGCTGGAAGAGGTCCAATTCTTGGGTCACATTGTCAATAGTCAAGGTATCCACATTGACCCTGCAAAGATAGAAGCTGTTAAGAGTTAGGTTACACCCAAGAATCCATCTGAAGTCCGTTCTTTTCTCGGACTGGCAGGCTATTATCGCCGTTTTATCGAAGGTTTCTCTAAGATCGCTGTACTGCTTACCTCTCTTATGCATAAGGATAAACCTTTTGTTTGGGGAACCAAACTGGAGGAAGCCTTTCAAACTCTCAAGGCTATGCTATGCAATGCTCCCGTGCTCTCACTGCCCGACAGAAACGGCAATTTCGTTGTCTACTGCGATGCCTCTAACCTTGGTCTTGGTTGTGTTCTTATGCAACGAGACAAGGTTATCGCGTACGCTTCTCCACAGCTCAAGATCCACGAGAAGAACTACACCACACACGACCTCGAGCTTGGCGCAGTTGTTTTTGCATTAAAGATTTGGCGACACTACCTTTACGGTACCAAGTGTACGATCTTCACCGATCATAGGAGCCTACAACATATCTTTGACCAGAAGGAACTGAATATGCGTCAATGCCGGTGGGTAGAACTACTCAACGATTACGACTGCGAGATCCGTTTCCATCCAGGCAAAGCAAACGTCGTGGCCGATGCTCTCACTCGACGAAGTTATTTGCATAGCATTCGTAATTCCCAAGCCCAGCATAATCTCGAAGCTCTTATCCGTGACGCGCCGCATGCTTGTTTTACCGAGCGAACTTTGAAGAAGGAAAGGATTCTAAACGATGGCGTCCAACTCGAGAATAAATCGAATGGTATCTTTCATTACTTGGAGCGAATTTGGATTCCCAAGCGTACGAACTTACGACAACTTCTGATGGACGAAGCCCACAAATCTCGGTATTCTATTCATCCCGGTGCTGACAAGATGTACCAGGACATGCGCTACAAGTACTGGTGGCCGAGCATGAAAAAGGATATCGCAATCTATGTTTCAAAATGCCTGACCTGTTCCAAGGTCAAGGCCGAGCATCAAAGACCCTCTGGCTTACTCGTTCAACCCGAGATCCCGATGTGGAAATGGGAGAGTATAGCTATGGACTTCATAACGAAACTTCCACGTACTCAATCTGGCCATGATAGCATTTGGGTTGTGGTTGACCGTTTGACTAAGTCAGCTCACTTCCTGCCGATACGAGAAGACTTTAAGGTAGAAAAATTAGCCCGAATCTACACCGACGAGATCATTTGTCGACACGGGATGCCTCGTGACATCATTTCTGACCGCGATGGTCGGTTTACCTCACGCCTTTGGGAAACCTTTCAATCTGCTCTCGGTACTACTCTTAATCTAAGTACCACTTTTCATCCCCAAACCGACGGTCAGACTGAAAGAACGATTCGCACCCTTGAAGACATGCTCCGTTCGTGTGTCATAGATTTCAGTGGTAATTGAGACGCGCACTTACCTTTGATCAAATTCTCGTACAATAACAGTTATCATTCTAGCATCCAAATGGCACCATTTGAGGCTTTATACGGAAGGAAATGTCGATCGCCTATTGTATGGCACGAGATCGGAGACGCACAAATTACCGGTCCTGAGCTATTGCAAGAAACGACAGGCAAAATCCTCCAAATTCGAGACAATCTATTGAAAGCTCGGAGTCGACATAAAAGTTACGCTGATAGACGCCGCAAGCCTCTTGAATTTGACGTTGGCGATCACGTACTCCTAAAGGTTGCACCTTGGAAGGGGGTGATCAGATTCGGCAAGAAAGGAAAGCTCGCCCCTCGATATGTTGGACCCTTTAAGATTCTGGAAAGGATTGGAAAAGTGGCCTACAGACTCGAACTACTAGAAGAACTGAGTAACATCCACCCGACTTTCCATGTTTCGAACCTCAGAAAGTGCTTGGCCGACCAGGAATTACATGTCCCTCTTGAGGATTTACAAGTGGACGAAACATTACACTTCGTGTAGAAGCGTGTCGAGATCGTGGGACGAGAAACCAAGGTGCTCAGACGCTCACGCATCCCCATTGTGAAGGTCTGATGGGAAGGCAAACGAGGCGCAGAGTTCACCTTGGAACTCGAAAGCCACATGAAGGCGAACTACCCGCAGTTGTTTGTTACGGCTAAAGCCTAACTTCAGGACGAAATTCCCTTAAGTAGGGAAGGCTGTAACACCCCGTGTTTCGAAAGTCAAAGTCAAAGTCAAGATTGAAGTCAAAGGAAGAAAGGATTGCTAATTGCGATCTGTCACTCCTTGCTCAACTATGGTTTTGACTTCTTTGACTTGCAATCGATTCTATTAATTGTTTTCTTTAGTTGTATTATGTGGAGTATCTAATAATAATCAAGGTTTAATCGCTATTTAATCACATATTTAATCGATAATCGACTTATCGCTAATCGCTATCGCATCGCAACTCGAATTATTTGTTCTGGATATTGTTTTACGTGTGTGTGCTATTTCTGTGTTACTAGTGCATGTTATGTTTATGTTGAGGTGATAATCGCAATCGCAATTCTATCGCATCGCAATCAAATTACGACCGCTAGACGCAAGTTAATTATAGTGATTGTATGTTAGATATAGTAGTTAGGTTATTTGTGTAACTAATGGGTAATACTATCGCATCGCTCGCTCGAATCGCAAAATTCAACACGCCGGACACCAGGATTGAGTGGCCAACCGATCGAGTGGCCATCCGATCGAATTGCCATCCGATCGGTGACCTGTTCGACACTTCCTCACTTTCCTTTTTGGGAAACCCTATAAATACCCTCCTGTCACATCATTTGTGATGTGACAACTCCTCACTCGAACCAGCTGCTTTCAAGCTCTATTTTTCTCGATTTCTCGCGATTCTTGTAAGTTTTCAACCTAAATCTGGTACTTCTATGACCTACACACACTTCTTCATCATTTTCACCTTTGAATCTTAACTTTTAACCGTGAAATCACCGGAATTGAGGTGTTCTAGGATGATGTCATCATGGAGTTCTTATGAACTTCAATGTTTGGCTTCATTCCATCAAGAACAACTTAGATATGAAGGATTTCCACATGAATAATTAATGTTTTCGCGTAAGATCTACACATATTCATGGTTAAAAGGATTGAGAGAAGGTTTTTCAACTTTCTTTCAACTCTTTTACACTCAATGCTCTCAAAACCGATTGAATCGAAGCTCGTTCTAATCTTCTACTCTTTCTTAGTGATGGGTTAGTTCCAGATCTGAATTCTATCCGAGAGATAACTGATTTCAGGTTTGAACATGAACAACCGTCTCGAACCGTGAACCGGCCAGACCAGGGTGGTTCCTGTTCGATCGAATCACTTGGATCGAGATGGGGTTTCTGTTGTTTAAACAAGTTATCATAACGTCTCGATCAAAATTGTAAAAAATCTTCAAAATAGTCAAGTGTCAAAGACGATCAGGCCATTGGGACGGATTGCCGTCCGATCGGATTGCCATCTGATCAGACAGCCATCCGATCGGCTTGCACTTGGTTCCACACTTAAATATTTTTCCAAGGTTTCAAGGGACTGAACGTCGAATGGATTGCCGTCCGATCGGATTGCCATCCGGTATTGCCATCCGATCGAACGACCACCCGATCGTGTGACGTGTGGGACTTTGGTACTTGATCAATTTCAAAGAACAGTAGTTCTAACGGATTGCTATCCGATTGGGTTGTCGTCCGATCGAGTGACATCCCTACTGTGAATTTGTTCTCACTAAGTGTCCTGCCAATCGGATCGCTATCCGATCGGACTGCCGTTCGATCGATCGACCTGAAGGGTAGAGATACTTCTCTGTTTTCAAAATGCTACAACGAAAACTTCAAAGCCATCATACACAAACACATCCTTACCAAACAAGGTGTCAATCCAATCGAATGGTCATCCGAACGGATTGACATCCGATCGACTGGCCATCTGATTGGATTGCCATCCGATCGGATTGCCATCCAATCGGATTACCATCCAACACTTGGTACTTTGCACTGTTTTACGCGCTGCTCATCGTTTATAATATCGTTAACTGTTCAGGCTATTCTCTTTAGCACTCCCTTCAATCCAAGGCAGTGTTTATTAAGTTAAACGCTATATGTGAGTATACTCGATCCCTTTTTGCTTTATGCATTTTGGGTGTTACATACGTTGCTTATTCTAAATCACATCGATCACACAACGCAACACTATTTATACACTGACCGTTAATGCATGTTATACGTGACTCGATGAATGCCTGTTTGTTATGTTTACACATTGATTGCTGTCTACCTGCCTTAGCAACGATAGTACTATAGTTTGGACTCGGCACCTGTCGTGGATAGGGGTTGTTAAGGACAATACTTCATGTGTTCGCAGTGGTGAACATGTGATGCGCACTCGCTACTCGCATTCAAATCGCAGTCATTGGTATTGATAGGATCTTTGTCGATAACTTACATGCTTCACATTATACGTTGTACATGCTAGTTAGGCGTAAACGATTTTGAACTCTATTATGCTATATCAAACTTGTATGCTCACCTTTACACTATGTGTATTGACTTTACTTTAACGTATGTGGTAGGTGCTTAAGATGTTAGGATGTTGTGATCTTGCTTATGTGGAATCAAGTAGGAGAGAGTCTAGAAACAAACAAACAATTTATTTGAATCTGAGTCGTCGGAACATTTGATCTGTCTTAAAGAAAACAATGTCTGTAATAGCAGCTTTTATTTGATATATTATGGTATGGGACATAATGATAAATATCCGGTAATTTTAGTTGTTATGGATTTCTCTTGGACAATCTGTTTCGCTCAGTGCCGCGCCCCGATGTTTCCGTCATCGGTTGGGGTGTGACAAAAAATCTACACATGAGTTAAACAACAAAAAAGGTGAGTCCGATAACGTTAAAATTCAAGAAGAGTCTAATTTTCAAGAAATTAATCTCTTGTCACCTTCTTTCGAAAATATTGTTTAGTACCCACTCAAGCTAAGTTTTTAAAAGAGTTAAACACTAACACTAAAATTGACGAAACGGTAAGCATTAAGTTAACAAATGATCAAACGACACTAATGAAAGAAGATCCATTTGAAATTAACATTACACTGGTTCCTTGTTTTTTTCAAAATTCCTTTATTAGTAATATTACAATTGATAAAGATCTTTGTGTTAATATAATGCCAAACTACATTTTCAAAAAATTAAGTATTGGTGTTTTTTCTCCACTTCAAATACCCATTTTTCTATCTAATCGGAAAACAATAAAATCAATGGGAGTAGTTGAAGATGTGTTAGTCCAAACAAATCAAATGGTAATCCCGACCGATTTCGTCATCCTTGATGACGCCCCACTAGTGTTGGGATGACCTTTGTAAAAACCCACGAAGCTTTGAAAAATCGGAAGCACAACAATCTACCCATTCAATTAGGGGCATTCAAAAGAAGTGTCGATCTTGAGCGTTCAATGAAATATCCATTCGGCAATAATGACCCCCTAATTGAAGATGAAGATGAGCCACCCGATACAAGAGAAGAAATCAATCACTTTGTTGAAGAAGAGGTCGCCATAGAACAAACCTTCTTGGTTCTTGATCAAAAAGAGCAACCAAATAAGGAGTCTCCTAAAGACCCACCACTTGAGCTCAAAGAACTTCCAAAAGGTTTGGAATATGCTTTTCTCGACAAAGATGGTAAGTTACCTGTAATTATTTCGTCAAAATTAACTTGTAGAAAAAGAAAAATTAACCACACTTTTGAAAAAAACACAAAAATGCGATCGCTTGGAAGCTTGTAGATATTAAAGGAATTAGCCCTTCCATGTGTACGCACAAAATTTTAATGAATGATGACTATAAATCGGTAATACAACCACAACGTAGAGTAAATCCAAACGTCCAAGAAGTGGTTAAAAATGAAGTCATCAAACTACTTGACGCCAGACTCATTTACCCAATCTCCGATAGTCCTTGGGTAAGTCCCGTTCAAGTAGTTCCTAAGAAAGGAGGTATGACGGTGGTCACTAATGAAAAAAAACGAATTAATACCAACAAGAACCGTCATAGGATGGAGAGTATGTATAGATTATCGTCGATTAAATAAGGCAACAAGGAAAGATCACTTCCCTTTACCTTTTATTGATCAAATGTTAGAAAGACTATCCGGTCACAAATTTTATTGTTTTTTAGATGGTTTTTCAGGTTACTTTCAAATACCGATAGCACCCGAAGACCAAGAAAAGACAACCTTCACATGTCCCTACGGAACTTTTGCTTATCGACGCATGCCTTTTGGTCTATGTAATGCCCCCGCAACTTTTCAACGTAGCATGGTGGCCATCTTCCATGATATGATAGAAAAGACTATGGAAGTCTTCATGGAAGACTTTTCTATCTTTGAAGATTCATACGGCCAATGCCTCGATAACCTTGAACGAATGATATCCCGATGTGAGGAAACTAACCTCGCCCTTAATTGGGAAAAATTCCATTTCATGGTAACGGAGGGAATAGTACTCGGTCACAAAATCTCAAGCGAAGGAATGGAGGTTGATCGAGCTAAAATAGTCACTATTTCTCGATTACCACCCCCATCCTCCGTTAGAGCCATCAGAAGTTTCCTAGGGTATGCCGGATTTTATAGACGATTTATCAAAGACTTTTCAAAAATCTCAAGGCCTTTAACAAATTTACTTGAAAAAGATGCTCCTTTCATCTTTGACATGGATTGCAACCACGCATTTCTAACACTAAAACAAATGCTAGTCAATGCACCTATCATGATAGCGCCTGACTGGAAATTACATTTCGAAATCATGTGTGATGCAAGTGACTTTGCAGTTGGAGCCATCTTGGGATAAAGAAAAGATAAGCATTTTCACCCAATATATTACGCTAGTAAAACACATAACGATGCACAAGAAAATTACACAACAACTGAAAAAGAATTACTAGCTGTGGTATTTGCTTTTGATAAATTTCGTTCTTATCTTGTTCTTTCTAAAACGATAGTTTATACAGACCATGCAGCCATTTGTTATCTCTTTAAAAAACAGGATGCTAAACCACGTTTAATCAGATGGATTCTACTCCTCCAAGAGTTCGACATTGAAATAAAAGACAAAAGAGGAGCAGAAAACACCGCTGCAGATCATCTTTCCCGCTTGGAAGATCCAGCTTTGGAGGCAACTAGGGATGAGCTAATCAATGAAAACTTCCCAACAGAATCCCTAGAAATGGTGGAATACCGAGAAGAGCCATGGTACGCCGACTATGCTAACTACTTAGCTAGCGGAATAGTCGCAAAAGGATGGCCACATCATCAAAGAAAAAAGTTCTTTGCCGATGTTAAGCATTATTTTAGGGAAGATCCTTATCTTTTCAAAATGTGTGCCGACCAACTTATCCGCCGATGCGTACATGGTAGTGAAACAAGAAGAATTCTCCACCATTGTAATGAAGGTCCATACGGAGGACATCATGGTGCCGCTATTACCGCATGAAAGGTATTTGATTCAGGATTTTATTGGCCAGCCATTTACAAAGACACCCAAAGTCTTATCAAAACATGTGATGTTTGCCAACGATCAGGTAATATTTCTTCCAAAAACGAAATGCCACAAAATGGCATTCTTGTTTGTGAAATTTTTGATGTGTGGGGACTCGACTTTATGGGACCTTTCCCACGGTCAAAACGAAACAAATATATGCTTGTGGCAGTAGATTATTTGTCTAAATGGGCCGAGGCCGAAGCTCTTCCAACAAATGATGGAAGAGTTGTGGTAAGATTCCTGAAACGATTATTTTCTCGTTTTGGAACTCCAAAAGCATTAATAAGTGATAGGGGTACCCATTTTTGCAACCATCAACTTGAAATTTTTTTAACAAGGTATGGGGTCTATCACCGGATCTCGAAAGCATATCACCCTCAAACAAACAGACAAGCCGAAGTGACTAATCGAGGTTTAAAAAGAATACTTGAAAAAACCGTTGGGTTAAATAAAAAGGAATGGGCCGATAAATTAGACGGCACTTTATGGGCATTTCGAACCGCATATAAAACAACAATAGGTACCACCCCATATAAGCTTGTCTATGGAAAAAGTTGTCATTTGCCGGTAGAAATTGCACACAAAGCCTACTGGGCAATTAAAAACATAAACTTAGACATAGAAATTGCCGGTAAAAATCGATTTTGTCAATTAAATGAATTAGACGAATTAAGAAATCACGCATACTCTAACTCCGAAATTTATAAAGAAAGAATGAAAAATTTGCATGATAAACACATTAAACCTAATGAATTTCGGATAGGAGATCAAGTTCTATTGTTTAATTCACGGCTTCGATTATTTCCCGGTAAATTAAAGTCTAGGTGGACGGGTCCTGTTTCTATCACCCATATTTTTCCACACGGTGCAATTGAAATTAAATCTCGGAATGGAATTCCATTTAAAGTCAATGGCCAAAGGCTAAAGCTCTATCAGGGATTCATTGAGGATGAAGAGGAAGAGATCTCGCTACAAGCGGCCGACGAATAAACAAAGTTTCAAGCATCAACATCATATCTTGTAAGTGGAAAACGTCGGGAAAGCTTCTAAATCGGTAAGATTTCTAAAACCAAGTTTCGGGAAACAGGTCACTCACACGTGTACTATATAAAAATAATAATAATAATAATAATAATAATAATAATAATTCTTACCCGCCCACGGGGCCGTGCCAAGCTGAGCATGGGGCCGTGTTCGTGTAACTGACGGGGATAAAACCTTTTTTTTCTTTCATTTCTTCACTTCTACACGACCCGTTTCCCCGAAAACTCTCTGGTTCCACTGTGATTTTCTGCAGATTTTCATGTTCTTCCACCGTTCAACAACGTCAAGCTTCGATTCTATCATCATAGTTAGTTACATTAATCTTTTGCATGTAGTTTAACATCAAAAATTTGGGGAAAATCTAGGGTTCTTTAACTTGAACCGAATCAAACCTCAAAATTTTGCTTAGATCTGTTAGTAGTAGTGTAGTTGCATGTTATAGGAAGTAAATCAACTTGAATTGTTTGTAGACTTGCCCGATTTCAAGCAAAAACCTCAAACCCTTGTTTTTTAACCGAAAAAGATGAAATTGAAGGGGTAAACGGTTTGTTTTTGGAAAAACGGCACTTGGGGTCTCATTTTCGGGAAAAACCGCTCCTACTCAACCAAAAATTTTCAAGTTTTTGGAACCGGGTCGAAAAATGGGATTTTTGGGAAACAGACGCCTGAGCACGGGGTCGGGCTCAGTGGGCACGGGGGCGTGTCCAGCAATTTTCCAGTGAACATGGGGCGTGGCCAGTGGCCACGGGGCCGTGTTCAGCTTGCTATTTTTAGTTTTCTTCGAAAATTTACTGTTTCGTGCTAATTGTTTTGTGTTTTCTTTCAGATGGCCAAGAAATTCACACGTTTCAACCAGAATGAATGGGTAGCTCAAGCCCGATTTGAAATTCTTAAGACAAGGCCCGAGGAAAACCCACGACAAATATGCCTAGACACCCTGGAAGCCGTAGGGCAGATTGACCGCTTCAACACACTAGTCACTGGTCCACTTAGGGTAGCCATTTGCACTAGACTCCGCTCGGTCCACGAATACAACATGGAGTTCTATAGAACGTTTGCATTTAAGGGAAAAGCTAAGTCGTGTGATGCAGAAGGGGTTGAGTTTCGTTGTGCTGGGAATGTGCTTTCAATTTCGATTGCACAATTTGGGTCAATCATTGGGTTGTATGCTGAAGAGGACGCCGGAGATGAGGAAAACACGGGTGGTCTCCGTGAACTCCCGCAAAACCAACGTCAAGCAGCATGGGCTCAAATTGGGGAAGGAGCCTATAACCCAAGTCAAACCAAGAGCACACAGTTGCGGGACCCTCTATACCGCTACATTCATAGGGTCCTTAGCAACTCCCTCTGCCAAAGGCATAACAGTACTGGTGTTGTTGGCTTACATGATCTGACGGTCCTTTACTGCATTCACAACCGTGTGCCTCTCGATGTTCCACACTTGCTCCTCCGCAACATGCACCTGAACCAACTAGCCAATCCCCCAATCCCTATCTTCTTTGGAGGGTGGATCTATCGCCTTTTCAAGAACTTCGTGCAAGGGATGCCAAGGTCTTTCAAGAAGGGCCCATGGTCGGGTAAGGTGGATCTCGTCATATGCCGCTCAATGGGGATTATCAATGAAGCGAGTGACGGAACGATTCAATTTCAAACGGTTCAGGGACATGTGTGGAACCCACAGGAGGCTCTCATCCTTCACGCCCCACAAATCCGTCCTCCTCCCCAGTACCAGTATCAGCATCATGGTGATCCGGGCCAATCATCCTCTCAAGGTGGTGGTTTTCCTAATTTTCAAAGCTTACATGATCTATTGCAGGAAAACCTTTTATGCACCCGCAACACCCACAACATGACCTGTAACACGTACACCCGGGTCGGAGCAAGAGAGAGGAACATCTCCGACATGCAGGATGACATCAGCAACATCCGGGAGTACATGGAGAATCAAGGAGGAGATGACGAGGATGAAGACATGGATTGAGGCAGAGGCGTTGGAGGTGATGAAACATGGTTGAAGGTCTTATTAGGTTAACCCCTTACTCTCACAAACAATTATCTGGCCTACGTGCCATTGCTGAACAATTTACTTTCCGTGAACACTTTTACTTTCCTGCATTTTTTTATTTAGTTTGTGGTGTGGGTGATAAACTTATGGTATGTTAGGATGTTTGTTATTTGTGTGGTGTGGTATATTTAAGCATAAACAGGTACCTAGGAGGCTTGGAAGCACTAAGTATTAGTGCTACATAAGCCCGGAAACCAGAACCGAAAGCCAAAACCTGTTTTCAGAGATTACAGATTGTCACCACGGGGCCGTGCCCAGCCAGCACACCTCGTGTCCATCTCCTTGAACCTGTTGTTTGTTTATAATCTGCCCAGCACGGGGCTGTGTCCACCAGGCACGCCCCCGTGTTCACCTTCTGTAAGTTTTCGTTACTGCCAATCTGACCACGGGCCCGTGCTCACTCAGCACGGGGCCGTGCCTAGACGCCCAGTAACATAAATTTTGTTTGTAAACACCTTTTTACACATTCAATCAACCTAAAAACTTATTTTTGGGATACATTGAGGACAATGTGTAATTTAAGTGTGGGGGGATGCTAAAACCTTGAATTTTGCAAGTCCTAATAACAAGCCTTACACAAAACTCTATTGGAACCGCTAATCACACCAATTTTTTTTTCAAAAACTTTTCGTTTTTTTTACTTGTCTTGGTTTAATTTGGGAATAACAAATTCTAAAAAGGTTATATTTTTACAAATTTACAACCGATAGCGTCGTGATAAAAATAACTAACATAGGAAAATTATAAAACGACATGACAAATCTAGTTAAAATTTGATTATATATACGTGATCACATTATAAACCCATTCCCACAAAAATTTTTGAGCCTTTATTAAGCATACAAGCATACATCTTTAAACTAAATGCTCATTTTTCGTTTCTTGTGTGAATAGTCACTTGGTTTCTTACGACTCTAGAACTTGCCACGACGATACATTCCGGGTCCTTACCAACTTAAACCCAATTAAGTAAATGATGGAGGCATTAGGATTAACCCTTTTTTTCTTTTCAACAGCATTATTTTTCATTTTCTTTTTTTTACCTACCCAAAATCCCCCTAGTTAACCCCTTTGAGCCTAAACATTTTCATTTCTAAACCCACAAAACAAACAACCTTTACCCACCAAACCCTTTTTTCATTTTAACCATTTATTTTAGTAGAAAGCTCGGTTGTCGTGTGACATTCCTTATCAAAAAAAAATTATGAAGTCTAGCAATAAACAAACAAGTTCCTCAAAGAAACTTTGTTTGAAAGTGCTTAGTTTGAATAAAAGTCACAAAAACAAAAAGTTTTACGACGACCGACGCTTTTTACGCTTTTAGCCCTTTTTACTAACCACTAACCAAAACCACCTACCTTTAACCTAAGCCTAACCCTTCCCCAAAGTCCTCTTGATATTTACAAAGGTTTATAGTTAAAAAGGAGGAGGATTGATTGCTTGGCAAGCATATGGTAGCACTAAGTTCCATGCCGGTCTCGAGTGTTTCACAAAAATACATCTTCGGCCGAGTGTTGAGTGATCTCCCGTGAGGTATGTGAACTTGTATATAAATGGAATTTTAAAGAGGCATATTATGCCCAAATAAGTAATTTCTCTTATGAAACGTTCTAAATAAATCATAACAAATAGGATTGTAAATAGCATAAAAATAAAACCCAATTAAGATCTTGGATTCCCGACACTCAAGACAAGCCCAAAAACTTCTCTTCTACCCATTCCATTTGGGAGTGTAAGCCACAAAATAAAGAGTTTTGCTTGAGGACAAGAAAAGATTCAAGTGTGGGGGTATTTGATGTGTGTAAAATGCAACATATAAATTGCATCAAATGAGACATAAAACTAACCCTTTTTTAGTACTAATGTTGAAAAAAGTGTGCTTTTGTCTTCCTTTTGTATTTTCAGTACCAAATAAGCTTAAATGAACAAAAGGAACAAATACGCAGCAAAATCTAACATAAATACAAAGAAAAGGAATAAATGTGGCATGCCTGACCCCTTGACATCATCTTCCCAAGCAAAAACAAGAAACAGAAGGATGACCACGGCCCCGTGCCCAGCAGACACGGGGGCGTGGTCAGGTGTCTGCAGAAAATGACAAAGTGATATAAGCTTCTATTCCCCGCACGGGGGCGTGCCCAGCTCAACACGGGCCGTGGTCAATGCTAAGATTCACAGAATCTTGTAAATCTTGATAGTACAGATACGCTTCTGCACACGGGGTCGTGCCCAGCGAACACGGGGGCGTGTGGAGCCTAATGCAGACAATTGCAATTAATGAAGAAAGAAAAAGTGGATGGCCACCGGGCTTCTGTGCAGGCTATAAATAGGGGTACTTGGTTCACTTCAAAGGCATCCCTTGGCAAACCACCTCTCTCCCACTTCACCACCACTACAACACCCACATCCACCACCATCATCCATCATCCACCTTAGAGTGTGTGTAGTAGTCTCGGGATCCAAGATTGATCGTAAGAGTTCTTGTCAATCAAAGGCCATGTTTGGCTAAGTCTCTTACATCACTTGGTGAAGGCAAATATTTAATGTAATACTTTTGATTTTTAATATTTTTGCACTTTTTATTTGGTTTTGTATTAATGAATTTAATAACTAGTTTCTTATGTTGAAGGTGAAACTTCTTTATCATTTGTCCGTGGTGTCTTGGCATTACTTTACTGTCTATATAAAGTAAAAGATTTTCACCATTCATATCTCTACGGTCTATATAGAGATATGTTGGCTATCTGGTCGGGGGTTAAGGGAATGGTTTAGTAAGGTTCTTGCCTTGTTCAGTGTATAGATCCTACAAGGACCTGGGTCAAGCTTACTAGGACCTCCTTAAATACCCACTGGTATTGGATGGCGGGGGTGCGAATAGCTTGATCCCCTCATTTGTAAACTACTATTAATACATTAGCCCGGCTACTTGGGATTGTATCCCTGCTGACTCAAACCACTTAGCCAAGGGTAACGTCGCCTTCAAAAGAGGGGGCTACCACTTTACGCATTAATAACTTAATTAATTATCCTTCAATATTCCGACCCTTTGGGATTGTATCCTTGCTGACTCAAACCACTGGGTTGAGGGTAACGTCACCTTCAAAAGAAGGGCCTACTACTATAACTAAGATAATCTCTTAAAAAGTGCAAAAGTGCGGAAATCATCAAAGGTTACATTAAAGACAAGTTGGATCCAAGTGATTCATCTTGTCTATCTGTTTTTATTTTATTTTTATTTTCAGCATTTTAGTTTTTATTTTTCATGTTTAAAACCTTTTCTAAAAATTTTGATTTGATTAGACGTTGAGGATAAACCGGTACTAAAAGCTCTTGTGTCCTTGGACGACCTCGGTATCTTACCAACGCTATACTACGCTCACGATGGGTGCACTTGCCCATGTGTGTGTTTAGTGTTAGTAGAATATCGTTGTTTATAAATTTAAAACTTGACTAATGTGTTAAAAAGGTCTTAAAATATAAATAAAAACATATCACACCCGACACACGTCAATGACCAATCCTCAAAAAACTCAAATCCATATCACAAACAACAGACCAATGCAAGTGAGAGGAGGAGGGACAATTGAAATCCCTCCAACTATGAAATTATCAAATTGTCTCTATGTTCCATCATTATCACACAAACTGCTCTCAATTAGTCATATTACCAAAGAGCTAAATTGCACGGTACTAATGCATCCTACTTTTTGCCTTCTACAGGATATCAGGACGGGTGTGATTATTGGACGTGGTACTGAGCGCCAAGGATTATACTATGGGGATGAAGTGGCTCAACAGGGTACTGTGATGTTGGCACATAGAACCGAAAATCGGGAAGCCTGGCTATGGCATAGACATTTGGGACACCCATCCGTTGGCTATTCGCACCTTTTGTTTCCAAAACTCTTCCCTTCAAATGGAAAAATAGACTGTGAAACCTATTTTCGTGCTAAAAGCCATCGACAACCATTCAAACCTAGCAATACGAAAGTTGCTTCACCTTTCTCACTAATCCACTCTGATGTGTGGGGTCCTGCTCCTATGATTGGGGCAGGGTCTTCGGTACTTTTTACTATTCGTGGATGATTGCACTCGCATGACATGGGTATATTTTCTAAAAAACAAAGCCGAAGTTTACCAGAATTTATCACGTTTTATGCTATGATTCACAGTCAATTCCAAACTCAAATCCAAATCCTTCGATCCGACAATGGGGGGGGGGGAGTTTGTCAATTCATCAAACCTCTTGTTCTCATACCCCTGAACAAAACTGTGTTGCTGAACGAAAAAAACCTTATTATTCTTGAAACGACTCGAGCTCTTTTAATTGAATCTCAGGTACCTAAATCTTTCTGGCCGAGGCAGTTGCAACCTCCGTGTATCTCCTAAATCAGCTTCCCACCAAAGCTCTTAAGTTTAAGACTCCCTTAGATTGTATATCTAAGTCTGCCATTATTCCACATCCTTTTACACATGAACCTCGAATCTTCGGGTGTACAACATTCGTCCACATACCCAAAACCAATAGAAACAAGCTTGGCCCATGTGCTGAGAAATGTGTATTTGTCGGTTATGGGATCGATCAAATAGGTTACTGGAGTTATATTCCAAAAACTCATCAAATGTACACCACAGTGAATGTTGAATTTCTTGAAACAAAATACTTTTATAACACCCAACTCAGTGGTCAGGGGGAGAATGAACATACAGACACTCTGAGTTGGCTAACCCAACTTCAATCATCTGAAGAAGTTGAACCAGAAAAACGTCACAGTACTCCGAGTCAGTCACCTTCAAACACAACCATACAATCTGTGGAGCGCAATACCACTGAAGAAAGTCCATCCAACATGATACCAGAGGTAAGAAATAATGAGAACTCTGAATGTACTACGTCTTATAACTATGAGACAACAGGGGAACACACAGAACCAACAACAATCAAACCTACAGAACACGTTGAACCAGAGATTGAACAGGTTGAACCAGTTGTTGAAGAGGTGGAACCAGTTATTGAACATGTTGAACCAAGTGCAGCAGAGACAACCGGAAGATATTCTCTCCCTCCAAGGGAAAATAGAGGAGTTCCTCCTAAGATATACTCTCCAGAAAAGGTGGCTCCAAGGTCTAGGTATCCTGTGGCAAACATTGCCACTGGAAATTTCTCTAAGGAAGCTAAAGCTTTTGCCGCTGCCTTGTGCTCTAAACAAACGCCATCTACAACACAGGAAGCCTTGAAATCTGAAGAATGGAAAAAGGCCATGGAGACCGAAATGGAAGCACTCAAGAAGAATAACACATGGGAGAAATGCACCCTTCCACCAGGAAAGAAACCAGTGGGATGTCGGTGGGTGTTTTCAGTCAAACACAAACCTGATGGCACAATTGAAAGATATAAAGCATGGCTGGTTGCAAAGGGTTATACTCAGACTTATGGAATTGACTACTCTGAAACCTTCTCCCCAGTAGCCAAAATCGATACAATCAGAGTTCTTTTTTCAATAGCTGCCAATAAAGGTTGGTCCCTTCATCAATTTAATGTAAAAATGCCTTCCTTCACGGAGAACTGAACGAGGAGGTCTATATGGATGCTCCACCGGGATTCAATGAAAATTTCAAGGCTGGAGAAACATGTCGGTTGAAGAAATCTTTGTATGGGCTTAAGCAGTCTCCTAGAGCTTGGTTTGGAAGGTTTACCCTTGCTATGAAGAAATATGGCTTCAAACAAAGCAACTCTGATCATACCCTATTTTTTGAAACGTAGGGGCAGTCTTGTAACCTGCTTAATTATCTACGTTGATGACATGATACTTACGGGAAACGATGAAGAGGAAATTTAAATGTTAAGAGATAAACTTTTTTCGAAATTCGAGATGAAAGATCTGGGAAGATTGAAGTACTTTCTTGGAATTGAAGTTCTGAGATCTAAACAAGGGATTTTTATCTATCAGAAGAAATATATCGTTGATCTGCTAGCCGAAATCGGAATGATTGAGTCAGACCGGCGGACACCCCAATGGTGGTTAATCATGACCTACACATGGAAGATAGAGCAGAACTAACAGATAAGGAGATATATCAATGAATGGTGGGAAAACTGATATACCTCTCCCACACTCATCCAGATATAGCTTATGCAGTAGGAGTGGTGAGTCAGTTTATGCACCAGCCCCAAGCGAGCCACATGGAAGCAGTATTAAGAATCATCAGGTATCTAAAGGAAACAACAGGTCATGGTATACAGTTTAAATCAAATGGGCACTTAGAAATCAAGCTTATACAGATGCCGAATGTGCAGGGGATAAAGGAATGAGAAGGTCAACCTCAGGATACTTCACCATGGTCGGAGGAAATCTAGTTACCTGGAGAAGTAAAAAAATAAAAGGTAGTCGCCCTATCTAGTGAAGAAGCCAAATTCCAAGGGGTTGCACGTGGCCTAGTGTAACAACCCGACTTTTTGAAGTCAAAGTAAAAGTCAAAGTCAAAGGAAGAAAAGATTGCTAATTGCGATCTGTCACTCCTTGCTTAATTATTGAATTGTACTTCACGACTAGTATCGATACTCTATTTTATTATCGCTTTAGTTGTATTATGTGGAGTACTTGTTAATAGATCACTATTTAATCACAGTTTAATCGCTAACCGACTTATCGCTAATCGCATCGCTATCGCATCGCAACTCGAATTATAGGTTAAGGATATTATTTTACGTGTGTGCTATTATGTGTTACTTGTGCATGTTATGTTTATGTTGAGGTGATTAATCGCAATAGCAACTCTATCGCAACACAATCTCATCACAAACTCGAGATTTAAGGATTATATTTGTGTTAATTAGTAGTTAGGTTAATTGTGTAACTAACGGGTAATACTATCGCATCGCTCACTCGAAACGCATCGCAACGCTCAATGCACGAAACGAAAACATGAAACCCAACTCGCAGCAGCCCTTCGATCGAATGACCATTCGATCGAATGGTCATCCGTACGGATGACCATCCGATCGGATGGCTATCCGATCAGTTTGCCATCCGATCCGTTACCTGCGCACACCTTTCCTCTTTTGGCAACCTATAAATACCCCCTGTCACATCACCAATAATGATGTGACAGCTCTCTCGTTCGACCAGCGCTTCCAACCCTTTTTTCCTTCGATTTCTCGCGATTCTTGTAAGTTTTCAACTCAAATCTTGTACATCTATCATCTACACGCACTTCTTCATCATTTTCACCTTGAATCTTCACTTTTAACCGTGAAATCAGTGGATTTGAGGTGATCTAGGATGATGTCATCATGGGGTTCTTAGGAACTTCAAGATTTGGCCTCATTCCACCAAGAACAACGCAAATCTAAAGGATTTCAACATTGTTTTCGCATGAATCTAAACGTTTTCATGGTTAGAAGGATTGAAAGATGGTTTCACAACTTTATTTCAACTCTTTTACACTCAATGCCTTCAAAACCGATAGAATCGGAGCTCGTTCAGGCCTCCTACTCGTTTTCTAGTGAAGTGTCGGTCCGAGATCTAATTCCTATAAAAGAGACAACCGATTTCGGGTTGAACACGAACAAACCGTCACGAACAGTTAACTACTCGGACTGGGGTGATTCCCATCCGATCAGATGGTCTGGACTTGATGGGGTTCCTGTTGTTCAATACGTTGTCATTGTCACACCCAAACCGATGGCGGAAACATCGGGGTGCGAGCACTAAGCGTTCAGATTGCTCATGAGAATTCCACAAAACATCGGGATGGCTGTCCGATCGGATGGTCAGCCGGTCGGGTGACTCATGAGTGTGAAAAGACAAACAGCTGCCCGATCGGATGGTCATCCGATCGGCTTGCCACTTGTGTTGAAGTTCATGGATGGATGGGATAGGGTGGCTGCTCGATCGGTCAGCGGTCCAATCGGGTTGTCACTCGATCCGAGTGTAGGTATCCTGGTCCACCCAACCGAATGGCTGCTCGATCGGCCGGCTGTCCGATCGGGTTGTCATTCGATCAGACTTCCAAGTTTTTGATTGTTTTCCAAGTGTTGTAAGTTTCAAGACTAAGGCAAGTGTCACCTGATAGGGTGGTTGTCCGATCGGATGACTGTCCGATGGGGTTGCCACTCGATCGGGTGACCCTTGTTCTCGTTCTGATCGGTGGGAACCACCCCTGTCCGGTCAGTCGCTTGTCTCTGACGGGTTTATGTCGGGATTCGTGCCTTGCTCATCTTTTTCGGTAAGGTCTTAGATCAACACCAACTCTAGACTATTCATCAGATCTATAGTTAGTGTAGACCCGGTTCCCTCTGAATAAGGTAAAAGTTTTAAGAAAAGACGAAGATACATGAGTTTTATAGAAAAATTATAGATTTAGCGTAGATTTAGGTTAGATTTAGTGTAAAAACGCATGAATCATCCTAGATCTGAGCTAGATCTTGCTTAGAATGACACCACATGTCAGTTTGTACGAACTTCCATGATGACATCACCCTCAAGAACTCAGATCCGAGAGATTTCACGGTGAAAAGTGTGATTTCAAGTGAGAATCATGTAGAGAACGAAGTGTAGGTCAAGAAAGTACAAGAATCTAGCTGAAAACATACCGAAATTAATGAGAAAAATGAAGAAAGGAAGGGTGCGCGTGTCTTGGTCGAGCCGAGCTGTCACGTCACTCATAATGGTGATGTTACAGGTCTATTTATAGTGAGAGAGGGAAATAAGGCAGTGCAAAGTGGATAGGGTGGCTGGTCAATCGAGTGGTCACCCGATCGGTTGGTCATCCGATCGGGTTGTCATCTGATCGGGTGGTCATCCGATCGGACTGCCACTCTGGCCAATCCCTTCTTTACGCGTTCTTGCCTTTGATTCATTTAGCGAGTTAGATTAAGCGTTGTGTTGCGTATGGTTTGGGCAAAGTATCTAGATTACATTATAAACCAAAAGTTTCCAAGTTTCATAGATTCCGCCAGTGACAAGGCTCCAGCCTCTCGTTTAACCAAGAATCAAGTTTCACGATTCTAAGGAGTCAAGCACCAAATAAGTTTCAAGAGTCAAGTATCTAGATTAAGTATCATGTCTCATAGTTTAAGTGTCAAGAATCAAGCATCTAGAATAAAGAATCAAGCGTCATAGTATAAAGCATCAATTATCAATAAGATTCATACCAAAAGTATCAAGTATTAACATCATACAACTACAGGGACTATAATTGACAATAGGTAAAAGTTCAGGGACTAATTATGCCAAAAGCCTAAAGTTTAGGGACGCTGGGCGTTACAGTCTCCCCTCCTTTAGGAGATTTCGTCCCCGAAATCTTAGAAGAAGACTGCTCGAAGAGATGCGGGTACTTGGCCTTCATATCACTTTTCAACTTCCAAGTGAATTCAGCACCACGCTTTCCTTCCCATCGAACCTTAACAATGGGAATTTTGCTGCGCCTCAGACGCTTGACAGTTTGATCCATGATTTCGACCGGTTTCTCCACAAACTGAACAACTTCATTTATTTGCAAGTCTTCAAGAGGAACCTGCAGTCCCTCGTTGGCTAGGCATTTACGTAGGTTGGATACGTGGAACACTGGATGCACGTTGTTTAGTTCTTGTGGCAGGTCGAGTTTGTATGCTACCTTGCCAATCCTTTCAAGTATCACGAAAGGACCCACATAGCGAGGAGTAAGCTTTCCCTTGTTTCCAAAGCGAACTACTTCCTTCCAGGGAGATACCTTGAGAAGAACTTGATCAAGTTATCATGGATTTGAAGAATCTTATCCGTTGTCTCTTGAACAATCTCAGGGCCAGTGAACTGCATTTCCCCAACCTCATGCCAGCTGAGAGGAGATCGGCACTTTCGCCCATATAAAGCTTCGAAAGGAGCCATCTGAATACTGGAATGATAGCTGTTGTTGTACGAGAACTCAATCAATGGTAAATGTACAACCCAGTTACCACCAAAGTCGATGACACAAGAACGGAGCATATCCTCTAGGGTTTGAATAGTACGCTCGGTTTGCCCATCCGTCTGAGGATGAAAGGCCGTGCTAAGATTCAAGTGCGAACCCATAGCGGACTGGAACGTTTGCCAAAGACGCGAAGTAAAACGACCATCACGGTCCGAGATTATGTCAAGAGGTATGCCATGACGGCATATGATCTCATCAGTATAGACTCGAGCAAGTTTCTCCACTCTGTAATTTTCACAAATAGGAAGAAAGTGAGCGGATTTGGTCAAACGATCAATAATCACCCAGATACTATCATGACCTTTAGAGGTATGAGGTAGTTTGGTAATAAAGTCCATAGCAATGCTATCCCATTTCCAAACTGGGATCTTGGGTTGTTCTAAGAGTCCAGAAGGACGCTGGTGTTCAGCCTTTACCTTCGAACAAGTAAGGCACTTGGACACATATACAACAATGTCCCTCTTCATGCCAGGCCACCAATATGTCGCACACAGATCCTGGTACATCTTATCGGCACCTGGGTGGATAGAGTACCGGGATTTGTGAGCCTCGGACATAATGAGCTCACGGAGGCTATCGCGATCTGGCACCCAGATGCGATTTAGATAATACTACAGACCATCAGATTTAGTTTCTAGCTGGTCCATTCTAGCGCCGTGGATTTCTTCTTCTAAACTTCCTTCATTTGCTGATGAATACTGGGCGTCACGAATAAAAGCATGCAGATCACTAGAGATGCGAATAGCCTTGAAATGGGTCTTACGACTAAGGGCGTCGGCTACTACATTTGCCTTGCCAGGATGATAGCGAATTTCGCAGTCATAGTCGTTAAGTAGTTCCACCCAACGTCTCTGTCGCATGTTTAGCTCTTTTTGGTCAAAGATATGTTGAAGGCTCCTATGGTCGGTGAAGACCACACACTTAGTACCATAAAGGTAGTGTCGCCAGATCTTTAACGCAAAAATAACCGCACCAAGCTCCAGATCATGAGTAGTGTAGTTCTTCTCATGTATTTTGAGCTGACGGGAGGCATAAGCAATGACCTTATCTCGCTGCATGAGCACACAGCCCAATCCACGGTTCGAGGCATCACAATACACCACAAAATCGTCATTTCCGTCAGGTAGAATTAACACAGGAGCATTGCACAAAAGGTTCTTAAGAGTTTGAAAGGATTCCTCTTGTTCAGGACCCCAAACAAAAGGTTTCTCCTTTTGGGTTAGAGTAGTAAGAGGAACAGCGATTTTAGAAAAATCCGCGATGAATCGGCGGTAATGACCCGCCAATCCTAGAAAAGAACGAATCTCTGACACGGATTTAGGCGTACAACAATTCTTTACTGCCTCAATCTTAGAAGGGTCAACATGAATACCCTGACTACTAACAATATGACCACGAAATTGAACTTCATTAATCCAAAACTCACACTTAGAAAATTTAGCATACAGACGTTCACCACGTAGAAGTTCAAGCATAAGATGTAGATGGCGAGCATGATCAGCTTTAGACTTAGAATAAATAAGAATATCATCGATAAAGACTATCACAAAACGATCCAAATAGGGTTTACACACACGATTCATAAGGTCTATGAACACTGCAGGTGCGTTGGTCAAGCCAAAGGGCATGACTACGAACTCGTAGTGCCCATATCGAGTACGAAACGCAGTCTTAGGAATATCATCTTCGAGGACACGTAGTTGATGATATCCAGAACGTAAGTCAATCTTTGAGAAACACGATGCGCCTTGTAGCTGATCGAATAGATCATCGATACGAGGAAGCGGATAACGATTCTTCACGGTAAGCTTATTCAGTTCACGATAGTCGATACACATACGAAAGGAACCATCCTTCTTCTTGATGAACAATACGGGAGCACCCCATGGGGAGGTACTTGGACGAATAAAACCCTTATCGAGTAATTCCTGGAGTTGACTAGATAACTCTTGCATCTCAGAAGGTGCAAGGCGGTACGGAGCCCTGGCGACAGGAGTCGCACCAGGTACGAGATCAATACGAAAGTCAACGGATCTGGGAGGAGGAAGACCAGGAAGATCTTCAGGAAAGACCTTAGTGAAGTCACACACCACTGGAACGTCGCTTATGTTCTTCCCCTTGCCTTTTTGTTCCACCACGTGAGCCAAGAGGGCAGGGTTCTGTTTACGTAAACTTCAGCTCGCTTGTGTGCATGACATCAACCTTAGCCCTTTTGAAGGTCGGTCTCCATAGACGATCAAAGTATCACCAGAGGGAAGAGGGAGGTGAACGAGTTTCTCGTGACACACAATCTCGGCATGGTTCTTACGCAACCTGTCCATACCGATAATAACACCAAAGCTACCCAAACGCATGGGTATGAGATCAATAAAGAACACGTGATTGTTAAGAGTCAGGGAACAATCACGAACAATAGAATTGACAAGAATCGACTTACCATTAGCGACCACAACAGAGAATGACTTGGGTAACTTGGAGCATGTACAGTTTATCAAATACTCAAATTCCACGGACACAAAGCTTTTATCGGCACCAGTATCAAATAGAATCGAAGCATAGAGGTTATTAACAAGGAACATACCATTGACGACGTCATTGTCATTGCGAGCCTGATTCGCATTAAGGTTGAACGCTTGTCCATGAGCGGCTGCCTGTTGGTCCTGGTTCAGCTGAGGACACTGGTTACGGAGGTGGGTAGTGTCTCCACACTTGTAGCATGCACGAACAGTGTTGACTGGCCTTGGGTTCTGTAGAGGTGCTGGGAGTGCAGGTAGAGCTGCCTGAGCTGGGGCTTGCTGAGCTTGCGGGGCCGGGTTAGCTTGACGACAGTAAGGGGTCGTGTGACCATAGCGATTACAGTTGGTGCACAGACGACAGGCAGAAACAGCAGGATGATGGTAGTTGCAAGTTGCACACTTGGGATGAGGGCCAGTGTATTGCTTCTTAGCTTCGGGAGCAGCAGGGTTAGCAGCAGCAGTAGCAGGAGCGGGTTTAGCAGCAGGGTTTGCAGCAGGAGTAATAGCATTACATCCGGTTTTCTTGTTCTTGCTGCCGCCTGACTGCTGGGTAACCTGATTTGCAGACTTGGAGGGAGCAGGAGTAGTGAACTACTTATCAGGCACACGGTTGTTGTTCAAACTTACCGCCAAACGATAGACTTCTTCAATAGTTTCCAGTTGAGCTGCTTCAATAGAATCACGCATAGTAGGAGGTAGACCATTGATGTACTTGGTTATCATTCGCTTAGGAGTCGAAACCAAGTGAGGAACGATAAGACTTAGCTGCTTAAAACGGGTAGTATAAGCCAGGTTATCATCACCAACCTGCTTCAGATGCCAAAACTCTTCTTTGAGCTTCAATTGTTCATGAGGAGGGCAGAACTCAAGTATCATTAGTTCTCGCACCTCAGCCCATGGAAGATCATAGGCTTCTTCATTTGAATGGATGTTTCTCTCATTCGACCACCACTCCAACGCTCTGCCTTGAAACATCCCAGTTGCACTCCTAGTCTTTAAGTGGTCTGGGCACTCGCTGTTAATGAAGGTAACCTCAATGCTGTCAAACCACTCGAGCATAGCAGTCACCCCATCACCGCCCGTGAAAGACTTAGGGTTGTAAGAGATGAAATGCTTATAGTTGAACTTAGTAGGCTTTTTCTCCTCAGCCTTGGAGTCCACAGAGGATGGAGGCGTGTTTGATCCTTGGAGCTCAGAGACGATCTTTGGCACGACTCGAGCAATCTGGTCGGCCATGAATGACATCATCATTTTCTGAGATTTCTCCCTGGATTTCCTGAGAGTGTCTGATAGCTTTCGAGATGACATCCTAAAGATCCAATAAGAGGATCGTATAAGTCTAAATTAACACATGACAACATAGATTCACACACGGTAGATTAAGACTCAAGATTCACAAGATTCTCATAGATTCCGTAAACCCACGACCTTCGCATGGCGCGTTGTACGGAGTTTGGCAACAGGTCAGAAGCGCTTATATATAGGAAGTACCAGCGGCGTATCCACCACGCTTCGGGCACATTGCTTCCACCCCGCACTCGGCGCATGTTACGTGTCGCAATTGCCAAACAATACACTCATCATTATCACAATACACACATAGACTAAACCAATAGATTCCAATAGATTACCCACTGCAATCCACTACCCTCACATGGCATGTTGTACGAAGCTTGGCAGTATGTCGGAAGCGCTTATATATATGAAGTACCAGCGGCGTATCCACCACGCTTCGGACATAATACTTTCACCTCGTACTCGATGTCATGTTCACTTACCGATATCCACACTCATCATAGATTAATCCAAATAGATTCAAATAGTCTCAAGTAGATTCCAATAGATTCAATAGTTTCCCATAGATTCGATAGATTCAATAGACTCCAAATAGATTCAATAGACTCAATAGTCTCCAATAGATTCAATAGATTCACATAGATTTGTGCTAACAATCCATAAACAACGAAATCCCGCATGGCATGTGTTACGAAAGTTCGGCAACATGACGGAAGCACTTATATATAGGAAGTACCAGCGGCGTATCCACCATGCTTCCATCATGCCACGTCCGTCTCGTCGTCGGTGTCATGCCTCGTTAACCACCGCTTTCGATTTAACCACTTCTCAAACATAGATTAACCAGATAGATTCAACCACATAGATTAATAAGGTAGATTCAATTACTTAACCCGAGCCTACAAAACTACGAATTTCACTTAGCGATTGGTACGAAGGTTTGGTAGCGTGCCAGAAACGCTTATATATATGAAGTACCCGCGGCGTATCCACCACGCTTCGGACATGCCACGTTCCCCCTCGTCTTCGGTGCTAGGCTACATTTCGTATTTTGTTTCTCCATCAAACATATGTAGTTTACACATAGATTCCACTAGTGTACACGATAGATTTCACATAAGTTTCTCATAGAATACACAAATAGTCCTTCCATAGCTTTAGAATCCTTCACCAGACACTAAATTTCGCATGGCACTTGGTACGAAAGTTGGTAACATGCCAGAAACACTTATATATAGGAAGTACCAGCGGCGTATCCACCATGTTTCGGACACGTCACTTTCCCCTCGTATTCCATGCCATGTTACATCTAGTGTCTTACAATCACATCATCACTTAGATTACACATAGAATAAGGCCTTGCAAATTTAGTTCGATCTGAGATTAGAATTTATGTTTTAGATTGCGGACAACGCGTGATTCGTGTAAAAGCATACCAAATGATCGAAGAAGTAAGTTTAAAACCATATGCATAAAATCGAGATAACATAAAAGCAAGATAGGCTCATAAAACATAGAGTGTTCCGGGTAGAGGAACGGTGACTAACCAAAGTGATTCGAACTCCTTTCCGATTGAGGTAGCGTGTCTTGACTTACTTAGACAAATACGTCATCGATGTTAGGCCTACGATATTCGTCCTTTTGGTCATTTCACGTACTCAATTGATCAGAAGTTACGAGACTTTGGTGAGACATGAAAATCAAGGAGTGGGACTACGTATCAAGATCTGAGTTTCACCTCTAACTTGACAACATCGTACCCTAGTAGCGTTGGTACTCATCTGCAGATAAGACCTACTAGAATAACATGGAGATTTTCCATCAAGGTTTGGATGTCACTCCTGTCTTGAAGGCAAATCTCGTGCAAAATACAAACACCGGTGAACAGTGTTCTCAAGGCATCAAGTGTAGATTATGTTAGCCTTAGGAAAGGCATGTAAGTTTAACAGAACAAGTGCTGCTAGGAAGCAGATACGGTAGAATACATAAGTCTTAAACAACAAATAAGAGTCAAGATTCCTAGAACTATAGACTAGGGCAAGTATTCCTACTTATCCTAATTCCCTATAGTTATGGCTCTGATACCAATCTGTCACACCCCAACCGATGGCGGAAACATCGGGGTGCGAGCACTAAGCGTTCAGATTGCTCATGAGAATTCCACAACACTATTGTTTCAATAAAGATTAATTGATTTCATGCAGATGTCTAACAAACATCATCACAAGTGTCACATTACAGACCAAATCATAAATTGTTCAAATTGTTCAAAAGACTATTATTTTCTAGGCGACGTTTATAGCAGTCCCTAGCTGAATTCCAAGCATTCCAAGCATCCTATCAGCCTGCAACATGTATTAAAATATCAATACAAAAGTATTGGCATGTATACAAGTTTGATAATAGAATAATAGATTAAAACAACTCATATCCACAGTGTAAACAATAAATAGTTTCAGCCGTGCTAGTGTCGCAGTCCACGCAGTGATAGCCCAAGTATCCCGATGCTTTAGTGTTTACCCAAGACTCAAGGTAAACTAGAATCCTCCTAACAATACCCCCCGAGAATAATGGGAGAGGTGCATCTCCTATAGCGCTACTATTGTTAAGGCGGAACTACACACTCTGGATTAAACGTCACATAGCACAAAGAGTCAAGAATCAAGAATCATAAGTTTCATGTTCACATAGGATAGAGTATAAGTTTCAAAGATTCAAGTTTAAGTTTCATAGAATACATGTTACACCCCAAAAGTTTAAAGTAAAAAGGGGATCGAGTATACTCACAGTGATTGCTTAACAGTATACACTGCTATTAGATCAAAGGGAGCTCTTTCTAGATTTAGCCTGATTAGATTACAATAGGATAAGAGTCGGGCAGAGTAACGAGATTGAATAAAGTGTCAAACTAGTCACTGGATCGGATGGCTGTCCGATCGGATGGCTGTCCGATCGGATGGTCAGCCGGTCGGGTGACTCATGAGTGTGAAAAGACAAACAGCTGCCCGATCGGATGGTCATCCGATCAGGTTGCCACTTGTGTTGAAGTTCATGGATGGAAGGGATAGGGTGGCTGCTCGATCGGTCAGCGGTCCGATCGGGTTATCACTCGAGCCGAGTGTCACACCCTGACTTTTGCGGAAGCATATGATGTGTGACTGGTTTAATATCATTTCATTCAATCATAATAAACAACTACATGATTCAAAACGATGTTCATCCATTCATAAAATTTGAGTATTACAAACACTTGTTATTTAAGTTTTAAAACACAACCTTCGTCTAGGTTACAATTCAACAAAAGTGGATGACATCTAAACTTGAAGTCTACTTCTAGTTACGACACCCGCGCCCAAGATCCATCCTGTCACCTGAAATACATGTAATTTTGGAAAACATCAACAAAAGTTGAGCGTGTTCATGCGTCTTGTTTGTGTACTGTAATTCTTGTAAATCTTTGAGAGACTCCTTTGTAAACAGGTATGAAAAGCGTATATGAACATGAATGTTTTACAAGGACTTTAAGGCATGTGAGGACATAGGGAGCTCTCGTAATGGCTCATACCCTTGTCGATTTTCCTCGACTGTGTCCATTTACCTTGACTGCGTCGATTTACCCTCGACTGTGTCGATTACCCTCGACTGTGTCAATTAACCTTGACTGTGTTGATTAACCTCGACTGTGTCGATTAACCTCGACTGGGACTCCGAAGCACTACTCGGTACTAGTGGTAACCGTGAGTGGGGTTCGGTCGTACCCGTTAGATCTAACCCTCGTCCCTAATGAATGTTTTAATGGCATTTCAATATTAAGTCTATGCTCACATGATCTAGTATTTCATAGGCATTTCATACCGTTTAAGCATTCGTAACATGTATTTCACCCCCGAGAGTTATAAAACCAAAAACAGTTAAGAGAAAAGGGGGAGCATGAACTCACTGTTTTGTGTCTTCAGTACTCGTAACTCAAGTCTCGTCAACAAACACGACTACCTACAATGTGTTAGGGTCTATTAGACGAGCGGGCCGTGCCTTGCCTTAGTATTCATGTTTTGAGTTACGTTTCCCTTATGTCTTTATCATTATCCGAAGTTATATTACTTCTCAAGTATTTATTTTCGTATTTCCTTCCCAAGGATGGGAGTATTTCATACATGTGTATTTGTATTCTCGTATTCTTGTATTTGTAGTTCCGAAATAATATATTTTCAAGTTTCACTTAGAAAATATATATAGACTCGTTTTGTCAAAAATAATGTATTGTCCAAGAAGATATATATTTTTCTCAAAAATCATATATCTTCTAAATATTCTAAGAAAATATATTTCTTACTTCAAAAAATAATATATTTTCTCTTGGTCGAAAATACAATATTACTCTTGTAATATTTTCAAAAATCGTATTTTCATTTCTTGTATCCAAAACAATATTTGCCAAAAATTATATTCGTAATGGTATTTTCTGGAATATTTTATAAGTTACTTTTTATCGCTCGGTTTCACAATATTAAGTGTGTAACTTATATTTCATTCCTTGTAATTTTTGGTATTATTTTGGATTGTAAGTTCTTGGTATTTTTGTTAAGTCATATTATTTTAAATCCAAAAATAATATAACTATACACAAGGTATACACATATTCACACAAGTGTCTTTAATGTAAAATATATATTACCCATTTTTATTTACAAAAACCAACCTCCAATGCTTGTATTTTTGTTACAAAGATTTATGGCAAAATTTATGTTATAAGTCATAGTTTAAAACACACTTGCGAACACTTGTTTAGAAAATATTTTCTAACTGTTGGAATTTTTAGAAAATTTCGTCATAGTTTCCTTTGTAAATGGAGGTGTCCATGCTATTTAGCATATCATTTTCTTTTAAAAAATCATCCAAACAATCAACAATAAATCACTAATCATCTTACACTTACCAAATGCAAAAACTATACACTTTACATACAACATGAACTTGATCTTTCATAAAAACGCGTAGTAACTTGGTAAAGTGTTTAGTGGGTTTAGTTACCCTCCAAAATATATTTACTACTTGGTAAACTTCATTCTTGAGGATTTTTTATGTTTACAACTTGTAAACATAATTTACAAAAATGTTTATCCATAACATCTTCTTGTTTCTCTAGTGTTTATTTACTTGTCTTCCCACTAAAAATAGTGTAGGTTTAATAAAAACCATGATCTTTCAAGAATCATCTTTTTAAACTTGGTTCTTTTAGAAAAATCATTCACAAGTCTTGGATTTACAAGATTGCTAGTTTACTTGGTTTATTACTTTACAAGAAAATCCTTTTACTTTCAAGTTCATGTTTAGTCTAGAAGATGATTATTTCATGTAAACACATAATCATCTCCTAACTTGCTAAATCATGTTTTTAATCATAATCTAGCAAGTTCCATGTTATGATCAACCTCAATATCACTAGTAATCAACAAGCAAACATCATCCATATGTTAAACAACATCATACTAACAATATTTCATCATATTTCATATTTATGTTTCAAGATTCAAGTGTATGTTCTTTAGTGTTCTTGTATAAATAAACATGTTATATCTTTTAACCACTAAGAATATGAAGAAAACAAGGTTACAAGAAGCTTACTACTAGCTTCAAGCTATGGAAGAAACAATGAAGAATATGGAGTGGATAATAGCACACGAGAGAGGTCCTTCAAGTTCCTTTGCTTCCCACCTTCTTAGTGATGCTTATTTCACCTTAGGATGCACTTAGATTACTTGGGAATGGCTTGAAGGATGATGGTGATATAAGGGGGTGTTGAGCCGTAGCTTTAAGGGAGAAGAGGGAGGAGTTGTGGTGTGAGATGTTGGTGATGAGTTACTTATAATCCATGGAAGATCTAAGAAAGATCTAAATAAATCTTCCATATCCAAGCAAAATCTTCAAGCAATCCAAGTAAGATCTTATGATATCTAGGAGATCTTTGCAAGATTTTGAAGGTAGGGGCCACCCTTCATGACCGTGAACATGAGAGGGGGGGTTATGTGTAACTTTGATGTTATATGTAGGTATTTAGTTGGAGGATAAGTATAAAGTCTAGTGTTTAATGTGTAGGATGCTTTATGTAGTATGTTAAAATGTTCGGGAACCATAACTAGTTCAGAAAAAGTAAAACAATGCTTTTAGCAATATTTTGGTGTTCCGGCTAATGTCTGGTTGTTCGGTTAGATACCGGTTCGTTAAAGTGTCAAGTTATTCCGTATAGTGTCCGTTATGTAACTTTTTGTGACACTTTTAATTCCCGATACTTAGGAAAGCATACAGGACCATTTTGCCATATTTTTGCATGTAATAATCTTGTTAAATGCTGAATTTTTGCTGATTTGTGCAGAATTCTGCACTTCATGTGGGTTTTAGGCACTTTCCGGCACTTTGTCTATCACTTACGCATGCAGTTTTATGGTCCTTACTTCCCTACACACTATACTAGTGTAATACGTCATCTCTGGCTCATACTGGGCCTCAAAACATTGTCTGTCTATGTACTGCACTTTGTCAGCATATTTTTTTTTGTTTGTCTGGTAATGGTGCCAATTCTGTTCTGTTTATCATTAGACCGATCTCGTGTTGCATGTAGCAACGATAAAAGTCTTGCATTATGAAATGCCATTGTATGTTTATAACAGTAATCAGAAATTTATTTGTCTTGTAAATTAGATCATGCACAGCTATTAAAGCACAGATTACTGTTCAATTAGTGTACGGAATGTACGGAAAAGTGACAGTTGTCACAGTCTCCCCCCGTTAAAAGAATTTCGTCCCGAAATTCAAGCGATGCCATTGGTCTCAGGGGAGTTGTGACTCAAGTGTGGTCACTTAGGTTCATGATTGTCTTTATGTTCCCATGTACTCTGGGTCATGATATGAATTCTATCGTACTCAAGTAATTCAATTGCGTCTTCTCTGTATCTCGTGGACTCTTGGTCCGTAACCTTAACAGGTTCTATAGTATTGGGGACTCTTGGTCCGAAACCTTAACAGGTTTCTATAGTATTGTGGACTCTTGGTCTGAAACCTTAACAAGTTTCTATAGTATTGTGGACTCTTGGTCCGAAACCTTAACAGGTTTCTATAGTAATTTTGTCGTTTTGTCATTGACGTGAATCTTATTTGTGGGAACAACGACTGTTCCTTGAGTCAGACTCCTCTAGACACATAGAATGTGTCACGATCACTACTGATCTTTTTCTGGAAGTTTCTTCTTGTGAGCAATGGTTCCGATCCCTTCACCGAGGGTCCAACCTTTATGTTTTCCAAATTACACCACGCCCTCTCTAGGCGAGGTTCCCAATAAAGCCATAATTCTTATTTCAAATTCTTACGATTTCTGCCGCTCATCTGCGCAATCTTTCTGTATTTCACGGGCTGTCTTGATATGATCACATATCTGAACGATCTTGCCTCTAGTTTTTCCTGGACCAACTCGGGCTAGTAGATTGTTTATTCCTGGTCTCCGTTCAACACGACGGGGATCGACTTATTATGTTCCATCTAAAGCTTCACACGAATCAGTTTAAACGGCGGTGTGATAAATACTGTTGTAGGAAAAACTCCACTAAGGTCAAGTGAGTGTTCCAACTTTTCGTCAAAGTTTATCACACAAGCACGCAACATGCCCATACAGTCTGCATCGTTCAGTAGCTCAGTCCATCTGCGTTAATATTCAAGTTCTTACGATCAACGGTGTGCTGCAACCCTTGTGATTAGTAGAGGTCGTGCAGCATTTTCTTACAAGTAATGTTGTCAAATTTGCGGCGCGCAATTACTGTATCTAGCTCAAGGTTTCTTCTTATGATTCCTTAATCAGTTTGCCGCGTATGCAATGTTGTGGTCTCGTTGCATCGACGTACAATCGAGACTTTGTCGAGAAGCGTCACATAATTGCAACTCTAGCTCCTTAGCTCTTGGTTGCAGGGTTGGCATGAATCTCATTCTTATCCACCACATATCTTAAAGTCCTCACTTCGTGAATTCGAAATCTGCTTTTCGTCATCATAGCACATAACTGTCTTTTCTCTAAGAGTTGCAAGGTAAATTGCAGCTGTTGCTCACGACCTTCCTTGGTTGTTGGCCATATAAGAATGTAGTCAATAATTATAATCATGTTCTATCTAGGTATGGCTTACACGTTCGATTCATGAGGTCCATGAATATTGTCGATGCATGTGTTAAGCCAAATGGTACGACAAGGAACTCGTAATTCTCGAAGCGAGTCCTAAAGGTCGTTTTAGGGATATTTCCTTCTTGAATTTACAGTTGAGGACATCCTGTCCTCAAGTCGATCCTTGAGTGGTAACTAGGATAATACAATTTGTCTGTTTCATGTCATCAGTCCTTGGCAAAGGATTCCGATTCTCAATTTTCTGAAATTT
The DNA here is from genome assembly GCA_030545235.1 of Helianthus tuberosus. Lineage (NCBI taxonomy): Eukaryota > Viridiplantae > Streptophyta > Magnoliopsida > Asterales > Asteraceae > Helianthus > Helianthus tuberosus. The sequence goes on from CM060440.1 coordinate 68,839,779, forward strand.
ATGCAAAGTGGAGTCTATCAACTTTCTCCTTGTGTCCTTAACTAAGGATGTCATGTCCTTAATTTCCTCTGTCTAGCAGCTCTTGCAGTTATATCGGAGGTTCATGTTTCGCGGACTAAGCTAGTCGGTAAGGCGTCATTCGGCACTGGTGCCGCTCCTGGCACGAGATTTATCCTAAGCTCCTCTTGGCGCTGTGGAGGAATTCTTGGCAAATCTTCAGAAAAGGCTTCTGAAACTTCTTCCATCACGGGGATGTTCTCAGGCTCCGCAGTCTACTCGGAGGCGTTTCTGTGTCTCTTTGACCAATGAGAGATGTCGCAGATCCGCTGCCTTGTGGGGTCTAGCACCTTTGCACCTATTGCAAGAAGGTTGTGTACTATAATGTTTCATCATTCGTAAGAGGGATGCGACTGATTTTTCCTTATAACGAACGACTTCAGTTCTATACTTGGATATCCAATCCATGCTGACTATCATATCATGACTTCTCAAGTTAATGGTAACAGAAGGTTCCGGCCTTCTGAGTCCCCAGAATATAGTCCCTAATCGCTTCGTCTGCCTAAACTAGTCTTCTATATGTCCATTTCTAAAGAATACGGGACGTCTATTCTACTGGAAACTAGGCCAATCAGTTTCTTAAGTTCTAAGCATGCAAGGTTAAAGTTGATGCCAGTATTAATTAAAAATAGATGCAAAAGGTTGGTTAATAGGGAACGTACCCGTAACCGCATCTGGATCCTGGCGTGCTTCACGAGTTTCGATCATGAAAACCCTTCCTTGCTTATTTCTTCCTAGGGCAATCTTTCCTAAAGTGCCCTGCTTCACCACATTTGTAGCAACATGGTACTCTACCTTTATTTCTTTTGTCCGGATCCTTTGCCCAATAGGCATCCTTGCTGTGTCCTTCTTTCCCACACTTTCCGCACTTAGGCCTCAGACATCGACCTTCATGGTGAAAATTGCATTCCCCACACCTCGGCTTAGTCCCCGAGTAAACTTTACCACCAGCATTATTAGTGGCTCCATCAGCCTTCCTGCCACGAGGCGGGTTCACTTTCTTTCTTTTGTTTGTCTTAGAGCTTCTATAGCTGACTTGGGTGCTTGACTTTAGGTTCGAAGACTTCCTCTTCTTGTTGCCTGATGACTCCACATGAGTCTCCTTGTTGTTATTCTCATATTTCAAAAATTTTCCCATGCGCAGAGCTTCTTCAGTAAGAGTGACACTCAAATCAATAGCCTCTGCAATGGTTGAGGGCTTTGAGGTAGTAACCATGCTCCTGATCTGAGGTACAAGTCCCCAAATGAATTGTTCAATCCTCTTGAATTCCGGCTTGACTAAGTAGGGGATGACCCTAGACAAGTCGTGAAATCGCTGGACATATTCAGGAATCTTTGGTCAGTCGATTTTCAAATTCCAGAACTCCACCTCAAGCTTCTGGATTTCAGCCCGAGAACAGTATTTCTTCTCCATCATTTCCTTGAGTTCGTCCCAGCTCAGTGCATAAGCAGCATCTGCACCAAGGGTCTGAACCTGAAGGTTCCACCAGGAGAGTGCGCCATCCAAAAACAACCCTGAGATAAAGGTAACTCTCTGCTGGGGCGAACAGTTACTCATTCTTAGAACTGAGTCAGTCTTTTCTGCCCAACGAACAAATGCAACGGCGCCTCCTGTGCCGTCAAAGTTTAATGGCTTGCAGTCCAGGAATTGTTTATAGGTGCAGCCGGTTGGAGGGTTATTTTCGGAAGTGCCACCGCTGTGTTCGGAGCGGAGGGCTTTATGTCGTGCAATTGCCTGTGAGATTCGTTCTTGAAGCTCAGCTTCTGTCCTTGGTAACGTACTGGTGTTTGTGTCACGTCTGGGCGGCATTCTCTTCTGTCAAAATGGTATGAAGTGGGTCAGACAACATTCCATAATTGTCTATGAGGTACATAGCACCATAAGCCATCATGTAATCACCCAATTTCACATGTATATATAATCAATGTATGAGCGAGGAAACAATTACTAAGCCTTCACGTAGGCTTGCCAACTTGGCTTATTGTTTGTAATGGAGAAAAATAAAATAAACTCGAGGTTACATCGCCTTGGTCATTCAAGTTTCAGTTATTTCCTGCTACATTGGTTTTCTTAGGTCTTTAGCTTTACTGATGTGTATATTTTCCCAGATATGAGGTTGTTCATGTAGTGTCACTGAATCTTTTCAAATGTTATCCATCTTCACTTGTTTAAATATCGGTTCTCAAACGACTCGTACATGGGTAGAAGTGTCAGGCACGAAGTAGGTAAAGACAGGTTTCCTACTTTATAAAGTACTAAAACAATGGTCTATGTATCGTTCTACCAGATAAAGGTGTGAACACCTATAGATTATTTTTGGAAGGATGGTGATCTTTAACTTGACCCGCAGAGTCCACCAGGATTTCCATGCACTACAATTTGTTATTACGTGGGCCCCCGTAATAATAAATTGTCTTGCACAGTTACCCTGATTTTCACTCGTCCAAGCAGATGATCAATCAAGGAGGGGACACTACTGTCCTTATATCTCTGTCATGGAAAGGACCATTGCGGTGGTCCACGCGCTAACACTCGTTATCGTTACGCGCGTATAGGCATGATGATTAAACGGAATAGGAATAATGAGAATTCCTAGTAGTTGGAGGGGCACCTTCAAGATGATTACTTCATCTTCCTTTTCTGGTCATGTATGTTATCAATCTCGCTTCACAAAAGTCGCAGGGATCTCGTCCCGCTGTTTAAGAAGTTGTTCAAGGTTGCCGCCTCTGCCTCGTCGTCACTACCGTAGTCAGGCACCTTCACGATCGAGAGGGAAGAGCAGCCATCTCCTACAGAAGCAAGCTCAGAATCTTGTTTGGTAATCACTCCAGCCATGAGCTTTGCATTAAACGCGAGGTCGATAGCTTCATCGTGTGAGTTAAGTACAGTAATAGGATTTGGAGTCGAAGGTATCTTATTCACGTCAATAATTATTCCGTACACTTATTCGTATGTATTCAGCTCAATATTTATTCTGTACACTTATTCGTATGTATTCACGTCAATATTTATTCCGTACACTTACTCGTATGTATGTATCGATAAACAAATATGTTACTTAGCATAAACAGGCATTTCGATGCATCATATTACGTATAACTCTCATTTTTGGGGGGTCGTTTTTCTAGTTGTTGATTCACGACTGAGACACAAAAACACTACTTGGTACTGGTTATCACCAAGGGTGTATTTTATCATTGGCAAGTCTAACTCGTGTAGACTATGCCTTAGTTGGCACCTTATCTTGAGGGTATTCCCTACTAATGTCCTTGCCTTGTCTCTTCTTTGAAAATTGTTTGACTCATGGATCTTGACGCTTACGTGAATGCAATGAAAAACCTTTTTGTAAAATGTTTTTGTGAGAGAACTCTAGTGATTGTAGTCTAGACTCGAGAAGGAATCCTAGTTCACTACAACCTGGCTCTGATACCAAACTGTCACACCCTGACTTTTGCGGAAGCGTATGATGTGTGACTGGTTTAATATCATTGCATTCAATCGTAATAAACAACAACATGATTCAAAACGATGTTCATCCATTCATAAAATTTGAGTATTACAAACACTTGTTATTTAAGTTTTAAAACACAACCTTCGTCTAGGTTACAATTCAACAAAAGTGGATGACATCTAAACTTGAAGTCTACTTCTAGTTACGACACCCGCGCCCAAGATCCATCCTGTCACCTGAAATACATGTAATTTTGGAAAACATCAACAAAAGTTGAGCGAGTTCATGCGTCTTGTTTGTGTACTGTAATTCTTGTAAATCTTTGAGAGGCTCCTTTGTAAACAGGTATGAAAAGCGTATATGAACATGAATGTTTTACAAGGACTTTAAGGCATGTGAGGACATAGGGAGCTCTCGTATGGCTCATACCCTTGTCGATTTTCCTCGACTGCTACGATTAACCTCGACTGTGTCCATTTACCTTGACTGCGTCGATTTACCCTCGACTGTGTCGATTTACCCTCGACTGTGTCGATTAACCTCGACTGGGACTCCGAAGCACTACTCGGTACTAGTTGTGACCATGAGTGGGGTTCGGCCGTACCCGTTAGATCTAACCCTCGTCCCTAATGAATGATTTAATGGCATTTCAATATTAAGTCTATGCTCACATGATCTAGTATTTTACAGGAATTTCATACCGTTTAAGCATTCGTAACATGTATTTCACCCACGAGAGTTATAAAAACAAAAACAGTTAAGAGAAAAGGGGGAGCATGAACTCACTGTTTTGCGTCTTCAGTACTCGTAACTCAAGTCTCGTCAACAAACACGACTACCTACAATGTGTTAGGGTCTATTAGACGAGCGTGTCGTGCCTTGCGTTAGTATTCATGTTTTGAGTTACGTTTCCTTTATGTCTTTATGATTATCCGAAGTTATATTACTTCTCAAGTATTTATTTTCGTATTTCCTTCCCAAGGATTGGAGTATTTCATACATGTGTATTTGTATTCTCGTATTCTTGTATTTGTAGTTCCGAAATAATATATTTTCAAGTTTCACTTAGAAAATATATATAGACTCGTTTTGTCAAAAATAAGGTATTGCCAAGAAGATATATATGTTTCTCAAAAATCATATATCTTCTAAATATTCTAAGAAAATATATTTCTTACTTCCAAAAATAATATATTTTCTCTTGGTCGAAAATACAATATTACTCTTGTAATATTTTCAAAAATCGTATTTTCATTTCTTGTATCCAAAACAATATTTGCCAAAAATTATATTCGTAATGGTATTTTCCGGAATATTTTATAAGTTACTTTTTATCGCTCGGTTTCACAATATTAAGTGTGTAACTTATATTTCATTCCTTGTAATTTTTTGTATTATTTTGGATTGTAAGTTCTTGGTATTTTTGCTAAGTCATATTATTTTAAATCCAAAAATAATATAACTATACACAAGGTATACACATATTCACACAAGTGTCTTTAATGTAAAATATAAATTTTAAATATATATTACCCATTTTTATTTACAAAAACCAACCTCCAATGCTTGTATTTTTGTTACAAAGATTTATGGCAAAATTTATGTTATAAGTCATAGTTTAAAACACATTTGCGAACACTTGTTTAGAAAATATTTTCTAGGTGTTGGAATTTTTAGAAAATTTTGCCATAGTTTCCTTTGTAAATGGAGGTGTCCATGCTATTTAGCATATCATTTTCTTTTCAAAAATCGTCCAAACAATCAACAATAAATCACTAATCATCTTACACTTACCAAGTGCAAAAACTATACACTTTACATACAACATGAACTTGATCTTTCATAAAAATGCATAGTAACTTGGTAAAGTGTTTAGTGGGTTTAGTTACCCTCCAAAATATATTTACTACTTGGTAAACTTCATTCTTGAGGATTTTTGATGTTTACAACTTGTAAACATAATTTACAAAAATGTTTATCCATAACATCTTCTTGTTTCTCTAGTGTTTATTTACTTGTCTTCCCACTAAAAATAGTGTAGGTTTAATAAAAACCATGATCTTTCAAGAATCATCTTTTTAAACTTGGTTCTTTTAGAAAAAATCATTCACAAGTCTTGGATTTACAAGATTGCTAGTTTACTTGGTTTATTACTTTACAAGAAAATCCTTTTACTTTCAAGTTCATGTTTAGTCTAGAAGATGATTATTTCATGTAAACACATAATCATCTCCTAACTTGCTAAATCATATTTTTAATCATAATCTAGCAAGTTCCATGTTATGATCAACCTCAATATCACTAGTAATCAACAAGCAAACATCATCCATATGTTAAACAACATCATACTAACAATATTTCATCATATTTCATATTTATGTTTCAAGATTCAAGTGTATGTTCTTTAGTGTTCTTGTATAAATCAACATGTTATATCTTTTAACCACTAAGAATATGTAGAAAACAAGGTTACAAGAAGCTTACTACTAGCTTCAAGCTAGGGAAGAAACAATGAAGAATATGGAGTGGATAATAGCACACGAGAGAGGTCCTTCAAGTTCCTTTGCTTCCCACCTTCTTAGTGATGCTTGTTTCACCTTTGGATGCACTTAGATTACTTGGGAATGGCTTGAAGGATGATGGTGATATAAGGGGGTGTTGGGCCGTAGCTTTAAGGGAGAAGAGGGAGGAGTTGTGGTGTGAGATGTTGGTGATGAGTTACTTATAATCCATGGAAGATCTAAGAAAGATCTAAATAAATCTTCCAAATCCAAGCAAAATCTTCAAGCAATCCAAGTAAGATCTTATGATATCTAGGAGATCTTTGCAAGATTTTGGAGGTGTGGGCCACCCTTCATGACCGTGAACATGAGAGGGGGGGGGGTTATGTGTAACTTTGATGTTATATGTAGGTATTTAGTTGGAGGATAAGTATAAAGTCTAGTGTTTAATGTGTAGGATGCTTTATGTAGTATGTTAAAGTGTTCGGGAACCATAACTAGTTCAGAAAAAGTAAAACAATGCTTTTTGCAATATTTTGGTGTTCCGGGTAATGTCCGGTTATTCGGTTAGATACCGGTTCGTTAAAGTGTCAAGTTATTCCGTATAGTGTCCTTTATGTAACTTTTTGTGACACTTTTAATTCCCGATACTTAGGAAAGCATACAGGACCATTTTGCCATATTTTTGCATGTAATAATCTTGTTAAATGCAGAATTTTTGCTGATTTGTGCAGAATTCTACACTTCATGTGGGTTTTAGGCACTTTCCGGCACTTTGTCTGTCACTTAGGCATGCAGTTTTATGGTCCTTACTTCCCTACACACTATACTAGTGTAATACGTCGTCTCTGGCTCATACTGGGCCTCAAAATATTATCTGTCTATGTACTGCACTTTGTCAGCATATTTTTTTTTGTTTGTCTGGTAATGGTGCCAATTCTGTTCTGTTTATCATTAGACCTATCTCGTGTTGCATGTAGCAACGATAAAAGTCTTGCATTATGAAATGCCATTGTATGTATGTAACAGTAATCAGAAATTTATTTGTCTTGTAAATTAGATCATGCACAGCTATTAAAGCACAGATTACTGTTCAATTAGTGTACGGAATGTACGAAAAAGTGACAGTTGTCACACCGAGTGTAGGTATCCTGGTCCACCCAACCGAATGGCTGCTCGATTGGCCGGCTGTCCGATCGGGTTGTCATTCGATCAGACTTCCAAGTTTTTGATTGTTTTCCAAGTGTTGTAAGTTTCAAGACTAAGGCAAGTGTCACCTGAGAGGGTGGTTGTCCGTTGCCACTCGATCGGGCGACCCTTGTTCTCGTTTAACATGTTTGTAAAATCTCTAAGTTTCCAGATTAACGGTGACGGTACGACACGTATCGAGACAATAGTAAACCTATCAGTTCACAACTGTTCTGATCGGTGGGAACCACCCCTGTCCGGTCAGTCGCTTGTCTCTGACAGGTTTATGTCGGGATTCGTGCCTTGCTCGTCTTTTTTGGTAAGGACTTAGATCAACACCAACTCTAGACTATTCATCAAATCTATAGTTAGTGTAGACCCGGTTCCCTCCGAATAAGGTAAAAGTTTTAAGAAAAGACGAAGATACATGAGTTTTATAGAAAAATTCTAGAGTTAGCGTAGATTTAGGTTAGATTTAGTGTAAAAACGCATGAATCATCCTAGATCTAAGCTAGATCTTGCTTAGAATGACACCACATGTCAGTTTGTATGAACCTCCATGATGACATTACCCTCAAGAACTCAGATCCGAGAGATTTCACGGTGAAAAGTGTGATTTCAAGTGAGAATCATGTAGAGAATGAAGTGTTGGTCAAGAAAGTACAAGAATCTAGCCGAAAACATACCGAAATTAATGAGATAAATGAAGAAAGGAAGGGTGCGCGTGTCTTGGTCGAGCCGAGCTGTCACATCACTCATAATGGTGATGTGACAGGTCTATTTATAGTGAGAGAGGGAAATAAGGCGGTGCAAAGTGGATAGGGTGGCCGGTCGATCGAGTGGTCACCCGATCGGGTGGTCATCCGATTGGATGGTCATCCGATCGGGTGGTCATCCGATTGACTGCCACTCTGGCCAATCCCTTCTTTCCGCGTTCTTGCCTTTGATTTGTTTAGCGAGTTAGATTAAGCGTTGTGTTGCGTATGGTTTGGGCAAAGTATCTAGATTACATTATAAACCAAAAGTTTCCAAGTTTCATAGATTCCGCCAGTGACAAGGCTCCAGTCTCTCGTTTAACCAAGAATCAAGTTTCACGAGTCTAAGGAGTCAAGCACCAAATAAGTTTCAAGAGTCAAGTATCTAGATTAAGTATCAAGTCTCATAGTTTAAGTGTCAACAATCAAGCATCTAGAATAAAGAATCAAGTGTCATAGTATAAAGCATCAATTATCAATAAGATTCTTACCAAAAGTATCAAGTATTAACATCATACAACTACAGGGACTATAATTGACAATAGGTAAAAGTTTAGGGACTAACCAAAAGCCTAAAGTTTAGGGACGCTGGGCGTTACAGTCATACCGTTTCAATCAACCCGCAAAATTTTCAACTTAACCAAATATTCAAAACGACCAGATTGTTGGACGGATTGTCGTCCGATCGGATTGCATATGGTCATCAACACTTGAACTTTTATCAAATTTTCAAAGATCACCAGTTTCTAACGAATTGCCATCCGATCGGAAGACCATTCGATCGAATGACAATCCTGCTGTGAACTTGTTCTCTGAAGTGTCTCACTGGACGGATCACCATCCGACCGGATGACCGTTTGACCGAACGACCTGAAAGGTAGAGATACTTCTATGATTTTAAAATGCTACAACGAAAACTTCAAAGTCACATCATACACAAACACATCCATCCCAAACGAATGTCAATCCGACCGAATGGCCATCCGAACAAATTGTCATTCGATCAAATGACCATCCGTTCGGATTGTCATTCGATCGAATGACCATCCGTTCGGATTGTCATCTGATCGGATGACCATTCGTCACTTGGTTCACTCTTCACCGTTTAATGCGCCATTCATTCGCTTATGCTATCGTTAACTGTTCAGGCTAATCTCTCAGCGCTCCCTTCAATCCAAGAGAGTGTTTATTTACTAAACACGATCTGTGAGAATACTTGATCCCTTTTTGCTTTAAGCACTTTTGGGTGTTACATACGTTACTTATATCAAATCACATCGATCACACAACACAAACACTTTTATACGCTAACCGTTACTGCATGTTATACGTGTTACTCGATGAATGCTTGTATATTATGTTTACACAGTGATTGTTGCCTGACACCTTAGCAAGGATAGTACTATAGTTTGGACTCAGCACCTGTCGTGGACAGGGGTTGTTAAGGGCTTTTCTCACATGTCACAGTGGTAATATGTGTTGCGCATTCTACAACTTGCAGTCACGTCTGTGCATATTTCATTGTCGATAACCTACTCGCTTCACATTATACATGTTACATGCTGGTTACGCGTAAACTCGCTTTCGCTACTATTATACTATTAAACTTGTATGCTCACCTTTACACTATGTCTATTGACATTTATTTTAACGTATGTGACAAGTATTTGAATGCTTAGGATGTTTTGCTTGCTTTCATGGAATCGAGCTTAGGAGAGCCTAGAAACAAACTTTATAAAATCTGAGTTGTCGGAACAGCCTTATATTTGTCTTTGAGAAAACAACGTCTGTATTAACTATTTTTATCTGATATATTGTGGTATGGGACATGATGTTAAAATGTCCGGTAATTTTAGTGTTATGGATTTCTCCTGGACAATCTGTTTCGCTCAGTGCCGCACCCCGATGTTTCCGCCATCGGTTGGGGTGTGACAGATTGGTATCAGAGCCATAACTATAGGGAATTAGGCAAGACTCGACCTAGTCCGGGTTGATGTCTTAGAATCGACCTAGTCTATAGTCTAAGTACCAGCAGACTGACTTGTGCATACCCGGCATGGGTTTTGTAGGAGCCTTACTTGATATTCTCGCTCGAACTCGCTGTACACTACACTCTTGCGCGAACATCGCATACTACAGTTCCGCGCAAGATCAGCCTTTCCTAAGGCTGGCAACACACAAAAACGGATGATCTGGTTGAGATTAGGTGTGAAAGCCGCAAACTCTCGACCAACTTACTCATTCGACACGCTATTTTTACTATAAACAAGAGAATTTGCGTTGAATTAGGAGTGAATTCCATACTTCGACGCAATTCTCCTTATCCATCTCGTGATTCTATCACACAAATAGAAATGCAGTTGTTAAGTCAGGGGTTAAACCTGAACCTTGATAACTTGTTCCGTTCTCTATATTTGGTTTTACAAAACTCTCACCAAAGTCTGATGGGTTCCAACGACTAGGGTCACGTAATGGCCAAAAGGATGCGTGCCGATCGCCCGGATTGAGGTGAGAGCACAGTTTATTTAGCCAAAATGTGTGCCCAAAGTCCTTGAGAACCGTCAAATCACTTTGGGTAGTCGACGTCTATCAGCCGAAGACAATCTCCTCTCGATTTTATGTGTTTCGATTCTGAGCCCGCAACCGCTGACTCTGTGGTTTATTGTGATTTATCGCTTTCATGTGTGAAATTTTATGTGTTTTTATGTGATTTCATGTGTTTATGTGTTCTGATTTTTGGTTACTTACTCGCTTTTCACTGTTCCCTTTGATCACCACACACGACTCGCACTGCAAATCTATCTCAAAACGCTAACCAATCGCTTGTGTTATTCGTAATCGCTACTCGCTATTCGCACTCGCAACTCTCGATCGCTTTACACTGCTGTGAAAGATAGGTGAATACGTGCAATATATGTACGTCAATACGTGAAAAATATAGTTGAATACATGCTTTCGTGCCTATGGGGACTACGTGCCTATGTGTTTCTGTGCTTATGTGATTCTGTGGATTATGTGCCAACGTGATTTTGTGCCCTGATGTGTTCCTGCGCTTTATAAAGTAGCTTTAGATAAAATAGTAGACTATACTCGACTTAATGGAAACTGTGTTTGAGTCCTGTGACGATGTCTGTTTGCAGACAATGTCGTCATTTGGGTCACAAACTGCTCGCTCCGCTCGACGCAACCACGAAGACAAACGCATCGCTGCACTAGTCGCCAAGCAGATGGCGAAAGTCATCCCGCAAATCGTTAGCGAGCTGAACGAAAATGCTAGCAAGTCTTCGGAAGAGTCGAGGACTGATACTCCTAAAGCAACTTTTAGCTTTAAGGAGTTCAAAGTGTAACACCCGTTCTTATAATTTAAGGTTTAATGAATCTTTTACGAAAACAATCATGTAATTACGATTACATATACATCGGAAATACGGGTTTACTAAAAGTTTTACAAATCATAAGTTATTCTACATAACGTGATCGAATTCGTTGTTTAAAATTTACAACGTGGCAAAGTGCGGAAGCGTGTATCTTTATCGTGTTCGGTTCTTCGCTGAGCTTGATCGTCTTCCGGCATCCAAAAGTACCTATATTCCATAAACATGAAATACTTTAGTCAAACGGGGTTTAAAACGTGTCTAAACGAGTCCGGGAATTTAAACTAAATAAAATATACTTTGTTTCTGGGTCCACCGTAACTCAGTATGTAACCATCGTAATCATTTCAGCTCCACCGTAACTTACGGTGGCATGACTAAATCAAGTATACGCAATCATATGTCTTTTTCTGGATTAATAATGACATTATTAATGTGCAGCGATTTTCTATACAGCTGCTGTAATTGACCATTATGACCTATTCAAAGTCCGAACTAGATTAACATGTTCAAAGATGGATCGTAGAAAACTTCAATACCTTCGCAAGCATATAAGGTACACCTTCTAACGAATTTTCTATGATTTTATATGATTTTTATAAAATCAGCACAGCAACTATATTTTCATTTTTCAAACAGCTTTCAAGGTTTTGAACAGCTGTTTAATTCATTCTTTTGGCCTATTTAACAACCACATTTGTTTCTTATGATTGAAAACAGTAAAAATTTACTTCATAAGCTTTCCGAAAAGGTATAGAACACCCAAATCGGATAAACGGTTGATTTTATATGATTTTTTAAAGATTAGTCGAAATCCGTATAAAAAGCTGCGGAAATCATGTTTAGGGTCATTTTAAATTCGAACCAAACCATCAAATGCAACCAATTTCCATGGCTAAAACCCTTATTAAACTCTTGGTAATGGTTGGAAACCTATAACAAATATAATGACCATCGTCCGTAACATTTGGTTTACCTATTAAGGTAACCAAAAACTTATTTTAAACTTCGTTTAACTCTCATTAGCCTTACATTTAAATGAGAGTTATCTTATTATGCGTACCTGGCTCGGATCATTACATTGACCCATTTAAGTACCTTGCCTCAATATCTACTAAGTAATAGCGATGTAAATATCCACTCGATATTTATTTCTGAAATCAAACAACTCATCAAACCATTAGTCGATATTGTCAAAAGTGATATTTTCACCTTTTGACCCGTTGGTCTAAATGACCGATAATATTGGCGAGATAAAGCTTATTGCCATCTCGTCTACACGACTCATTCCGATTTACACTGCACGGTCGTTTTAACTATAATTCACCTCTTAACGCTTTTTGGCCTAATAAGGCTTACGAAATATGTATCTTTCAAAACCAATAATTATTGTCAACAAGTGTCCAAATTTCAATTTTACCCTTATTGGTTATCTTGTTCCGTACGACTACACGCCGGAAACACCATATCTCAACTTTCCATTTGTCTTGTTCGAAATCAAAACAACAAAAGGACATTCTAAACTATATGACTAGTGTAAGCTATACTTACCTCGCATCCGAACTATGCTTTTCCTTTCCTTCTTGATTTGTTTGATCCGCTCCCTCATCAAGCTTCCGCCTAGCTTGTTACGCGTCAAACTATCATCATTCACAAGGTGGTTAGATTAGTCATTTCAATTCACGACTATTCCACCTCACGTATTTTCTATGTCGAAACTACTATTTGACTTTATCATCGGTTAGTTTGACTTTTTAAAAGTCAATTGACTTACCAACATATTCATATGCACATTTGGTTCATTGAACTCACTTAGGCATATTTCATCCGAACTCTTAACAAAAATCAAATTTTTACATACTAACTTAGTAAGCCGCGATTTCATTTAGGCATTTCATATCAACGAAAATTGGCTGTTTTTGGTGACTTGTTTAACCTGTTTACAAGTCTTCAAAAATTATGATTTTTTTATGTGGCGTACCTCTCGGAGGGTTAGCCCTTGAGTTAAAATTTCAAGATCTAACTCTTTACCAAAAATTCGTGAAAATTCATTTACTAAGCTGCAATCAGATTCGTCACTTCTGACTGCAGCTTACGGAAAAATTCATTAAAAATTCCTCGTTTATCCGATTGACGAAATTCCAATTGGCGATTCTTTTAATCGCTTAAAACTTTCTACAGTAAGAATTTGAGATCATAACTCAATTCCTAAATTGAGTTATGACATTCGTGATGGGCTGCAATTTCTGTCAGAAAACGCAGCTTGAACCTTTGATACGGAAAAATTCATAAAACGCTCGATTTTCGTCGAAAAAATGCGATTCCAGTGGGGTTTTAAAGATATTTCCTGGAATTACATTCTAGACTCAAGAAACACATTATTTTATCACTTTTTGTCCAGGTTACAGCCAATACAAATCGGCTGTAAATTCTGATCAAGAATCGTTTGAATTCAGCTTTCAATTTAAGCTTGTTCTTGACATCATAACACTATTTTTTTTTTGCAATCAAAACCATAAAAACATCTCATACAAGAATTTAGTATCAACAAAAACTTGAGCTAAGCATGATTTCGACATATACTTGTCTAGGGCTTACTCCTAGACACTATATTGTTCCTATTCCATGCAATTAACAAACATGCATCATCAATTTTCAGATTTCCTAATTTCGTGAGATTTTCAAGTTGAGAGTTTTCATCAAATTTTACATACCTTGTAATCCTCTTGTGATGAGGATCAATAATCTATGCTCGAATTTCGTTTTGGACCAGATTTGCACCTCCAATTGAGAGTTTTAGTGAACTTTTCTAGGGTTTGAGAGTGGGGTGTCGCCCCTGCTCATTCTTGATCGACCAGAACCCCCAAATGGGGTGTTTTGTTTTTATTTTTAATTAAAATCAATAATATAAGTTTCAATTTTAACCATATTGGCCCCTCTAATTTGGTTAGTTAATTAAGTAGGGCACAACCTACTTATTTCTAACAATATTCCCCACTTATTAACTAGGTTAAACATTCCTAGTTAAATTAGTGGGTTCGGGAAATCTATAACCAAGTTTATTTCAGGTCCCGTTAACTCGGGCCTTCTATCACTTTATTTCTTAAAAGCTTTTTATTCACTTTTTGTTTATTATTAGGATTAATTATTTAAATCCTAATATTTACCGGGTAAATTTTTTTTTTACCACTAACGGTATTTTACCCGTCAGTAATATTAACGTGGTTTGCTTACCAAACCCGTTTTTGGGGTGTTACAAGTCTACCCCCCTTAAAGAGGTTTCGTCCTCGAAACCTTTTCTTACATAATTCATTGAGTTTAAACTCAATGTATTTGATCCGAGATATCATTTAAACATTACTTATACTTTTAACCAATTATTAGTATTACCAGATAAACATGGTAACATCTTTTTGGTCACTAATTGTCTACGTATCTCATATGACTTAGTGCAACTTAAAATAACGTAATCTCGTTATTTCCACTAGTTTAGTTAACTTAGCGATATCCATCGCTTTCATATACTATCAAATTCCTTACGAATCCGTTATTTTGACCCGTTTAAAGATCTTTAGTGAAATCTTTTACTTTTAGCAACAAATTCTTTTGTTTTCAAATTTATCTATTCGGTTCAGCTATACCGAATCTACCGCTTACAAGCAAACCAAATTTTCTTGATTTGAATTGGTGACCTTAACCGGTCTCATTAACTAGTCTTATTAGTTCAGTTACTTTTATCACTCACTTGGTTATAATGTGATTTTACTTCACATTACATTTCCTAACCGTGATCGTGTCACATCATGTTTAATTTGTATCAACCTTTCATTTTTGAAAATATCACTTTTCGAATATATCATCTTGCGCCTATCAGTGTCAAGACTTGTATCTTTCATGCTTACTATTTAAATTCCTATCAGAATTTATGTTTGTAAAAACATTATTTCTTACTAAAACCGAAGTTTTAGTTTTAGGATCTTTTCTTTAACTTGTGTCAATCATCCATACCCGGATATTGACAGTCCGTAATTTAATCCTTTACAGTCTTAGTTTTATGCGGGGATTCTTAACTGATTTCCTCGCTTTATCCAATCTAACCCGTAGGTTTTATCACTTAGCCTTACGGGCTATTTTTGATTCGACATTCACCTCTTTAGGGCGAAGTCCCTATAACTTCTTTCTAATCATGACCCGTGGGTCGTTTTAGTCCGTAGATCTCTCATTTGTTTATAACCCTAAAGGTTATGTTGATCCCGTAGATCACTCTTTTTACTCGTGTCTTATTAAAATATATATTTGGTGTCAAAGCACTCTTTTTACGTTTGAAAATCATTTGTCTCAAGCTTACCGTTATCCGGCTTGCGCTTACTTATGCCTTCAAGCATTATACTTTATTCAACCCGTTCAATCTCAAAATAGTTGAATATAATTATCAAAATTTCTGTTTACGAAATTTTATGGTCTTTTAGTCATAACTCATAATCCGAGTCTTTTGACTTTAAATTCGTGTTCTCGTTTCTCGGTTTACGCATGTGTTTAAATCCTTACCCATTAACCGGGTACTTTACCGAAGTCATTATTAGTACAAGCATTCCGGTATACATCAAGTTTTCGTTTTAATTTGTTTGGTTGTCTTAGCGGAAGCCCTCGCTTTTATTCAACCAAACCTTTATTCTTTATTTGACCATCCTTGACAGTCTTTTAAACTATGAATGATGATTATCATCATCATCATTTCTTTACTACGACCAAAGTCAACGATTTTGATCGTTTTTCTCGTTTGGGCAATACCTTTGTTTCTATGACCCCGCGGGTCATTTATACTTTGGTTTTACAATGCCCTTTTTGTCTACCATGGTTTTCGATCGTTTTTCCCCATGTGGGCAATACCTTTGTTTCTATGACCCCGCGGGTCATTTATACTTTGGTTTTACAATGCCCTTTTTGTCTACCATGGTTTTTTTTTCATCAAAAATGACTTATGTCACGAATTTCCTTGGGTCTTTTATTTCTATGTGCGCCATACATCGTTTTTATGGTTCCCGCGAAAACCATTTATACGAGTATGCCCATGAGATTTCTTGACCCTAAGGATCCTTTAAATTTCATTCATCTTGACCTTACTACATCGGACATAATTGCGCTCATTATAAGAAGCTCATGCTATCATGTGTTCACTACTTACTTGGCCAGAGTAAGCGATCAACACGTGGTACGCGTGACCTTATTATAATTACCACATCACGTCCCATGTAAGTAACTCCTCAAATTATCTCCATGTTTATGGTTTCATTTGGTAAAACTTTATTTAATTGTTAGTTAACAATTATTAGTTTTAGTCGTTTATTCCTTGAACATGTACAATGTCCCTTTTTATAAACATTTATTCACATTCATTGATGTGATCATTACTTTTCTCAATAGGATTTATATTGAGAATATTTACTTGGATGATCACTCTCGTCCAAGTTTCTATATAAACAAGTCTTGTTATTCATTTGTTATTCATCATTGTGAATAACACATTTCCTATTAAATTTCTCTTGGAAATCAGGTTTTCCAAGTTCTATCATATGTGTATGCAACCGTTATTACTTACGTGTTTGTTGCATATAACGACTCATACGATTAAATTTAAAAGTGTGCACCTGGTAATGCTTGCCCTAACGGGCTTCTCTTGTCAATAGTCTTGTTCGCGATTTTGGTCCTTGATGAGTATGCTCTTCCTATCATACCTCGGACCGTTCCATCATCATATCCATAATTCATTCAACTCCCGTCATCTTCAGACGCGAGTGTCCTTCAATTAAAACATTCACAAGAGTTAGTAATGTCAACTTCAATAATCGCCCGTATTATAATACAAGGCTTTTTCTACTATACGCGTCAACGCGCGTATTTTCGTCAACCATATCAATCATTTAAATTGGGGTAACATATACCACACGATAGCCCTATGTGTTGTTTACAACACTTTAGCATACTAACTATTAACGTACTTGTACTTACCGGATTTGTGATCAAGCCTCGAACCGAACACTATTCTTTGTCAAGAGCATAAGGTTTAAGTCCAAGCATGGTTCCTCCCCACCATACTCGAATCTCTTAAACCAAGGCTCTGATACCAACTTGTAACACCCGATCTTATAATTTAAGGTTTAATGAATCTTTTACGAAAACAATCATGTAATTACAATTACATATACATCGGAAATACGGGTTTACTAAAAGTTTTACAAATCATAAGTTATTCTACATAACGTGATCGAATTCGTTGTTTAAAATTTACAACGTGGCAAAGTGCGGAAGCGTGTATCTTTATCGTGTTCGGTTCTTCGCTGAGCTTGATCGTCTTCCGGCATCCAAAAGTACCTATATTCCATAAACATGAAATACTTTAGTCAAACGGGGTTTAAAACGTGTCTAAACGAGTCCGGGAATTTAAACTAAATAAAATATACTTTGTTTCTGGGTCCACCGTAACTCAGTATGTAACCATCGTAATCATTTCAGCTCCACCGTAACTTACGGTGGCATGACTAAATCAAGTATACGCAATCATATGTCTTTTTCTGGATTAATAATGACATTATTAATGTGCAGCGATTTTCTATACAGCTGCTGTAATTGACCATTATGACCTATTCAAAGTCCGAACTAGATTAACATGTTCAAAGATGGATCGTAGAAAACTTCAATACCTTCGCAAGCATATAAGGTACACCTTCTAACGAATTTTCTATGATTTTATATGATTTTTATAAAATCAGCACAGCAACTATATTTTCATTTTTCAAACAGCTTTCAAGGTTTTGAACAGCTGTTTAATTCATTCTTTTGGCCTATTTAACAACCACATTTGTTTCTTAATTTCGTGAGATTTTCAAGTTGAGAGTTTTCATCAAATTTTACATACCTTGTAATCCTCTTGTGATGAGGATCAATAATCTATGCTCGAATTTCGTTTTGGACCAGATTTGCACCTCCAATTGAGAGTTTTAGTGAACTTTTCTAGGGTTTGAGAGTGGGGTGTCGCCCCTGCTCATTCTTGATCGACCAGAACCCCCAAATGGGGTGTTTTGTTTTTATTTTTAATTAAAATCAATAATATAAGTTTCAATTTTAACCATATTGGCCCCTCTAATTTGGTTAGTTAATTAAGTAGGGCACAACCTACTTATTTCTAACAATATTCCCCACTTATTAACTAGGTTAAACATTCCTAGTTAAATTAGTGGGTTCGGGAAATCTATAACCAAGTTTATTTCAGGTCCCGTTAACTCGGGCCTTCTATCACTTTATTTCTTAAAAGCTTTTTATTCACTTTTTGTTTATTATTAGGATTAATTATTTAAATCCTAATATTTACCGGGTAAATTTTTTTTACCACTAACGGTATTTTACCCGTCAGTAATATTAACGTGGTTTGCTTACCAAACCCGTTTTTGGGGTGTTACACAAAGCATGCGGACCCAAAGAATTTACCGGCGAAGATGGGCCTACGGCCATGTTTCAATGGTTTGATTCGATCGAAGTTACCCTGCGTCAGAGTGGCTATCCGGAAAACCTTCGCACCGTTAACGCCACCGGCGTCTTCCAATCCCGGGCTCTGGATTGGTGGACAGCCGAGAGAAACAAACGAGGGAACGATGCAGCTTTTGGGCTGACGTGGGACGAGTTGAAGGACATCATGATGCAAGAGTTCTGCCCTCCCCATGAACTCCAAAAGCTGGAGGACGAGTTCTGGCATATCAAGCAGGATGGCGGAGACATCGCTGGTTTAACTACTCACTTCAAGCAGCTAAGTATCATCTGCCCTGGTCAATTTACTACCCCCGAGATTACGATCAAGAAGTATATCCGCGCTCTGCCGGATTATGTCGCTGACTTTGTGCAAGCTGCGAAAATGACAACTATCGAGGAAACCTACCTGCTCGCCGCTGAGATCAACGATAAGAGAGTCAGGGCTGGTTAATTTGATAAAGCCTCCAAGAATCTACACCAAGTTACCTCCGCTGAAACCGCTGAAACCGCCACATCGCAATCCTCAAAGTCCTCCCGCCGCAAGTGAAAGAACAACAACTCCAGCAACAAGAACTGTACAGTTACTGCCGCTCCACTTCAAGCTGTACCGGCTCAACCGCAACCCCAAAACCGCCAAGTAGCAGCGCCTGTGGTCAATGCACCGCCAGGAAAGCGTGCATACACTGGACCACACTCGCTCTGCCCTACTTGCACTTATCATCACCCGGTTGGAATCGCATGTCGGTTTTGTGTTCACTGCAACATGTACGGCCACTTCACCGCTAACTGCCATACCAATCTTGGCCAAGCAACAGTTCAAGCTCAAGCTCCTGCTCTACCAGCTCCGCAAGGATAGCAAGCAGCTCCTGCACCCGCTGCTCATGCAAGAGCTTGCTTTGCGTGGGGTGATCCCAACCACTTCGCAAACGTCTGCCCAAACAGAGTGGTAAAACAAGAGCCACAGCAGCAGCAGCAGCAGCCAGCACCACAACAGCACCAACAGCAGCAGCAGCAGCAGCCATCTCAGCAAGCAGCCCGCGGCCGCGTCTTCAACATCAACGCCCTCCAGGTTCAGACAGACAACAATGTGGTTAATGGTACGTTTCTCGTCAATGGAATATATGCTTCGTGTTTATTTGATACAGGAGCCGATAACTGTTTTGTATCGTTCGAATTCGAAAGGTCCTGAACCATAAACGCGTTAACCTCCCATCAACATTCGACGTAGAAGTTGCCACTGGAAGAACCGTCACTGTTAGTTCCGTTCTGCGTGACTGTACTCTAGATCTCAACGGTCACGTTTTCCCGATCAATCTTATCCCAATGCAACTTGGTTGCTTTGATGTCATAGTAGGTATGGATTTCCTTCGAGAGAATCATGCTGAAATTGTTTTATTCGATAAAATGATTTGTTTCTCTCTCGCGAACAGTGATCAATTGTGTGTTTATGGCGAAGTCGCTTCGAAGAAGCTACAACTCATGTCGTGTGTCCAAGCTGGCAAGTATCTCCGCAAGGAATACCAAGCTTTCTTGGCACATATCGTAGTAGCGGAGGAAAGGGAAGTTAACGCAATAGACAAGGTGCCTGTGGTTCGTGAGTTTCCTAACGTCTTTCCTGATGATTTACCTGGTTTACCTCCCACTCGTGATATCGATTTCCGAATCGACCTCATTCCTGGAACAAATCCTGTTGCTAGAGCGCCTTATCGTCTCGCTCCTTCTGAAATGCGCGAACTCTCAAGTTAGCTCCAGGAACTACTTGATAAAGGCTTCATTCGCCCTAGCACCTCTCCTTGGGGCGCGCCTGTCCTTTTCGTCAAAAAGAAGGATGGATCGTTCCGGATGTGCATCGACTATAGGGAGTTGAATAAGCTGACTATCAAGAATCGCTATCCTCTGCCCCGAATCGATGATTTGTTTGATCAGTTACAAGGTGCTATGTTTTTCTCGAAGATCGATCTACACTCAGGCTATCACTAGTTACGAATTCAGGAGGAAGATATACCTAAAACCGCTTTTTGAACCCACTACGGTCACTACGAGTTTGTTGTTATGCCTTTTGGTTTGACTAACGCTCCCGCAGTCTTTATGGATCTAATGAATCACGTATGTAAACCCTTTCTCGATCGCTTCGTCATCGTGTTCATTGATGATATCCTGATCTATTCCAAGTCAAAACCAAACTCTTGCAACATCTACGTTTGGTTCTTGAGTTATTCCAGGGAAACCGTCTCTATGCCAAGTTCTCCAAGTGTGAATTCTGGCTGGAAGAGGTTCAATTCCTCGGTCACATCATCAATAGTCAAGGAATTCATGTCGACCCTGCGAAGATCGAAGCTGTTAAGAGTTGGGTTACACCAAGGAACCCGTCCGAAGTTCGTTCTTTTCTCGGATTGGCAGGTTACTTTCGCCGATTCATCGCTGACTTCTCGAAAATTGCTGTACCGCTTACCTCACTTACGCATAAAGACAAACCTTTTGTTTGGGGAACCTAACAAGAGGAGGCCTTTCAAACTCTTAAAGTTATGCTTTGTAATGCTCCCGTGCTCTCACTGCCCTATGGAAACGACGATTTCGTAGTCTATTGCGATGCCTCTAACCTCGGTCTTGGTTGTGTTCTCATGCAACAGAACAAGGTTATCGCGTACGCTTCTCGACAGCTCAAGATCCATGAGAAGAACTATACAACCCACGATCTCGAGCTTGGTGCAGTTATTTTTGCATTAAAGATTTGGCAACACTACCTTTACGGTACCAAGTGTACGGTCTTCACCGACCATAAGAGCCTACAACACATCTTTAACCAGAAAGAGCAGAATACGCGCCAACGCCGATGGGTTGAACTCCTCAACGATTACGACTGTGAGATTCGTTACCATCCAGGCAAAGCAAACGTCATCACCGATGCTCTCAGTCGACGAAGCTATTTGCATAGCGTTCGTAATACTCAAGCCCAGCACAATCTCGAAGCTCTTATCCGTGACGCCCAACATGCTTGTTTTACCGAACGCACTTTGAAGAAAGAAAGGATCATCAACAATGGCGAACAACTGGTGAATAAACCGAATGGTATATTCCATTATATAGACCGAATTTGGATTCCCAAGCGTACTAATTTGTGACAGATTCTGCTAGACGAAGCTCACAAATCTCGGTATTCTATTCATCCCGGTGCTGACAAAATGTACCAGGAGATGCGCTACAAGTACTGGGGGCTGGGCATGAAGAAGGATATCGCTATCTATGTTTCGAAATGCCTGACTTGTTCCAAAGTCAAGGCTGAGCATCAACGCCCCTCTGGCTTACTCATACAACCCGAGATCCCGATGTGGAAATGGGAGAATATAGCTATGGATTTCATAACGAAACTCCTGCGCACGCCAACAGGTCACGACAGCATCTGGGTTATCGTTTACCGTCTTCCCAAATCCTCTCACTTCCTACCGATACGGGAAGACTATAAGGTAGAACGATTAGCTCGAATCTATACGGACGAAGTTATTTGTCGACACGGGACACCTCGTGACATCATCTCTGACCGCGATGGCCGATTAACCTCGCGTCTTTGGGAAACGTTTCAATCTGCTCTCGGTACTACTCTCAATCTTAGTACTGCTTTCCACACCCAGACCGACAGTCAGACTGAACGCACGATTCGTACCCTCGAAGACATGCTTCGCTCGTGTGTTATAGATTTCAGTGGTAATTGGGATTCCTATTTACCTTTAGTCGAATTCTCGTACAATAACAGTTATCACTCTAGCATCTAAATGGCACCATTTGAGGCATTATACGGAAGAAAATGTCGATCGCCTATTGTATGGCACGATATCGGGGATGCGCAAATTACCGGTCCTGAGTTATTGCAAGAAACGACTGACAAAATCCTCCAAATTCGAGACAATCTGCTGAAAGTTCGGAGTTGTCAGAAAAGTTACGCCGATAGACGCTGCAAGCCCCTTGAATTTGACGTTGGCGATCACGTACTCCTAAGGTTGCACCTTGGAAGGGGGTGATCAGATTCGGCAAGAAAGGAAAGCTCGCGCCTCAATATGTTGGACCCTTTAAAATTCGGGAAAGGATTGGTAAAGTGGCCTACAGACTCGAACTACCGGAGGAACTTAGTAATGTCCACCCGACTTTCCACGTTTCGAACCTCAGAAAGTGTCTAGCCGACCAGGAATTACATGTCCCTCTTGAGGATTTATAAGTGGACGAAACATTACACTTCGTGGAGAAGCCTGTCGAGATCATGGGCCGAGAAACCAAGCTACTCCGACGCTCACGCATTCCCATTGTGAAGGTTCGCTAGGAAGGCAAACGCGGCGCCGAGTTCACCTGGGAACTCGAAAGTGATATGAAGGCGAAGTATCCGCAACTATTTGTTACGCCTGCTTCTTAAATTTCGGGACTAAATTTCCTAAAGTAGGGGAGGCTGTAACAACCCGACTTTTTGAAGTCAAAGTCAAAAGAAGAAAAGATTGCTAATTGCGATCTGTCACTCCTTGCTTAATTATTGAATTGTACTTCACGACTAGTATTGATACTCGATTTTATTATCGCTTTAGTTGTATTATGTGGAGTACTTGTTAATAGATCGCTATTTAATCGCAGTTTAATCGCTAACCGACTTATCGCTAATCGCATCGCTATCGCATCGCAGCTCGAATTATAGGTTATGGATATTGTTTTACGTGTGTGTGCTATTATGTGTTACTTGTGCATGTTATGTTTATGTTGAGGAGATTAATTGCTATCGCAACGCAATTTCATCGCAAACTCGAGATTTAAGGATTATATTTGTGTTAATTAGTAGTTAGGTTAATTGTGTAACTAACGGGTAATACTATCGCATCGCTCACTCGAAACGCATCGCAACGCTCAACGCACGAAACAAAAACACGAAAACCAACTCGCGGCAGCCCTTCGATCGAATGACCATTCGATCGAATGGTCATCCGTACGGATGACCATCCGATCGGTTTGACATCCGATCCGTTACCTGCGCACACCTTTCCTCTTTTGGCAACCTATAAATACCCCCTGTCACATCACCAATAGTGATGTGACAGCTCTCTCGTTCGACCAACGCTTTCAACCCTCTTTTCCTTCGATTTCTCGCGATTCTTGTAAGTTTTCAACTCAAATCTTGTACATCTATCATCTACACGCACTTCTTCATCATTTTCACCTTGAATCTTCACTTTTAACCGTGAAATCAGTGGATTTGAGGTGATCTAGGATGATGTCATCATGGGGTTCTTGTGAACTTCAAGATTTGGCCTCATTCCACCAAGAACAACGCAGATCTAAAGGATTTCAACACTGTTTTCGCATGAATCTAAACATTTTCATGGTTAGAAGGATTGAAAGATGGTTTCACAACTTTCTTTCAACTCTTTTACACTCAATGCCTTCAAAACTGATAGAATCGGAGCTCGTTCAGGTCTCCTACTCGTTTTCGAGTGAAGTGTCGGTCCAAGATCTGATTCCTATCAAAGAGACAACCGATTTCGGGTTGGACATGAACAAACCATCACAAACAGTTAACTGCTCGGACTGGGATGATTCCCATCTGATCAGATAGTCTGGACTTGATGGGGTTCCTGTTGTTCAATACGTTGTCATGCCGTCTCGATCAACCCGCAAACTTTTCAACTTAACCAAATATTCAAAACGATCAGATTGTTGGACGGATTGCCATCCGAACGCACGACAATCCGATCGGATTGCATATGGTCATCAACACTTGAACGTTTATCAAATTTTCAAAGATCATCAGTATTAATGGATTGCCATCCGATCGGAAGACCATCCGATCGAATGACAATCCTGCTGTGAACTTGTTCTCTGAAGTGTCTCACTGGACGGATCGCCATCCGACCGGATGACCGTTCGACCGGACGACCTGAAAGGTTTGTAACTTTTTGGTCACGTTTGCCATTTTCGTCCAAAATGACACTTTTGTACCAAATTGCCCCCAACGTTTGTAACTTTTTGCCATTTTCATCCAAACCACTAACTTAGTTTATTTTTCTGTTAAGTTGAGGATATTTGGATGAAACTGGCAAATATAAAACCATAGGGACGATTTTGGCAATTTACTCAAACCCTTTTTAATTTCTTTTATTTAAGTATTTTTGTTACATATATAATAAAAAAGAACATACATGGAGTTTTTGGAAAAAAAAAAATTAATAGTTTTGTCACATAATTTTTATAAATTTTCATCCAAATCACTAATTCAGTTTATTTTTTCTATTAAGGTGAAGGATGTTTTAAATTTTATAAATTAAGACAGAAATTAATTTACAGCTTCTTTATATAAATCAGTTTTATAAAGAGAAAACATCATTGGTGTGCAACACATAACAATCGATTACAATTTTTAGTATTTATCAGTTGTAGAGATAGAAAAAAAATTGTAAAACGTTGCATATTTTTTAAATGTGTTGAGCATCTAAGAAATATATTGGTAGAAATAAAATTTATTTATTTAATTAAGATTATGAGGGTAACTAACTAATATTTATTCTGAGTGGTTTGAGTAAAGTAACTTTTGGTTTATAGCATTATAATTACAATTTGGTGGGTAATTTTAAGGTTTGGTAACGATACGTTGTTTGATAGGGGGGGCACTGGCTTCTGTTTTTCTTTAGGAGCGAATTTAAAAGAGTAGAAGATGAATTACAAACTTGGTACATATGATTATATTTTATTATTTGACATTTTTCAATAAGGTCACCAGCATTTTAGTTTTATGAAATTTAGAGGTTTAAGTAGCTTTTATTTTTATAAAACCGATCTATATAAAAAATTAGAAATTAATTTCTGTCTTATTTTATAAGCATCATTCGCCTTAATAGAAAAATTAACTTAGTTAGTGGTTGGATGAAAATTTATAAAAATTATGTGACAGAGCTATTATTTTTTTCATATAAAAATTGCATGTATATTCCTTTTTATTATATATGTAACAAAATTAATTAAATAAAAGAAATTTAAAAGAGTTTGAGTAAATTGCCAAAATCATCCCTGTGGTTTTATATTTGCCAGTTTCATCCAAATATCCTCAATTTAACAGAAAAAATCAACTAAGTTAGTGTTTTGGATGAAAATGGCAAAAAGTTACAAAAGTTGGGGGCAATTTGGTACAAAAGTGTCATTTTGGACTAAAATGGCAAACCTGCCCAAACCTCAGGGACGATTTTGGCAATTAACTCTTTTAAAATGCTACAACGAAAACTTCAAAATCACATCATACACAAACACATCCATCCCAAACGAATGTCAATCCGACCGAATGTCCATCCGAACGGATGTCCATCCGAACGGATGACCATCCGAATGGATTGTCATTCGATCGAATGACCATCCGTTCGGATTGTCATCCGATCGGATGACCATTCGTCACTTGGTTCACTCTTCACCGTTTAACACGCCATTTATTCGCTTATGCTTATGCTATCGTTAACTGTTCAGGCTAATCTCTCAGCGCTCCTTTCAATCCAAGAGAGTGTTTACCTAATAGTTAATAAAGCGAGCCTCTGAAAATTATAGATGCTCCTTTTGTTGCTTCATTATCTTCTAGAGGACCTAGCATGTTTATGCATGATATAATAAAGGTAGTAAGTACTCTTTTCTCATATCGTATATTAGCATTTAATTCAACAATTAATATACGTTATATTAATTTCATGTGATCCAATATGTGCCTCAAGGGTACACTTGGCCACTTTTGTAAACCCAAATTTCAGTTTTCAATAGGAGCAGTGTAGAATAGATCCCTAACATAATTTGTTTTGAAAATACAAGATTATTGTAATATGTTATGTTCTTATTGTCGGATGTAATGCTCATTAGTGTAGAAATTCCTACGGTTTCTTCACCAATAGTCCTTCTATGGAAATTTTTAATAGAGTTACATAATTCATTGCCAAATGTATCATGTACTTACGATGCTGGTAACAAGGATCAACGGTCAAAACTGTTCTCTCAGGAAAAGATTTTGGCACTTCTTTGAAGAATGATCTAATCATATTAAGGTGCTGTTTGTTTTTTCTGCAGGAAAACCTCTTCTGCTGCAGGCCACATCTGCAGGAGAAGAGGTGGACCAAATGTCTGCAGTCTGCAAGGAGAAGATGGTTTGTTTTTTTTATATAAAACCTCTTCACACACATTACACACACAACACACACCTCTGCTTTCACTTCACCACCGACACCACCGACACCACCGCCACCACTTCACCACCGCCACCACCGTCACCACTACACCACAGATCGATGATGATGATGATGCAGATCGACCACCGCCATCAAAACCCACCGCCACCGCCGCCCCTTCTCTCTCTACGATCTCTCTCTCTCTCTCTTCGTTCCAGATGTCGATGTTGATGATGATGAGGGTTTTCGATTTAGGGTTTTCGATTTGGGGGTTTTGTTTGTGATGTTGATGATGATGTCGGAGGTGGTGGCGGAGTGGAGGTGGAGGTGGAGGTGGAGAAGATTTGGGGGTTTTGTTTGTGATGTCGATTTGGGGCTGGAGCGGCGGAGTGGAGGTGGTGGTGGCGGAGCAGGGGTGGTGATGATGATGATGATGATGGTGGCGGAGCAGTGGTGGTGGGGGCGGAGCAGGGGTGGAGGTGGAGGTGGTGCCAAGAAGAGGTAAAAAGCTTTGTTTTATCTCTTCCTCAGGAAGAGGCTGGGGAGAGGTAAAAAGCACTTCTCAAAAAAAAAAACAAACACTCTTTTGAGGCTAAACCTCTTCCCGTGTCTGCACGGTGCAGACAGAAGAGGCCAAGAAGCTCTTCTTGAAAAAAACAAACACCACCTAAGTAAAGCTATGTAAGAGGTAGTAAGTACCATCAGTATGATGTAAAGAATGCTAACAGGGAAAAAGTAATATTATTTTAGCCATGTTTTTTTGTTGTGAAGAATGATCATAAAGAACTTTGGTCGTCGTTAAATTTACTACATTCAGAGGTTTTTGATAATTAAAAAGTTTTTCACTTCTATAGATGTCACATGATGGGGCAGACAAGTAACGGGTCAAATCACTAAAAATGCAAGATGTAGTGATGGTGTGAAGTGTATTTTGATATATAAAGTGCCATTTTTCTAAACCGAACTATGGACCCAAAGTGCCACTTCATCAAAGAAGCTCCTTCAAGGTTCAGAAAGAAAGATTGTTTAATGGTACAGTTTTATACATGATTGATACTTGATTTATAGAGTGATATATTTTATATAAGATGTACTTGTCATCTTTCAGTTATGTCAATAATTACACCCCACTTGCTATTGAATGTATATGTATTATCAGTTTAGCAAACAACGGGCGACCTCAAGAGGCATCCAACTTAAAGGCTAAAAACCTATGATCTGCTTGTAGAAAAGTTCCAGAAAGCCTAAGAAAAATAATTCACCTCATCTCCCAAGAGTTAATGTTTTGTTTAGTTTTAGAAGCATTATGGTTAAAGTTGCTTTTTTAGACCTATATACATTTTTTTGGAAGGATTAAATTATTAAGCAATTGCTAAAAGGGTATAAATGCTTGACCCCTTAGAAGAACGAGATAATCCATGCTATTCTCAAAATGTGTTGTTAGTCAACTACTTTGATAGGAAATATAAGTTTAGGCTTAGTGTTTGTTGTTTAGATACTTTTTTTTTTAAGAAAACTTCATTAAACCGGCAAAAACCAGCTCGAAACCGAGCGGCCACCCCCAAAACGAACGACCCTAATTATGTTGTTTAGATGCTAAGTGTCGTAGAAGTGGCTATTTTTTTTTTCTCAAATAGAGCTGTTAATGGCTCATTTACTTTTTCCAGATTGATGTTGAATTCAAAGTCATAGATCTTATCTTTTAATATTTTTGACTATGTCTACTATAGTTCAGTTTATATTGAAGGGTTCAATATATTATAACGATTTCTAATCCCACATATCATACATTTTAAATAAATTTATACATTCGTTATTTACATTTTTTAAATGTTTTTTTTTCTTCCAATGTATGTGTTTTTACATAATATCAAGAGTTAATTGCCTGGATGGTCCATGTGGTTTCATGTTTTTTCACGTTTAATCCCCGCCTTTTGAAAATAGCAGGTATGCTCCTTATGGTTTGTTATTTTGTTACTCGGATAGTCTCATGAGTAGATGTCAGTTAGTTTGGAAATAGCAGGTATATTCCCTATGGTTTGCATTTTGTTACTCGGATAGTCCCCTGGGTAAATGTCAGGAGACTATCAGAGTAACAAAATGACAAACCATAGGGAGCGTACCTATTATTTCCGAAAGGTGGTGACTAAATATGAAAAAACGTAAAACCACAGGGACCATCCGGGCAATTAACTCTAATATCAAATTTGAACATAAATAATTGGTTTTTTGTTGAAGCCGCGTTTAACGCGGACATTAGCCTAGTTTATAATAAAAGAGTCCATTTAATGCCACGTGTCAATCTCTTATTTAATTTATTAAAAAATATTAACTGATTATATTATATTAAAATTTAGTTATTAGTTATGCATGATTGTATATGAAAATTAGGGGACTAGGGGTGGTTCACTAGTGATGAGATTTATCACTCCCATTATCCAATAAAATCGTGCCATGTCATCAACCAAATTTCTATCACTAGTGATAGAAATGTAGGCGGGGTGGTATCACTAGTGATAGGAAAGCTATTTAAAAATAGGTTACAAAAGTTGAGGGACCTGAATGCACTTTTCATCAAACTTTGTATTTATTCCATTGCTAAAGGACAAAAGAATTGAATAAAAGGACAAAAGAATCTGATGCTGCATGTCCCAATTTATTGAAGTTCAACGCGTGATACCTGTAACGCGTTCAAAAAATAACGCGTGGAACTTGAAGTGGCGGCGGTGTTCCGTGGCACTTCAACGCGTGATGGTCGTTCATCACGCTACCGCCCCGAGTGGCCTTATGTAGCTAATCGAATGTTACAATATTTAAATAAAAAGAATTAACATTTAAATTATAGAGTTAAATGTCATTTTAGTCCCTGTGGTTTGGGCAATTTTGCCAGTTTAGTCCAAAGGTTTCATTTTACGCCTGTGGGTCCAAAAAGATTTCACCGTTGCCATTTTAGTCGATTGGATTAACTTCATCTATTTTTTCTGTTAACGAGAAGGCTAATTCGGTTATTTTATATGGTCGAATTGCCCTTCTAGTTAACATAATTGCATTAAATGACCGAATTGACCTTCTCGTTAACAGAAAAATGGATGAAGCTAACCCAGTGGACTAAAGTAGCAACGGTGAAACCTTTTTAGACCCACAGGATGAAACATTTGGACTAAACTGACAAAATGCACCAAACCATATGGACTAAAATTTAACTCTAAATCATATTATATGATAAGAATAAAGGATTACTCCTTGTAGCCGAAGAAAAGAAAAAGATAGTGCTTTTAAACATTTTTCATTACGCATATCATTTTAATTTTTCTTTTCTAAAAAAAGGCATTATTATGTTAATTTTATGTAAGTCGTTGTATTATGTTTAAATTTTGATGTATTGTACACTTCATTTATGTTTATTATGGATTTGTTTAAGGTTTAAAGCTTATACTTGTGCGTTGCTGCGGAAACGACAATTTGCTTATTTTTTAGTTGAAATGATAGACAATTTCATTACTTATTATCAGTGTGGGACTTGCATAAAACTAATAAAAAGTAAAAAAATCATGAAAACTTTCAAAAATACAATCTATTTTATTTTATTACTATAAATAAGCAACAAAAATGTGCAATATAACTTGTACCTTGTGCTTTGGGACTTTTAAAAAAAACTTGATTTTTTTTCTTTTAATCTAAAGGTTTTTACCTTTTGCAATTTTAACCCTACATAATTTGTTTTTTTAACTTTAACCAAAAACTTTTCATTATTTGCAATTTAACTTCACAACTTTTGTCACTTTTACTTTTCATCTTTCGCTAATTTTCGTTTTACGTATAGTTCTAAATTTTTCGAGCTAATACAACACAGCGTACGACTGTAGTTCAACTTTTTTATGTTTTGTTTCAAATTTTGCAAGTTAACACGGCGCAACGTGCATGTGTGGTTCAACGTTTTTACCTCTATTTTTCCATTTTGACAGCTTCGTCGCAACACGCAGATCCTAGGTCGAGTCAGTGTTGGTGGTCAATGACGGTTGTGTGGCATTAGTACTATTTGACACTGTTTTACACCCCGTCGCAACGCGGGGTGTGCTTTGGGGGTTTCTCAAAGAAAAAATGGTTATCATATGGTTGTTGTAACCTTGGCTTGGGGGGTTTTCCAAAAAAAAATTGATTTTTTTTTTACATTTCACCCAAAAGTATTTCATAAATTACTTTTAACCAAAAACTATTTGTTTTTTTTTTTACTTTTAACCCAAAACTTTTGCAATCTATTCTCACAACTTTTTTTTACTTTCAACTTTGGTCCTTTATAGTTTTCATTTTCCGCAAATTTTTCGCTTTATGCTTGGTTCTAAATTTTGTGACTTAACACATCGCAACGTGTGTCTTTGGTTTAACGTTTTTGCGTTTCGTTCTAAATTTTGCGAGTTAACATGACGCAACGTGCGTGTGTGGGTGAACGTTTTTACATCGTCTATTTTTTCCCGTTTGACAGGTTTAACATAACGTGCGGGTCCTAGATCGACTTAGTAATAACTAAAGAATCCCCGCTGCATTGCGGCGGGTCGCAATTCTAGTTCTAACAAATTTGTTGTTGTGACATGCGTAACAACATGATCTCAATTACTGCATCATCTGTGGTAGAGACATACGCTTACTGAGCTCTTTAACTATATTCTTCTAACTATTATTTCTTTTTTTTTTTTTTTTTCATAAAGCTCCAATAATTCAATATCTTGCTGGGTTTTACCCCTTTCGAACAAAACAAATAGAATTAAAAGGGTGTGCAATTCGGATCATTACCTTTTAGGATTTGTCCAACTTTTTTTTTTCAAGACAAGAAACGACAAATTGATTTTAAAGTTTGAAAGTCTTAAAAGTCAAACCCCAAAGTCATTTTTAGTTTGTTGTTTGCTTTTTGAGCAAATTCTAATCTAGTTCATGTAAATTAAAGAATTAGAACTGTCCATTTTTACCTAAACCCAACCCAACCCAACTCGAATCCAAAGCCACCCAAACTCGACCAACGCGAACCTTATATGGGTCGGTTTTGGGCCACTTTTCCCCGCCAAAAACCCCAAACAACCTGCACCAAATAACCCAAAACACGAAAAAAAACCCAAACTTTTATTGTTTTTATATATGTGAATTACTATTGATTTGATTATACCATTCGATAGTAGATGAGATTCATTAAGACGACCCAAAACCATCTCCTTCTGCTGCAACCCATTAAAAAAGGTTCAAGTTTCCCCTCAAAAAAGGTTGAATTACCATTGATTTTAGGGAAATTGGCCTGTAATAATCCCACCTATACCTTATTGGCTATTAATAATCCCACCTCAGAATATTCCCCCCACCAGTCCCACCTTTCACCTATTTTTCCAACAATGGTCCCCCGTTAAAAAAACTTAACGGAGTTAAGCTTTTTTCCAAATTACAAACAGATTTTTTAGGGCTTTTGATCAGAACGATGATACAAGTCCATTGACGTAAAACTCACTTCGAAATGGTGCTCCAAGTGACTTGATTTTGGTTAATTGGAAATTTAAACACCCGATTTGAAGCGTCGTTTTCATCGTTTGGAGCACCGTTTTGAGGCAAGTTTTACATCAATGGAGTTGTATCGTCGTTCTAATCAAAAGCCCTAAAAAATATGTTTGTAATTTGGAAAAAAAACTTAACTCTGTTAAGTTTTTTTAACGGGGGACCATTGTAGGAAAAATAGGTGAAAGGTGGGACTGGTAGGGGGAATATTCTGAGATGGGATTATTAATGGCCAATAAGGTCTGGGTGAGATTATTACAGGCCAATTCCCCTTGATTTTATTATACATGTCTAGATTGTCCTTAAAGTGTTTTAAAACTTTGGACAATGTCCAAGTTTCCCACCTCTAAAATGGCTTGCTTCATTTGTAAATTCTGCTTCAAGATTTGTACCTATGACAAAATTACCAAAAGGGTAAAAAAACACAGTTCTCTTAATAATGTATTATAGATAAAATTACCGTTGTTAATTTCACAATCTATTTAATTAATTTTTCTTCTTCAATTTAATTCTTATGTATAAAGACCACTTTACCCTCAACTAAACTCATTTAGTATTTATAAGGACTCTCAAAAATTGTCCTAAAAATACCCGTAAGTAACAATCCGGACCCCTGAAACCCTAAACCATATTAAAAATCAAGAAAAACAAAATTCGGGGTTCCAGGCAGGCCACGTAAAAGACAAGCTATGTCTTACGCGGGCAGCGTCAAACATGTGTTGACCGGATAAGTGTTCCGGATCCACGTGGTGTCTAGCTGGCTAACCTACCGATGACCAATCAACCCTACTCGTAGACTAGGCGGCCTCGCGGGCCGCGTAAAGTTCATGTTATGGTTTACGCGGGCCACGTGAGGTCCTAATTTTAGCTATAAATAGCTTGTTGCATGCACAGTCCACTGGTGTCGAAACAAACTCACAAAAACGAAGTTATAATACTCTGAAGTCGAAATTACTTTCAATTATATTAGCGAGGCGCTGCTCCGATACCGGGTATTAACTCGATCGCTGCTACGATTCAATGTCCGATCGATTAAACTATCCAATGGATGTTTAAGTGCTGCCCACATTAGGGTTTATGCTTTGTCATTCGTCATTAATATGATGGATGTTTAAGTATCGCACTTTGTCATTCATTGTGAAGGTTTTAATCTCGTGATTTATCGTAAATGCTGTATTAGTTACTAACCGAGTTCGTATACATGTTATTAAATTTAGGTTAAAAGGCTAATCAGTAGGCTAAGCTATGCTCATATAAATCTGCGATGTGAGTCATTCTTTTTTTATCAAATTTGATTTCAAAAGCATTTTATTTTCAAAGTTATAATTACAGGGATTAAGTCTTTGTAGTAACCAAATTACAGCCGGTATGTGGGGTTTTGTATACATTACTTGATAACCTTCACCATTGGACAACGAGTTAGCCAAAGGGTGATATGACCATAGTCACAGACACCATTGGACTCTGAGGTTACCAATGGATGTTCGAGTGACAAATACTGTGGGTAGTGGTTGATATATGGAAACATTGTAATCGTTCTTAATACTGTAAATTATAACAAACGAGTCGTTTTAGTGAAAAGAATGATTCACCAGTATTTCCCGCTGACAAAACCTTTTTCAAACATGTTTCAGGTGATCTGTTGTGATTAAGGAAAAGTGCAGCGAAGCACTACAAGCTTAAGGAAGTGGCTCAATATAAAATAAAGAAACATGTTTTGTAAAATAAAGATTTCTCCGTGAAATCATATGATAGTAAATTACCGGGGTTTTATCCCGAATGTGAAATAAAATAATCGGGAAATTACAGTTTTAAAAAGATCCTGAAGAAAACTTCCGCTGTCAACTTAATTAAATAAATACCACGGGATTTTCTGTTCCGCGGCTCCTGAAACGGGTCAAACCGGGTCGCACAAGAGATGAAAACAGGTAAAAGGAACTGGCTCAGAAAATTACCCAAGGATTTCGTACGGGTAATAACAGCAGTTTCAGGAAAAGAGGAACAGGGCAATCTTCAACTCCGCCGTTCTACAGGAATTGCAAAAAGAAACATTATGGAAGATGTAATGTAACCTGCAACTTTTGTAAAGTCGCAGGCCATCGCGAAGAAGACTGCAGAAAGAAAACAAGAATCTGCTATAACTGTGGAGAAACAGGACATTTTAAGACAGAATGCCCTAAGTTGATTAAACCAGCAGACAATAAAGCTAAACCAGCCGACGGAGCTACCAAGAAGAATGCTCGTGCATTCCAATTAACTACTCAGGAGGCAGAACTCATTCCAGATGTGATAGCTGGTACGTTCTTAGTTCACAATATTTACGCAAAAGTATTATTTGACTCTGGTGCAAACCAAAGTTTTATAAATACTTCATTCTGCCAAGCTCTTAACTTACCCTTAACCAACCTTAGTCAGATTTTTACAGTCGAAACGGCAGACGGAAATTCTATTAACATAGATAAGGTTTTGCAAAAAGAAAATATAGAACTTTCAGGTCATAAATTTCATACAAACCTATTGCCAATGAATTTAACTGGATTCGATGTCGTATTAGGAATGGATTGGTTAGTAGCCAACCATGCTCGAATCCTTTGTGATAAAAATTCTATAGAGATTCAGGCACCTACTGGGGAAGTAATCATGATTACAAGAGATAAACCACGTAAACCCATGAAGTTCATATCAGTAATGAAAGTTGCTAGTTATGAACGAAAGCAAGGAATACTATATATGATTTCAGTAATCATTAGTACTAAGGGTAAAGAACTTAAGGAGATTCCTGTAGTCTCAGAATACCCAGATGTATTCCCAGAAGGGTTACCAGGACTACCACCAGATAGGGAGGTAGAATTTAGAATTCATCTAATTCCAGGAACTGTACTGATAGCCAAGGCACCTTATCGGTTAGCACCCACAGAAATGTTAGAACTGAAAAAGCAATTAGATGAATTACTAAGTAAAGGTTTCATACAACCTAGTTCATCCCCGTGGGGAGCACCAGTGTTGTTTGTAAAGAAGAAGGATGGTTCGATGAGAATGTGTATTGATTATAGAGAATTGAATAAGGTTACAATTAAGAATCGATACCCATTACCTACGATTGATGATCTTTTTGATCAACTTCAAGGAGCTAGATATTTTTCTAAGATAGATTTACGCTCCGGATACCATCAATTGAAGGTACAAGAAGAAGACATACCTAAAACTGCTTTCAGAACTAGGTATGGTCACTACGAGTTTACAGTCATGCCCTTAACAAATGCTCCAGCAGCATTTATGGACATGATGAACAGAATCTGTAAACCGTATTTGGATAAATTTGTAATTGTTTTTATCGACGATATACTTATTTATTCCAAAAATCAGGAAGAGCATTGTCAGCACTTGCATGCACTATTAACGTTGTTAAGAAAAGAAAAGCTTTACGCCAAATTCTTGAAGTGTGAATTTTGGCTGCAAGAAGTGCAATTCTTAGGACACATGGTGAATCACGAAGGTATTCATGTAGATCCTGCTAAGATAGAGGCAATTACCAAATGGAAGGTTCCACAATCCGCAATGGAAATTAGGAGTTTTATAGGTTTAGCCGGATATTATAGACGGTTTATTAAGCATTTTTCCAAGATAGCTATACCATTAACTAAGCTAACCTGTAAAGAAGTTAAGTTTGAATGGGGACCTAAACAAGAAGAAGCTTTTAGGATTTTAAAACAAAAGTTAACAAATGCTCCAATCCTAGCTTTACCAGAAGGGATTGAAGACTTTGAAGTTTACTGTGATGCTTCAAAACTAGGATTAGGATGTGTGCTAATGCAACACAAGAAGATAATTGCGTATGCTTCAAGGAAATTGAAAAAGCACGAAGAAAACTATACGACTCATGATTTAGAATTAGGAGCCGTAATTTTTGCCTTTAAAATTTGGAGACATTATCTGTACGGAAGTAAATTTACTGTCTATACGGATCATAAAAGTTTAAGATATATATTTGCGCAAAAAGAACTAAACATGAGGCAAATGAGATGGATGGAAATCCTAAGTGACTACGACTGTGACATTCAGTATCACGAAGGAAAGGCAAATGTAGTTGCTGACGCCTTAAGCCGTAAGTATCATGAGAAACAACGACGGGTTCGTGCTCTTAGATTAAATCTGCAGTTAGATTTAATGGAACAAATAAAGCATTTTCAAGAAACAGCAATCAAGGATGATGCTGAAGGAATGAAAGGACGAATAAAAGAATTAGAACAAGGAGCTGATGGAATTTGGAGATTCCACAAAAGAAGAATTTGGGTACCTAAGCAGGGAGAATTAAGAAATAAGATTTTAGAAGAAGCCCATAAATCTAGGTATACCATGCACCCTGGAAACAATAAAATGTACCAAGATTTAAGAAATAATTTTTGGTGGATAGGAATGAAAAAGGACATAGCTCGATATGTTTCTAAGTGTCTTACTTGTTCACAAGTTAAGGCAGAACACCAGAAACCTTCAGGTCTACTACAACAATTAGAAATGCCTGTATGGAAATGGGAACTCATAACAATGGATTTTGTTACTAAGTTACCCAAAACCAGAAAAGGTAATGATGCGATTTGGGTAATTGTAGATCAATTAACCAAATCAGCTCACTTTCTACCTATGAAAGAAACCTTTAGCATGGAAAGATTGGCAAAGTTGTATGTAGATGAAGTAGTATCTTTACATGGAGTTCCACTCTCTATTGTTTCGGATAGGGATAGTCGTTTTACTTCCCATTTTTGGACAAGTTTCCAAGACGCAAAGGGAACTCGACTAAATTTAAGTATGGCATATCATCCTCAGACAGACGGACAAAGTGAAAGGACAATCCAAACTCTGGAAGACATGCTCCGAGAATGTGTAATAGATTTTGGTGGAAATTGGGACGATCATTTACCCTTAATTGAATTATCCTATAACAATAGTTATCATGCAAGCATTGAAACTGCCCCATTTGAAGCATTGTATGGGAGAAAGTGCAAAACTCCAGTTTGTTGGGCAGAAATAGGAGAAAGTCAATTGTCAGGACCGGAGATTGTGCAAGAAACTACAGACAAAATTACACAAATCAAGGAAAGATTAAAGACGGCTCGAGATCGTCAAAAGAGTTATGCAGACAATAGACGGAAGCCGTTGGAATTCCAAATAGGAGACAAAGTACTATTGAAAGTTTCACCTTGGAAAGGAGTAGTTCGATTTGGTAAGAAAGGAAAGCTAAGTCCAAGATACGTAGGACCATTTTCAGTAATCCAACGTATAGGACCAGTTGCTTATCGTTTACAACTACCAGAAGAGTTAGCTGGAGTACATGATGTATTTCATGTATCCAATCTCAAGAAATGCCTATCAGATTAATCTTTGGTAGTACCTCTTCAAGATATAGAGGTAAACGAAAAGTTAAAATTTGTTGAGAAACCTCTTCAGATACAAGACAGAAAGGTAAAATTTCTCAAACACAAACGTCTAGCACTTGTCAAGGTCAAGTGGGATTCAAAGAGAGGACCTGAATACACTTGGGAACTGGAATCAGAGATGAAGCGAAAGTATCTTCACTTATTCCAATAAATCTCGAGGACGAGATTTTAAATAAGGTGGTGAGAAAGTAAGGACTCTTAAAAATTGTCCTAAAAATACCCGTAAGTAACAACTCGGACCCCTAAAACCCTAAACCATATTAAAAATTAAGAAAAACAAAATTCTGGGTTCCAGGCGGGCCGCGTAAAAGACAAGCTATGTCTTACGCGGGCCGCGTCAAACATGTGTTGACCGGATAAGTGTTCCGGATCCACGTGGTGTCCAGCTGGCTAACCTACCGATGACCAATCAACCCTACTCGTAGACTAGGCGGCCTCGCGGGCCGCGTAAAGTTCGTGTTATGGTTTACGCGGGCCGCGTGAGGTCCTAATTTTAGGTATAAATAGCTTGTTGCATGCACAGTCCACTGGTGTCGAAACAAACTCACGAAAATGAAGTTATAATACTCTGAAGTCGAAATTACTTTCAATTATATTAGCGAGGCGCTGCTCCGATACCGGGTATTAACTCGATCGCTGCTACGATTCAATGTCCGATCGATTAAACTATCCAATGGATGTTTAAGTGCTGCCCACATTAGGGTTTATGCTTTGTCATTCGTCATTAATATGATGGATGTTTAAGTATCGCACTTTGCCATTCGTTGTGAAGGTTTTAATCTCGTGAGTTATCGTAAATGCTGTATTAGTTACTAACCGAGTTCGTGTGCATGTTATTAAATTTAGGTTAAAAGGCTAATCAGTAGGCTAAGCTCTGCTCATATAAATCTGCGATGTGAGCCATTCTCTTTTTATCAAATTTGATTTCAAAAGAATGTTTATTTTCAAAGTTATAATTACAGGGATTAAGTCTTTGTAGTCACCAAATTACAGCCGGTATGTGGGGTTTTGTATACGTTACTTGATAACCTTCACCATTGGACAACGAGTTAGCCAAGGGGTGATATGACCATAGTCACAGACACCATTGGACTCTGAGGTTACCAATGGATGTTCAAGTGACAAATACTGTGGGTAGTTGGTTGATATATGGAAACATTGTAATCGCTTTTAATACTGTAAATTATAACAAACGAGTCGTTTTAGTAAAAAGAATGATTCACCAGTATTTCCCGCTGACAAAACCTTTTTCAAACATGTTTCAGGTGATCTGTTGTGATCCAGGAAAAGTGCAGCGAAGCACTACAACCTTAAGGAAGTGGCTCAATATAAAATAAAGAAACATGTTTTGTAAAATAAAGATTTCTCCGTGAAATCATATGATTGTAAATTACCGGGGTTTTATCCCGAATGTGAAATAAAATTATCGGGAAATTACAGTTTTAAAAAGATCCTGAAGAAAACTTCCGCTGTCAACTTAATTAAATAAATACCACGGGATTTTCTGTTCTGCGGCTCCTGAAATGGGTCAAACCAGGTCGGGGGCCGTGACAGTATTTGTACTGTAAGCATAAAAATTTGTAATTTTCCAATCATCCTTGTGAAATGTATTATAATGAAATGTATTTTAATATTGTATATATATTATAGTCCATAAAAATCTATTTATCATATTTATACATACTATAAAATGATGAATCCCAAAGGTTGCATGTCTAACCTTTAAATTAATTAATTAATTCATTTAATTTAATCAATTAGTGAATTCAATTGAATGCATTATTTACAAGAACTTAAGAGTTTCTTATAATTAATTTATGAAGATAATTAGTGTCATTCTTAAAACTTTTATTTAATTCCTTAATTTAATTCAATTAATGGAAGACATAAGTGGGCATGGATTCTAATGATCAAATGTCTAGATTGCCCTCAAAGTGTCTTAAAACTTTGGACAACGTCTAAGTTTCACCCCTCTAAAATGACTTGCTTCATTTGTACATGGTGCTTCAAGATTTGTACATATGGCAAAATTACCAAAAGGGTAAAAAACCCAGTTTTCTTAATAAGGTACTAGTGGGAATGCCCGCGCAGCCGCGAGTTGCGGCGGGTGTCCCGACTTATGATGTCTGTTACAAATGGCTTTAAAAAATGTATTATACAATGTTAAAATCTCAGAATATGTACACTACTAATTACAGTGGTTATGCAATATTTGATTGGGTAATTGAATATTCACACTGGCAAATGGATAGCTACGAATATAAGAATTTAGCTATGTTTGAGGTGTAGTAAGAACCAAAATATCAAATTCTGACTCACAGAAATATAAGACTAATAAGGTCGAGATAAATTACTTAGTTATGAAACATTAATATATATAGTTCAATTTGCACGTTTTTAGAGTTCCAACCACCAGAAACAATTTAACGGTCATCGTAGACAAAATCAACACTTACAACATATGTACCCCCTCTAAAATAGCTTGGCTCTCTTGTACATGTTGCTTCAAAATGTATACACAATTTAAAATTACCAAAAAGGTAAAAATCCTAGTTCTCTTAATAAGGTAGTATAGAAGTATAGATTATTTATATTTATACATACTATTAAATCATGAAAATCCCAAAGGTTGCATGTCTAACCTTTAATTTAATCAATATAAGACTTTTATTTAATTCCTTAATTTAATTCAATTGATGAAAGACATAAGTGGGCATGGATTTCATGGATGAAATGTCTAGATTGTCCTCAAAGTGTCTTAAAACTTTAGACAATATCCAAGTTTCCCCCCTTTAGAATGGCTTGCTTCATTTGTACATGGTGCTACAAGATTTGTACCTAGGCAAAATTACGAAAATGGTAGAAAACTCAGTTCTCTTAATATAGTATTATAGATTATAGATAATAAGGTAGTATAGAAGTATAGATTATTTATATTTATACATACTATTAAATCATGAAAATCACAAAGGTTGCATGTCTAACCATTAATTTAAACAATTAATTCCTTTAATTATTATAAAACTTTTATTTAATTCCTTAATTTAATTCAATTAATGGAAGACATAAGTGGGCATGGATTCCATGGATGAAATGTCTAGATTGCCCTCAAAGTGTCTTAAAACTTTGGACAATGTCTAAGTTTCCCCCCTCTAAAATGGCTTGCTTCATTTGTACATGGTGCTACAAGATTAGTACCTAGGCAAAATTACGAAAAAGGTAGAAAACCCTGTTATCTTAATATAGTATTATAGATATAGATAGATATCGATATAGATATAGATAAATGTAGGTTAGTGTGATCGATTAATGAGTGTATCTTTTGCTATATTACTTATCATTTAAGGTACAAATAATCTGATTCATTCTACACATATACTATATGTAGTGGATCACTATGCAACATCTTTGATATACTTTTAAAGATTATGCCTCCGTTTTATCTAATATGTCTGTTATGATCAATTACATGGCACCTTATGTGGTGATGTGATTAGACATGACGTCTCTATTTTATTTTTGTATCTATGTACCCGGAGAAACACATTAGGGTGTCCGGAGTGAGGTGCGGGGAGGAGTGGCAAACTAGTTTACCACTCGGTAAACACCACCACCAACAAAGTTTGCCGCTTCCAAGTTTACCAAATCGGTGGGGTGATGCCAATGCGGTGAAGTAGAGGGTGTGTGTGGTGGGGTGGGGTCCATTCCTATCTCAACCAATCACAACTTTTTCCTTTTTTTTAAATAGTTTACCACTTCACCAAGTGTTTAAACTGTCACGACCCCAACCCGGTTTGACCCGTTTCAGGAGCCGCGGAACAGAAAATTCCATGGTATTTATTTAATTAAGTTGACAGCGGAAGTTTTCTTCAGGATCTTTTTAAAACTGTAATTTCCCGATTATTTTATTTCACATTCGGGATAAAACCCCGGTAATTTACAATCATATGATTTCACGGAGAAATCTTTATTTTACAAAACATGTTTCTTTATTTTATATTGAGCCACTTCCTTAAGCTTGTAGTGCTTCGCTGCACTTTTCCTGGATCACAACAGATCACCTGAAACATGTTTGAAAAAGATTTTGTCAGCGGGAAATACTGGTGAATCATTCTTTTTACTAAAATGACTCGTTTGTTATAATTTACAGTATTAAGAGCGATTACAATGTTTCCATATATCAACCAACTACCCACAGTATTTGTCACTCGAACATCCATTGGTAACCTCAGAGTCCAATGGTGTCTGTGACTATGGTCATATCACCCCTTGGCTAACTCGTTGTCCAATGGTGAAGGTTATCAAGTAATGTATACAAAACCCCACATACCGGCTGTAATTTGGTTACTACAAAGACTTAATCCCTGTAATTATAACTTTGAAAATAAACATGCTTTTGAAATCAAATTTGATAAAAAGAGAATGACTCACATCGCAGATTTATATAAGCAGAGCTTAGCCTACTGATTAGCCTTTTAACCTAAATTTAATAACATGCACATGAACTCGGTTAGTAACTAATACAGCATTTACGATAACTCACGAGATTAAAACCTTCACAACGAATGACAAAATGCGATACTTAAACATC
This sequence comes from Helianthus tuberosus, assembly GCA_030545235.1. NCBI lineage: Eukaryota > Viridiplantae > Streptophyta > Magnoliopsida > Asterales > Asteraceae > Helianthus > Helianthus tuberosus. Next base: position 68,882,356 of record CM060440.1, read on the forward strand.
CATCATATTAATGACGAATGACAAAGCATAAACCCTAATGTGGGCAGCATTTAAACATCCATTGGATAGTTTAATCGATCGGACATTGAATCGTAGCAGCGATCGAGTTAATACCCGGTATCGGAGCAGCGCCTCGCTAATATAATTGAAAGTAATTTCGACTTCAGAGTATTATAACTTCGTTTTTGTGAGTTTGTTTCGACACCAGTGGACTGTGCATGCAATAAGCTATTTATAGCTAAAATTAGGACCTCACGCGGCCCGCGTAAACCATAACACGAACTTTACGCGGCCCGCGAGGCCGCCTAGTCTACGAGTAGGGTTGATTGGTCATCGGTAGGTTATCCAGCTGGACACCACGTGGATCCGGAACACTTATCCGGTCAACACATGTTTGACGCGGCCCGCGTAAGACATAGCTTGTCTTTTACGCGGCCCGCCTGGAACCCAGAATTTTGTTTTTCTTGATTTTTAATATGGTTTAGGGTTTCAGGGGTCCGGGTTGTTACTTACGGGTATTTTTAGGACAATTTTTGAGAGTCCTTACATTCTCCCCACCTTATTTAAAATATCGTCCTCGAGATTTATTGGAATAAGTGAAGATACTTTCGCTTCATCTCTGATTCCAGTTCCCAAGTGTATTCAGGTCCTCTCTTTGAATCCCACTTGACCTTGACAAGTACTAGCCGTTTGTGTTTGAGAAATTTTACCTTTCTGTCTTCTATCTGAAGAGGTTTCTCAACAAATTTTAACTTTTCGTTTACCTCTATATCTTGAAGAGGTACTACCAAAGATTCATCTGATAGGCATTTCTTGAGATTGGATACATGAAATACATCATGTACTCCAGCTAACTCTTCTGGTAGTTGTAAACGATAAGCAACTGGTCCTATACGTTGGATTACTGAAAATGGTCCTACGTATCTTGGACTTAGCTTTCCTTTCTTACCAAATCGAACTACTCCTTTCCAAGGTGAAACTTTCAATAGTACTTTGTCTCCTATTTGGAATTCCAACGGCTTCCGTCTATTGTCTGCATAACTCTTTTGACGATCTCGAGCCGTCTTTAATCTTTCCTTGATTTGTGTAATTTTGTCTGTAGTTTCTTGCACAATCTCCGGTCCTGACAATTGACTTTCTCCTATTTCTGCCCAACAAACTGGAGTTTTGCACTTTCTCCCATACAATGCTTCAAATGGGGCAGTTTCAATGCTTGCATGATAACTATTGTTATAGGAGAATTCAATTAAGGGTAAATGATCGTCCCAATTTCCACCAAAATCTATTACACATTCTCGGAGCATGTCTTCCAGAGTTTGGATTGTCCTTTCACTTTGTCCGTCTGTCTGAGGATGATATGCCGTACTTAAATTTAGTCGAGTTCCCATTGCGTCTTGGAAACTTGTCCAAAAATGGGAAGTAAAACGACTATCCCTATCTGAAACAATAGAGAGTGGAACTCCATGTAAAGATACTACTTCATCTACATACAACTTTGCCAATCTTTCCATGCTAAAGGTTTCTTTCATAGGTAGAAAGTGAGCTGATTTGGTTAATTGATCTACAATTACCCAAATCGCATCATTACCTTTTCTGGTTTTGGGTAACTTAGTAACAAAATCCATTGTTATGAGTTCCCATTTCCATACAGGCATTTCTAATTGTTGTAGTAGACCTGAAGGTTTCTGGTGTTCTGCCTTAACTTGTGAACAAGTAAGACACTTAGAAACATATCGAGCTATGTCCTTTTTCATTCCTATCCACCAAAAATTATTTCTTAAATCTTGGTACATTTTATTGTTTCCAGGGTGCATGGTATACCTAGATTTATGGGCTTCTTCTAAAATCTTATTTCTTAATTCTCCCTGCTTAGGTACCCAAATTCTTCTTTTGTGGAATCTCCAAATTCCATCAGCTCCTTGTTCTAATTCTTTTATTCGTCCTTTCATTCCTTCAGCATCATCCTTGATTGCTGTTTCTTGAAAATGCTTTATTTGTTCCATTAAATCTAACTGCAGATTTAATCTAAGAGCACGAACCCGTCGTTGTTTCTCATGATACTTACGGCTTAAGGCGTCAGCAACTACATTTGCCTTTCCTTCGTGATACTGAATGTCACAGTCGTAGTCACTTAGGATTTCCATCCATCTCATTTGCCTCATGTTTAGTTCTTTTTGCCCAAATATATATCTTAAACTTTTATGATCCGTATAGACAGTAAATTTACTTCCGTACAGATAATGTCTCCAAATTTTAAAGGCAAAAATTACGGCTCCTAATTCTAAATCATGAGTCGTATAGTTTTCTTCGTGCTTTTTCAATTTCCTTGAAGCATACGCAATTACCTTCTTGCGTTGCATTAGCACACATCCTAATCCTAGTTTTGAAGCATCACAGTAAACTTCAAAGTCTTTAATCCCTTCTGGTAAAGCTAGGATTGGAGCATTTGTTAACTTTTGTTTTAAAATCCTAAAAGCTTCTTCTTGTTTAGGTCCCCATTCAAACTTAACTTCTTTACAGGTTAGCTTAGTTAATGGTACAGCTATCTTGGAAAAATGCTTAATAAACCGTCTATAATATCCGGCTAAACCTATAAAACTCCTAATTTCCATTGCGGATTGTGGAACCTTCCATTTGGTAATTGCCTCTATCTTAGCAGGATCTACATGAATACCTTCGTGATTCACCATGTGTCCTAAGAATTGCACTTCTTGCAGCCAAAATTCACACTTCAAGAATTTGGCGTAAAGCTTTTCTTTTCTTAACAACGTTAATAGTGCATGCAAGTGCTGACAATGCTCTTCCTGATTTTTGGAATAAATAAGTATATCGTCGATAAAAACAATTACAAATTTATCCAAATACGGTTTACATATTCTATTCATCATGTCCATAAATGCTGCTGGAGCATTTGTTAAGGGCATGACTGTAAACTCGTAGTGACCATACCTAGTTCTGAAAGCAGTTTTAGGTATGTCTTCTTCTTGTACCTTCAATTGATGGTATCCGGAGCGTAAATCTATCTTAGAAAAATATCTAGCTCCTTGAAGTTGATCAAAAAGATCATCAAACCTAGGTAATGGGTATCGATTCTTAATTGTAACCTTATTCAATTCTCTATAATCAATACACATTCTCATCGAACCATCCTTCTTCTTTACAAACAACACTGGTGCTCCCCACGGGGATGAACTAGGTTGTATGAAACCTTTACTTAGTAATTCATCTAATTGCTTTTTCAGTTCTAACATTTCTGTGGGTGCTAACCGATAAGGTGCCTTGGCTATCGGTATAGTTCCTGGAATTAGATGAATTCTAAATTCTACATCCCTATCTGGTGGTAATCCTGGTAACTCTTCTGGGAATACATCTGGGTATTCTGAGACTACAGGAATCTCCTTAAGTTCTTTACCCTTAGTACTAATGATTACTGAAATCATATATAGTATTCCTTGCTTTCGTTCATAACTAGCAACTTTCATTACTGATATGAACTTCATGGGTTTACGTGGTTTATCTCCTGTAATCATGATTACTTCCCCAGTTGGTGCCTGAATCTCTATAGAATTTTTATCACAAAGGATTCGAGCATGGTTGGCTACTAACCAATCCATTCCTAATACAACATCGAATCCAGTTAAATTCATTGGCAATAGGTTTGCATGAAATTTATGACCTGAAAGTTCTATATTTTCTTTTTGCAAAACCTTATCTATGTTAATAGAATTTCCGTCTGCCGTTTCGACTGTAAAAATCTGACTAAGGTTGGTTAAGGGTAAGTTAAGAGCTTGGCATAATGAAGTATTTATAAAACTTTGGTTTGCACCAGAGTCAAATAATACTTTTGCGTAAATGTTGTGAACTAAGAACGTACCAGCTATCACATCTGGAATGAGTTCTGCCTCCTGAGTAGTTAATTGGAATGCACGAGCATTCTTCTTGGTAGCTCCGTCGGCTGGTTTAGCTTTATTGTCTGCTGGTTTAATCAACTTAGGGCATTCTGTCTTAAAATGTCCTGTTTCTCCACAGTTATAGCAGATTCTTGTTTTCTTTCTGCAGTCTTCTTCGCGATGGCCTGCGACTTTACAAAAGTTGCAGGTTACATTACATCTTCCATAATGTTTCTTTTTGCAATTCCTGCAGAACGGCGGAGTTGAAGATTGCCCTGTTCCTCTTTTCCTGAAACTGCTGTTATTACCTGTACGAAATCCTTGGGTAATTTTCTGAGCCAGTTCCTTTTTCCTGTTTTCATCTCTTGTGCGTACCAGTTCGTCAGTTAGGGTGTTAGCTAATTCCACCGCATTGTCAATAGTACGAGGTCTTGCAGCTTTAACGATATTACGGATTTCGCTAATTAATCCCCAAATATAGCGAGAAATGAGTACCGGTTCTGGCGAAGCCAGTGTTGGTACCACTCTAGCATATTCAAAGAATGTCGAAGTATACCCGCGACAATCTACCCCCATCATTCGATGATTTAGGAACTTATTTGCCATTTGATCTTTTTCATATTCGGGACAGAATTTTCTTTCTACAAGACTGTTAAATTCTTCCCAGTTCATGGCATAGGCAATATTTCTTCCTTTGGCTTGAAGTACTGTATTCCACCATTCTAGCGCCCCTTCTTTGAAAAGATTTGACGCGTACATGACCTTGTCGTCCTTGGCACATTTACTTATTGTAATCACTGTCTCGGTTTTCTCTAACCAACGCAGTGCCGCAGTCGCTCCTTCATTGCCTGCAAATTCAGCGGGTTTACAAGCAAGAAATTCTTTGTAAGTGCAACCAGGTGTTGCAGCTTTCATTTTCTTAGGGAGCGGAGCCTACCGTGGTTCATTATCATGATTAGTATGATTACCGCTTCCGTTTACGCTATTACTGAAGTTATCTTCAGAAATACGTTTGCTAGGAATAATTTGTTGAGGTTCAACAGGTTTCTGGACAGCAGCAAGTATTGCTGGAATAGCATTGGTTATTCCTTGAGCAACGATATTTTCTATATCTTGCCTAGTCATAAATTGATCTTCCGGATGTTGCTCAGAATGGTTAACCTCGTTTACTGGTTCATTATTAGCGTTTTCCATCTGATAATTAATATATATAATTTATTAGTATCGAATAAATAACAATTATACAAAATAATCATACAAATTTCACAACACACATATAGCCAAAACTATCGATTTCTCGATTCCCATTTTTTTATATTTATATATATGCGTCAATACACACCATTTGTATTACAAAGTTTTATTTGTAGTTATTTTACAAGATTATATTTTACTATTATTATTATACAATCATAGTTTCACAAACCCCTCTATCCTTCATCCGTTGGTACTTCAGTAACGACGTTCCCTCTCGTCGTATTTCCAGGAGATCTGTTCTCCTACTTCCCTGATCCTATTTCCTGCATCCACCAGCTCCTCGCCAAAGTGGCGGAGTTCAGCTAAATTTTCATTGCTCATTGGTGGGTTTGGTATAGATTCTGGGTCAAACTGAGGGAGAAAGGAATAAGGACTGTTGAGCAGGTTTTGGAACTGCCAATTATTGGTCCACCACTCATCCATTTCTAAAGGTTGGGTGTGGATTATAGGTTCTGGGATTGCTGATTCCAAATTCATTGGAAATTGAGTTTCAGCAGGATAATGGTAGAGATTATTATTGACAGGCCTGACGATATCACAGCTTGCCAATGCACGATCAAATTCCTCCTGAAATGGTAACTCCTCAATCTGTCTAGAGCTTTCCCCAATTTCTATCTTGGTTTGCCTAGAACCTTCTCCATTCTCCATTTCTGTCTGCCTAGAATCTTCCCCAAACTGTATTTCTATCTGCCTAGAACTTTCCCCGACTTCAATCCCCTTCCCTTTGTCTAAGGGATTTTCTATTTTAGGAATTTTCCTAGTTGCAGGTTTCCTCCTGCGCACACGCCTCCATCCTACAAATCTCCTCCTTTTCTTAGGCTTGGTTTTCTCTGGAGGTGGAGCATTGAATTCCATGGGTTCTTCTAGATCGGGTATGTAACCAGTAAAATCTCTAGAAACCTCTATTTTCACCGGATAGAGATTAAGATTTTGAAGGGCTTCAGATAAGTCATTCATGCTGTTTAGCATATATGCAAAATACACAAAATTACTAAGTTAAAATTTTTATAACAAAATTTCATAGATAACCTTTAAATATTATTTCATACCGTGTGACTAATTTAATACAAAAACAACTGAAAATTAAAACACACTAGGGTTTATTATAAACTTATTTATTTACTGGATAAGGTTTCTGGATTGTAAGTGATAAGGGTGCTAAAACTTGAGTCAGAGTATTTAAAGATTTGCATTTACTGCTACAGTGGCTAGCATATAAAGATTTGCCCATTTTTCATCTAACTTGTCTTCCCATGGTGGGTTACTGCCTAGTTCTTAGGTTTTCTGATTCACTCTCTTTTCTTTTGGTTGTGATTTCTTTAATTTCTCCTGACTTTTCCTAATAATCAAACTTCTTTTATTAGGAGAAAGTGGTTCCTCATATTGTGCTTTTCGAACAAATATTCCTTCTTCAGGATTTGCATAATGTTTTGAGGAATTTGTTTGGGATGAACTTCCCTTCTCGTTTGATGACCTATCTAATTTAAGATAGATGTTTGAAAGCTTTTGTTTACCCATACTGTACACAAATATTCAAATAATAAAACACATAATCACAAAAATAGCAATCAGTAAAATTAAGTATTTTCTAAATACTTAATTGGCTTAAATCAGTGGCTCTGATACCACCTTTTTCTGTCACGGCCCCTGACCCGGTTTGACCCATTTCAGGAGCCGCGGAACAGAAAATCCCGTGGTATTTATTTAATTAAGTTGACAGCGGAAGTTTTCTTCAGGATCTTTTTAAAACTGTAATTTCCCGATTATTTTATTTCACATTTGGGATAAAACCCCGGTAATTTACAATCATATGATTTCACGGAGAAATCTTTATTTTACAAAACATGTTTCTTTATTTTATATTGAGCCACTTCCTTAAGCTTGTAGTGCTTCGCTACACTTTTCCTGGATCACAACAGATCACCTGAAACATGTTTGAAAAAGGTTTTGTCAGCGGGAAATACTGGTGAATCATTCTTTTTACTAAAACGACTCGTTTGTTATAATTTACAGTATTAAGAGCGATTACAATGTTTCCATATATCAACCAACTACCCACAGTATTTGTCACTCGAACATCCATTGGTAACCTCAGAGTCCAATGGTGTCTGTGACTATGGTCATATCACCCCTTGGCTAACTCGTTGTCCAATGGTGAAGGTTATCAAGTAATGTATACAAAACCCCACATACCGGCTGTAATTTGGTGACTACAAAGACTTAATCCCTGTAATTATAACTTTGAAAATAAACATGCTTTTGAAATCAAATTTGATAAAAAGAGAATGACTCACATCGCAGATTTATATGAGCAGAGCTTAGCCTACTGATTAGCCTTTTTAACCTAAATTTAATAACATGCACATGAACTCGGTTAGTAACTAATACAGCATTTACGATAACTCACGAGATTAAAACCTTCACAACGAATGACAAAGTGCGATACTTAAACATCCATCATATTAATGACGAATGACAAAGCATAAACCCTAATGTGGGCAACACTTAAACATCCATTGGATAGTTTAATCGATCGGACATTGAATCGTAGCAGTGATCGAGTTAATACCCGGTATCGGAGCAGCGCCTCGCTAATATAATTGAAAGTAATTTCGACTTCAGAGTATTATAACTTCGTTTTTGTGAGTTTGTTTCGACACCAGTGGACTGTGCATGCAACAAGCTATTTATAGCTAAAATTAGGACCTCACGCGGCCCGCGTAAACCATAACACGAACTTTACGCGGCCCGCGAGGCCGCCTAGTCTACGAGTAGGGTTGATTGGTCATTGGTAGGTTAGCCAGCTGGACACCACGTGGATCCGGAACACTTATCCGGTCAACACATGTTTGACGCGGCCCGCGTAAGACATAGCTTGTCTTTTACGCGGCCCGCCTGGAACCCAGAATTTTGTTTTTCTTGATTTTTAATATGGTTTAGGGTTTCAGGGGTCCGGGTTGTTACTTACGGGTATTTTTAGGACAATTTTTGAGAGTCCTTACATAAACCATTGCCAACAATTTTCAGCAAAGTTTAAACACTTTTGCCTGATTGACATGGCGCGCTCTGATTGGTCGGTTTTTTAGTTTACCACTCCAAAGTGTTTAACCACTCCTTACACCCTTAGTTCTAGTGAGATGTAGTATTTTATTATTTTTATTATCCTTATTATTATTATTTGATTTCCCATTTAAAATTACAAACATACAAAAAATAAAACCATGTTTTACACATTCAAAAAAAAAAAAAAAAAACAAATAGAATAAAATCCTTAAACCCTAGTATAAAAATTTTGCGGTAAGTTATTTTTTTTTACTATTTCTTGCATAAAAACAAAACATGATATCAAAGTGAAACCCATTAATGAAATATGTGCTACAGCTAATATTAGAATTTAGGCGTACTAGCATATTTATCACGTGTAACACAGTAATTATCTATGATATATTAGCATACTAGGTTATTCACCCTGTTTGTTACACGGGTTAAGGAAAAAAGAAAATATCAATAAAAAATACTTACGAATCAAATTTCACAAAATGTGAGGTATAATATTGATATAAGTTATAATACTTCTAAAAAAAAAACATATCTATGATCTCTTTAAAATGCAATTGAATATGGACATGATAATAGGTGGCAAGATGATGGTATGGTGATTTAGATCAGACTTGTATTATACATATACCTCTTAATTTCTGATCTATAAATAAATAGTGAATGAATACTAATTATAAATAATGGTGGTATAGTTATTATACAAATGATTTATGTTTTATTTGGTAAATTTAAAGTAAGAAAATATTTTATAATTTAAGAAACAATAGATAAATGTCACTAAGTATTTAATTGTATATTAAAAAACTCGGTGACAAAAAATAACCAACATGTCTGTAACTTCAAAGTGATTTCCCTAGTTCTCAAAAGGAATTATAATTGATTCGAATTTAGCCGATTTACAAATGAAGATATAAAGTTATAACATAATAACACGCTTTACATTTTTCTTGCTTTGAGTGATGGCCTTGACGAATGAAATTTAACACGATAATTGTTTATCATTATAATTATACATTGAATATTTTGTTTATGATTTAATTTAATTTAATAATAACAGAGACTGGTGGTGTAGGATGGAAGAAGTGATAAACCAATATATCAGATTATTTCAATTGAGAATTTTCGAAAGATTTACAAACCATGTGATGTATGATTTATATATTTTATATGATTTATAGAAAGGATATGTTGTTGACACGAGATATTTTTGAAATTTATGAATAATATTTTTAAAATCTTAGAGGAGGAGATGTTGCCATATGGCATTATTTGAAGTATTTTATTATAAGCTAGCTTATAAACCCGTGTATTACACGGTCAACTATAAAAAAATAGATTGACTATTATATTAATTTATAGGTGCTACAAACCCATGTATCATATAGGTCGGATATCGAAAAGGATGTAAATCATAAACTTCTATATAATCTTTATTACACGGTTAAAAAGTCATAATATTATAATTTTATACATACATAATTCATGAATTTTATCACAAGGGTTGAGAAAATATACATTATGATATTATAAAAATGTGATTTACGATTAATAAATGTAATAATATTATTATCTTATCACACAGTTGAATATAGAGTTAATTACATAGTTAGTCCCTGTGGTTTGCACAAAATAACATACTTAGGTACTAATAGTTTAAAATCACCTTCTAGAGTATTAACTTTTCATTTTGTAACGTTTGGAGGTATTAACTTCTAGGGTAGTAACATAGGTAGTCCATGTGGTTTGCACAAAATAACATACTTAGGTACTAACAGAATGTGATTTTAAGCCTACAAATAACCTTAATACCCCCAAACGTTACAAAATGAGAAGTTAATACCCTAGAATGTGATTTTAAACTATTAGTACCTAAGTATGTTACTTTGTGCAAACCACATGGACTTACTATGTAATTAACTCGTTGAATATATGTATTGTTATGGATATGTCATTTGTTTCATAAATTATATTAGTATTTAAATTTCTCGTCTGATAAATCCAATTGTTTTTTTTTTGTTTATAAGATTTGTGCGGAGTTGGTATATGATAAGCTAAAATTATAATAATATATTTATTATTATATAATATATATGTTATGATATTTATTTTCTAGTATTATGAAGTTTGATAACTTTTTAGAGTAAAAATGATATATACAATATTAAAATTCATTAAAACAAAAGTGTGTTTTTATATCTTTCTAAAAAGTTAGATATTATAACTTGTAACTTGTTAAAAAATAATTGAGTAAAATGCACGGATGGTCCCTGTGGTTTGGTGAAATTTCACCTTTAGTCCTCAACTTTTTAGAATTACACTCTTAGTCCCTGTGGTTTGACAAGTTGTTACTCGGATAGTCCTTAAAGCGGATGAAGGTTACTCGGATAGTCCCTGTGGTTTGACAAGTTGTTACTCGGATAGTCCTTGTCATTTCACACACACTTAACTAGAAAAACTAACCTCCATCCGCTTTGGGGACTATCCGAGTAACAACTTATCAAACCACAGGGACTAAGAGTGTAATTTTAAAAAGTTGGGGACTAAAGGTGAAATTTCACCAAACCACAGGGACTATCCGTGCAATTTACTCAAAATAATTATAGTATAGGTGAAACAAATTGTTATAAAGAAAAATAATTAAATTAACATCCATTTGGTTGTTGATACATGTTGAAGTCCAGTCCACCGACCCAAAATTGGGTCAAGACAAGTTTTTTTTAATAGTTTATATTATAAATAATAATAATAATAATTAGGATAAGTATCAAAATATGTTTTTAAATAAAATAATTGTAAATTATGATGATGAAGGAGAAAATAACACGTAGCATTTAATGGTGTCTTTTATTAGTATTTAGATTAAATTGTGTTAATTTATTTTATTTTTCTTCAAATTTTAAAGAAATTGACATTTGTCTGTTATGACTTATGAGTGTTAATTTTTTAGTTACATGAGTTATTTTATTTGGGTTCATAACCTAGTGTAGAAAATATACCAAGGAATGAGATAAGATTAAAGCCAAAAGGTGCCCATGCTAATCATGTGTGCGACTTTATCCATGTGACTCGTCCCCACAAATAATGCAACTTGTCACACCAAGCTGCGTAAAAGGTTTGTAAGTTATGCATACAACAAAATTTATTTCATTGATAATAAAAAAGTACACTAAAAGTCTTCATTTTTCATTTATTTCTTTTGCCACGTATTTTAAACCGAAATTACGATGATACCTATGAATTACTTTTTTTTTTGAAGGGTGACTTTCTATGTACGTGACTCAGTGTCACCGGGTTCTTGTCAAAGACAATCCCCCGTCAGCTCCGCCCTCCGGACGCGATGTTCGATTGGGCCCCGGCCGTCTCGTAAGCTGACCTTCGCCCGGAAACCATACTGCCCCCACACGGGTAAAACCGCTGGGGTAACAGCTGGGTAAAACCGGGTTGCCCTCAAGACCGCACCATGCCTCGGTAGGAACGATCCATCATTGGGACGTCCTCCCCCCGAAATGCCGCAGCCGGGTTTCGAACTTGTGACCTCCCAAAGGAAGACACAAGCCCACCACATGGGACCAACTGGGCTGGGGAGAGGATATACCTATGAATTACTTAATCATTTTATCACATTTTTAACATGTGTATTTATTAACCAACAAAATGTCAAAAAGGGTGGGTTATGCTAGGCTCATTATCACCACTCATCCCTTCATGTCATCAATAAAAAAGTAAAAAAAAAAAAAAGAAAAATAAAAATCTACGAACCTATAGTTAATAACATTGATTGTTTATAAATACGAATACAAATGTCAACAAATACAAAAACTCGTTAATTTATGTTTGACATAATCTATCACTTTTCCACACATAAAAAATTGTAAACATCATCGTCACATCAGTTTTCATATCCCATCATATGATGAAGAACTTGGCTTCACATGATTTCACACGATGAAAGAAACGGGGTCGACCCATGAGAAAAGCCACGACGTGGATCACAAATACCTGGTGTGGTGTTCCACGCGAGGTGACGACTCCAAGTCACCTTCTCGGGTGAGAAAAAGGGGTAGGTTGAATGGTCTATAATCCTTAAAAAAATATGTTAAATGTGAAATTACGATTTTACCTCCTCACTTAAAATATATTTAAAAAGAAAAAATAAACATGTAAATTCATTACCCGACCACACATATCTTTGGTTTTCTTCCATCTTGCTTCTCGTTTTCGTCAAAAACCACTACAAACAACCAAGACAACATCGCAAACCGCCTTCCGCAGTCTTTGAGCATGCCACCAACAACAACCAACTCCACCCTTATCAGTAAGACAGTAACCATGAGTTATATCAATACAATTGCGTTGTTACATAAGCAATTAAACACGATTCAAAGAAGAATACATTTGTGGTTGCAAGAAAGGTGGTGAGTGTCAGAAAAGGGCAGTCAAGATTATAGTCACTATTAAAACACCGTAGGTCATGACTCGTGTGACTCGTAAGTAGATCACAATAATCACTTATAGTTAAAAAACAAAGCAACACAAATCGTTAAAATATGAATTACATAACAAAAAATTCCTATGGGATATCTCTCAAAATGTGTTTCAACTTACAACTAAACTATAAAACTCCATATGCTTAAAATAATTATTGAAAAATTTAAACCTACAAAAGAATCTTACAAGTTAAATCAAACTCATTCATTCAAACATGGCTTCATTGACAAAACTCAAAAAGTAATAAATATCGCAACTAAAACCATCCTTTTCTGCCCAAAAAAAGGCATCTTTGTCCTTTTCCAAATCTTCCCGGGAGATCTCATTCTTATTATTATTATTATATTATTATTTATTAATTAATATTAATACAACTGCACCTTCTTCCACCTTCATCACCATCATCTTCATCTTCTTCATCATCATCTTCATACATTTCAAAACCCTAACCCTAACTCCTTCAACGCTTCAATGTCATCTCTCTGCGATTTCTGCAACCACCGATCAGCAGTCCTTTACTGCAAAGCCGATTCAGCTAAGCTCTGTTTGTTCTGCGACGCCGCCGTACACTCTGCCAATGCCTTATCTCTCAAGCATTTCCGATCTCAGATCTGCGATAACTGCAGCTCCGACGCCGTCGCCGTCGCTTGTTCCACCGATAACCTCCTCCTCTGCACCGCCTGCGACCACGACTTCCACGGCGACTCCTCAATTTCCACTTTCCACAACCGTTTCACCGTCGATGAGATCTCCGGTTGCCCTAGCGTCACCGAACTCGCTTTCGTTTGGGGATTTAGCTTGAAACCGTTAGTATCCGAGTCTTCTAACGGTAATTCGTGTCAAAATAAGCATTCTGTTACGAATTTTGTTCAGGATTTACCGGCTATACGTGATGAGATTGAAACTCGTTGTTATGATGAGGTACCGAGTGTAGAGTGGAAATCACGAGGTTTAGGTTGTGGTGTGCATAAGAAGGTTTTGTATAAGCAGTTGTTGGAGCTTGCGAAGGAGCGGTTTGATGGAGAAGGAGGTGAATTAGGGCCGCAGACTCCGAGTGGATGCGGTCAGCCGGAGGTATCGGAAGGTTTTGAGTTTGAGGAACAGGAGGAGGATTTGTTGCATCAGCAAACTCCTTTGACGTATTTGTTGTTGCCGAATCAGAATTGTTCGAATTCGAAAGGGAATGGGGTTACTGAGTTCAGTAATGTGTGGAGTTATAGTCCTAAACGGCATACGAGTCAGGTTGGAATTGAATTACTTGATAAAACTTGATGCTGTCGTTTTTGCTTTATTTGTGTAACACTTTGTGCGTAGTTGTTTTAAGTTTTAGGTTGTCGTTAAGACTAGTTAATTAAGGAATGGCTGAAATTGTATATTACCAATATCTCATATTTCGAATGTTTGTGCTCTAGAAACGAATTTTGCTAGCAAATAGTTTCAGAGTCCAATCAAAGCTACTTGTTTGTAACATGTTTTGCACGGTTGAAAATCAATCACCAAGAGTGAGAACCATTCTTATTTGTTAAGCTGCCTAGGCGAGCGGCTCTTGCGCCTTTGACCGCTATGATCTTACCCTTTGTTTTAAATAAAATGTAAAGTAATTCGGAGTCCTAATGCAAATAAGAATGGTCTGTCATTTTAAGTTGTATGTCTTGTATTAGACTTAGACTGCATGAAGTATACTGATGTCCGAATGTTCATGATTGTTGCCATTGTATTCATATTATCATGAAGTTTTATGTAACTAAAAGCATTGTCTTTCTTGTCATATTGACTTGCAGATATGGGATTTCAATTTAGGAAGATCAAGATCTGCTGAGGCAAGATGTGATAATCTTGGATTCGCAATGAACAACTGTACTGACCTTGTTGAGGATGCTTCTTTCACAACAATGGAAGTGTTAAAAGAAATGGAGGCCATAAACATACCCATTGCCACAAATCCATCACAGAATGTAAGTATATGTTGCCCTATTTGGTATATCGGTGTTACATTTATATATTTGCATTTATGACCCAAGATACATTCAAACTTTTGTTTGAATCCTGCTTGCTTTCACGGGAGATTATGCAAGCACAACTTTTATCTTTAGAGATCAGCCGCCAATTAATACATCCATTATAAATTAGAAATATGCTATTAGGTGTATATTATAACATCGTGAAAGCAGGTCGGTTATTGACAACAACAACAACCATACCCACAAATAGCAAAGCTACTTATAGGGTCTGGGGAGGGTGGGATGTAGACAGGCCTTGCCTCCATCCCTAAGGATAGAGAGGCTGCTCCCAGAGAGACCCCCGGCTCCAAAACAAACAACATACCAACGCACCAAGTCAAATAATACAAAAATAAGAAGTCAGAGAGTATACCAACACACAACATACCAAGAAAGTGATCAGAGAGTGGCACAATATAATGTAAAACATGTATAATAGCATACAACATCATATGGGTATAACACACAAGAAGGTAGCTAACAGTTTTGCATCGCTGGCACCCTTTTGGCTTCTTCTATAAGAGAGAATTTATAAAAGGGATTTTATTTGAACATTCAACCATTTTGTTTCCAAAAGTCTGAATCATTGACTGTAGAAAATTGACTTAAATATAGAGAAAATAGAAAATAAGGCCCTGTTCATATATACGCTTGTCTCTTAGGTGCTGTTTGTTTTTTCTGAAAAGCTCTACGCAGGCTCTTCTGTCTGCGCCGCGCAGACCACACGCAGACATTGCCACGCACAGACTGTTTGTTTTTCCTGAAGACGTTTCATTAAAAAACGTCTACGCGAGCTCTTCTTGGTGCAGACTAGGCACAACCACTTCTAAGATCTTCTAAGGTCTGTAGAGGGTTCAACACCACCACTCACCACCACCACCACCACAGTCTCCACCACCGTCCACCACCCAGTCACCCACTACCGTCCATCACCACCACCACCACTACCACCGTCCACCACCACCCACCACCGTCCATCACCACCACCGTCTACCACCATCACCGTCCAGCACCACCACCACCCACCACCACCGTCTGTACACCACCACCAGTTTATTTTAGAAGTTTGCGTACGTTAAAAAACAAACAACCTTCTTCTTGCAGACTGCAGAGGTTTGGTCCACATCTTCTTCTATAGATGTCTGCAGATGTGGTCCGCAGACTGCAGACATTTTACCTCTTAAAAAACAAACAACACCCTAGTGTTTACTACTCTATGGACCCGTCCATCACAACCCAATTATTACGTCTTAATGGTTGTAATCATTCAGAAGTAAGGATTGACTGTTGAACGTTGACTTACATGTAGGGAAGATAGAAAACAGGGCCCTGTTCATGTATACACTTGTCTCTTATTATTTACTTCTCGATGGACCCGTTCACACAACCCAATTATTATGGCGTAATAGTTATAACCATACAGATGTAATGGATTGACTGTTGAATGTTGACTTAAATATAGAGAAGATAGAAAATATGGCGCTGTTCATGTATACATTTGTCTCTTATTGATTACTAATCCAAGGACCCATCCATCACAACCTAATTATTATCTCATTAGGGTTATAATCATTCAGATGTACGTAAGACGCAAATTAGTTCTTTTTTAGACAACTAAGAGGATGCTTCTGCCTATTTACAATGATCATCATGTGAGTTAAGATTCACTATATGGCATATGCCATACAAACTAATAATCCTTGGCTCAATAAATAATGTAAACTTGCATGAAAATGACTTTCAAGTTTCAACCTATTAAAAACACTAATGATAACAAATGCTACATAACAGCTTTAATTGACCAAAAAAAAAGAGAAACACGGTATTGCTGTTTGGTATTGTAGATGACAGTGTTGGACCGTTTCGCATAATACCCGAACCCGAGCTAATGGGTCGGGCCAAACGTGAACGTCTCTAAAGGAGCAGGGGTGTTTAATGTTAATCTTAATTGAAGATAATTATAAGAGTTAGAGATAATTATCTAATTCCTTATTTTAGTTAGATATAGAAAAGGATGTTTATGTTTAACTAGAATTAGGATTATGTTTCAATTAGGATTTCTACCACTATATAACCAATCCAGCTGGGATTATTGTGGTTATGAGTGATATTCAGTTTTGAGCCTATTTTCTGAATAAAGGAGAGCTAATTCCTAAAACTCGTGTGTTTAATTAATCGATTGGGACTTGAATTGGTATCAGAGCCAGTTCAACATCCCAACGACTGTGTTTGTACCTTCGACATCAACTGAATCGGAGGAAAACAAACCTGTTTTTCGTCGTCAAAGGAACCGATGGGAAGAACACCGGCGGCGGCAAGAGGCAGCAACCGGCGACACTGTTAATTAGGGTTTTCTGGCGTAGAAGGTACCGACAAGGGAACTCCAGCGGTGACAGAAGGTATCGCAACCAACAGCGGCAGTAGACATCGAAGGCTTTAATTAAACGATTGGAGTGTGAAAGTTTATTGCAGCAGAGTTGTTCTTGGAAGAGAAGATCTGCGTGAAAGAGAACATCGTAGGTCGTAAAGCTTTTCACAAAGAAGGCTTGTGTTTTAGAAGCAGGTCACGTGGGCTTTTTTTTTAGTAATTCAGTGGGTTTTCTTTTTTTGGAAGTTTGGAACAAGCAGCTAAGGGGTTCGGTTCTGAGAGCAGTATTCAGAACCAACTAAGCTGTTGAATACAAAGGACTGGATCAGCGTCCCTTAACTCCTCATACAAAACTAACTACCACTATTTTTAAATGGCCATAACTTCTTCGTACGTTAATATTATTCAAAAAAAATTACACCATAAAACCGAGCATTTTATTCTCTTTAAACGGCCATAACTTCTTCGTACGTTATATTATTCTAAAAAAATTACACTATAAAACCGAGCATTTTATTCTCTTTAATTTGATGATAGTATAGCTATAGTTTTTTTAATTAAAAAAATTGATATGTTACGTGAGCAACAATGTCTAGGAGTGAGCAATAACAAAATCGTTAACTGAAAACAGATGAAACCGAACCGAAATCAACCAAAAAACTGAATTAACTGAAAACCGATTAGCCAAAAACTGATTAGTTGAAAACCGAATTAACCAAAAACCGGTTATAAGTTTTTTGTAGCCCCGTTTAACCAAAATTAACCGAACCGATTATTCATAAATTTATATATTTCTAGCTTTTATACCCCCTCATGTATTTCATATTTTATACCTCCATTTCATGTATTTACACCTCAATTTCATGCATTTCTAAGCAAAAGTTTTAGCCAAAGTTTGGTTTTGGCTATTAACTGAAACTAAGCGAACCGAATAAAGAACCATCAATCTAACCGAATAAACCGAACTGATTAACCGAAAACTGATTGGTTAATAAACAAGACTAACCCATGACTTCGCTTATGACGTATATCCAACCAGAATAATGCTACAATAAATATTATACGAATAAGAAAACTATCGGAAACGAGTACCGCAATGCAAAGTGTCGCCCCTGCCGCATCGCGCGGGCACCCTGCTAATATACAAAAATGTTTTTCGGGTCAACTCAATCTGAGAAAAAACATATATATAAAAAAAGATCCCTCATTAAATACAACATTTCCCTTTTAGACTCTTAGTTGCTATTTATTTGAGGTGTAAGTTTAAAAATTAACCGAGAGCCATTCGTAGTAACAAGACTTGCATTCTTTCAACAGAGATGCTATATGCATCACAAAAAAATGATGCGATTTGCGAAGTTGAATTAGTTATTAAAACAATCATAGATTGTAAAAAACTAAATTAGTTCACTTGTTTGGGTTTGATAGGGTTTGTTGGAAGCAAAATAATTCTTAGTTAGGAGTAAAATTAATCATAAATTAGTTGTTAACCACTTAACCATAACTCCAAGGGTTGTGTTTAACAAATTTCAAAAAGTAAAAATAATAAAATAATTGTATGTTTCATATTTATGTTAATCATCTCCCTTGTATTGTACCCACATAAAAGTATAGATTAGGACGCTCTAACTCAGCAAATCGACCTTGTGTCATGAACTTTATTTATTTATTTATTTTAAGTACTGGTGGTTAAATAAAAACATGCAGATATCTGGTTGCGGATCAACAATGGAGAGTGACAACAGACAAATTACTGGACCATCATCAGAAACAAAAATGATGGAAATCAACGGATGTGATTCGATCATGGATGGTAAGATGATAGACAGGTTTCTAGCAACTAGTCAAGGAATAGAAATACCAACAACAACAAAAATGGATGCTCAGCAGTTCGCACAGAACAGATCCAATGCAATGCTACGCTACAAGGAGAAGAAGAAAACACGGAGGTATTTTTAAGTAGTTTAATAACTTTAGCCCGTTTATGAGTAAACCGGTCGGTTCTGTTCAATGTTCATGTGTCTGCAAATGGTCAGTTGGGTAAATTTAATAGTTTTGACCCTAAGGTATATGTAATTAAAAATAAAGTACACAGATGGTCCTTGTGTTTTAGCAAAAAAATGGATTTAGTCCCTAGTTTTCCAAGAGTACACAGACGGTCCCTGTGGTTTGTACTTTGTAACGCATTTAGTCCCCAGCCAACAAATCTAAAGGTTTTAGCATGTCCAAGTTAGGTACTAAATGCGTTACAAAGTGCAAACCACGGGGACCATCAATGTATTTTTGGAAAAAAAAACTAGGGACTAAATGCGTTACAAAGTGCAAATCACATGGACCATTACTTTTAGAAAGCTAAGGACCAAATCCAAAATTTTGGTAGACTATAGGGGACCATTCGTGTACTTTACTCTATAATTAATTTAATAATTTCGATCCGTTTACTCATAAACGGGTTGATTATGCTCATATGTCTGCCATGGGTCAAACGGGTAAATTTAATAATTTCGATATTTTTTTAAAATCTAATAATTTTTACCCGTTTATGAGTAAACGGGTCGATTCTGCTCATACGCCTAACACAATGGGTTAAACTAGTAAATTGTAAAGACACCTAAAATTAGTTTTAATACTTTTATAATAAGGGATATGCTGTTTATATAACGGAAGAAACGTAAAGAAAAACAGTGTTTGTGAGTCAGCCAGACCCGACTCATGGTGAGAAAGCGATCCGTTAACCAACGTCTGACTTGTAATAACTGTCAACAGGTACGAGAAGTGCATCCGTTACGAGTCCCGAAAAGCAAGGGCAGATACTAGAAAACGAGTAAAAGGCCGGTTTGTGAAGACAATCCAATGAACGACAAATAAAAGTTTTATTTATTAATTTGTGGTCAACGCCGCTAGCTTGATAAAAAGTGACTATTTGATAAAAAGGTCGCTTGTAATGGTGAGTCAACGAGATTGATTTATTTCTTGAAGGTGCCAAAAGGTGTGTCCGACCGACGAGATGCAATGAGACCTGGGATCCTCGTCCTGTCAACATCTGCCACGAAGCAAATATACATCGTAACTTGGACAACCTTGAACCTAGAGACTTTTTATTAGTGGTCTTTTCACAATATGGAAATTTATTATGGCATACAATAATAAATAAATGTTTATTATATCAGATGCATTGCACACCAGCAGTTATATTTTGGTGCACTGAATCAATTCATATTTGAATACAAGCTAATCTTTCAAGTTTCAACTCATATGGATGTTATGATAGACGAGTTGATGTTGGCTTGACTTGACTTGAACTTACTCGTTTAACAACCCATTACTTTTGGTGAGATACGATCTAATCTAATATCTTGTTACAAAAGGATTTTTGGTGGAGATAGTAACCTATACTTTTTTTTAACACATAATTAGTTAACTTTTTACATGATTACATCTTTTTAACCTGTTAAGGGTAAATGGAGTGGCATCGGTTTCATGCGGTAAACTTGGTTTGCCTATCGGGAACACCACTGCCAACATAAGTTTACCGATCAAAGCTAAAGGATTTCGGTGAACCTTCACCGAATCGGGGAGAGGGAGGGAAGGGGAGAGAGAGAGGGGTGTGTGGTGGGGTCCATGCATTCTCAACCAATCATACATTTTTCCTTTTTTTTAATAGTTTACCTATTCTAAAGTGTCTAACCATCGCCAACATTTTTTAACAATAGGTAAACAAAATAGGTAAAATGACGTAACACTGTTTGATTGGTCGATTTGAGAGTTTACCTATTGAAAGTGTTTACCACTCCCCATACCCTAAGGTTAACAATAGTTGTGGATCAAACAACCTCTTCGCATATCTTAAGGATAGTCAGGACCACCGTTCTTTTCCGTCTACCATTGACTTTCCCATTTGCCTACATGGACCAATAGTATGTTGGTACCTATCACCACATTTGGGGCCCCCTAGGCTTGTTATTCGGTGCGTATGTGCAATTCCTCAACCACATCTTCCATCCTTATCGGTGTAACTAAGCCTAGTCCTTTACGAACTATTTGAGATTGGCTTGCTAAAAGCCCAAATAAAGCCAAGTTTAAATGAACCTGAACCTATATTGAAGCTCATCTAACAAACAAACTAGAACCTAATCTTTATATATCGAGCTTGATTAAACTCGTAAACATATCATTTATATAGTTTTTTAGATAACTTTTATTTACCATATTAAATATATATGCTTACATAACATAACTGTTATTATAAAAAAATAATAATAATAAATATAGACATATATAATTATATAGTGAAAGTATATTGTACATTTTGCCTTAACGTACGAACGTATGTTATGGCAAGTTCGCACTTTATAACCCCAGAAAGGAAATCTCGCATGTTGTAAAAAACCAAAGATCGCATGTTAAAAAAATTCGCATGTTAAAAAAATCACATGTTGAAAAAACTAAAACCGCATGTTCAAAAAAATCGCTTGTTGATACTGTATCTCGTACGCATCATACGTTAAGGCAATTTGTGTCCGACCTCCGGTAATATTTTACTATTTTAAACAAGATGTTGGAGAAGAATAAGAAGATGAAAGTAGCTAGTTTTACCAAGTTGAAAATATAAGAATGGCCCACCTGTTCCTTGTTATGCGGTCATATTCACATGCACATGCACATGCCAATTGTATCGCCATGAATGAGATCACAAAGAGATCTGAGCTCACACTCTTTCCCCAATTATGCGGTCAATATACACCTTCAATTTGCACGAATGCCATGTGACTCCAAGCCCAAGAAGCTTCCTTACCACCACTGCAAATTCATTCTTCTTCTTCTATATTACCATCATTTCACCAGAAACACACACACTGTTTCTTCCAACTGTTCTAACTCATTTTGTTAAATCTCAGTGGATCGTTACAGCAAGGCCACTCTGCTACTTACAATATATCTGTATGTGTTGCATTATGTGCATACAATATTAACAAGTTCCAAGCAAGATGGGGTGTGCAGTTTCTGTGTACAGAGTAGGAGGTAATAAGAAGCAGATGAAGATCCCTGTGGTAACCGTGTTTGTACCTTCAGTTCGTGTTCCTGTTAACTCTAGTTTTCAAAAATCGCTTAAGGGCGTTGTTCCTAAGGAGCTTATTGATCGTCTCACCTCTTTTCGGAATCAAATAGCTCTCCTCACTCAACAAACTGGTTTGTTTTCTTGTTTTCTTGTTTCGTTTCCCCTAATTTCGACTGGTTTGTTCTATTTTATGGATCTGTGATTTTGAAAATTATTGCAGATGTTTCAGCTGCTCCTGAAGTGCTACGCGCATTGGAGGAATACTTATCGCTCTTAGTTGGTCTCACCGATCAAGGTTTTATTCGATTCGTTAATCATTTAAGTTTTCGTGTTTATCCGAATTTGATTGAATGATGAGAGAATTAAAAAGATAATGGTGAATGATATTTTTTTATATATAATAACTCCTACTAATATCTTATAGATATTACAACTAGATAATTATATAAGTAAGCCAATGGCGGACCCAGAAATTATTTTCAAGGGGTGCGGCCGCCCACCCTGGCCAAAGGCTAGGTCCGCCCATGAAGTAAACATATAAATATAGCAAAATGTAGCTTGAAACAAATTGTTGTAAATCAAGTAGATGAGAAACCTTGGTTTAGGGTATCATTCTTCTTTGTTCTTTTCCTTCGGATTATTCTTCTGTTCGCGTTTAAATTGATTCTTGTAGATCATTGCTGCATTTGTTGTTCGGTTTTTAAGATTCATAAAAAGTATTCAAACATTAGAGCATAATGATTTGGTTCTTAGGAGCAATGATGCTCTGATACCATGAAAGAATAACGAGAGATAATTGAAAAAATATTGATGAATGATATTTTTTGCATATAGAATAACTTCTACGAAACCAAGTAATCATAATGTAATCATTTACAGATATATATATCCAATAGTTTTGACTTTGTGTCTACTTTGATTGTTAGAATTTGGATTCCGAGAGCTGATTGAATTCAAATGGAAAAGTTTAGACGATGGACGACAAGTGAGAATTCTATATATTTATCAACTCATGCTGTTTATGGAGATTAATTTTGTATATTGTAACCTAATCTTAAATTTGATGAACAGGACATAAGTGTTGCTGACTCGTGGTTTGAATTACTATCCGTTGTTCATATGATGGCTATGTTGACATTAATGGAGGCAAATTCAAAACTGATTCCAGATCAAACTGTTTCTAGCGAAACAGTTGAATCTACAGGTGTTATACTGTCATATATCACCAATATCTTACATTAAATTAATTAAATATCCACTGATCTGTTAATTTTTTAATTACAGATGACATTGGGTCTGCGGTTGACTTATTGGTGAAGGCAGCTGGGTACCTGCAATTCTGTCTTCGCGAAATTCTTGTCCAAATTCCACCTCATATAAAGTATGTTAATATTTTTGATAAACCATAGATCCTGTTGACAGACCAAATTATTTAAATTCGTATCGAACTTTATTATTAGGATGAAGCTGCCTGTAGATTTGCAGGAGAATGTACTCGAGGCTACTTACATTCAGGCACTAGGACAGGTATGTATGTTTGTTGTTGGAATCTTGTAGTGAATAGCGTATTATTCACTTATAGTATACCGATAAATTAAGTAAA
Organism: Helianthus tuberosus; assembly: GCA_030545235.1. Taxonomy (NCBI): domain Eukaryota; kingdom Viridiplantae; phylum Streptophyta; class Magnoliopsida; order Asterales; family Asteraceae; genus Helianthus; species Helianthus tuberosus. The sequence continues at coordinate 68,906,081 of CM060440.1, forward strand.
TGGCGTTCAGGATTCCTTTAGACATAATAACATGAAATGGGTTGAAAGGGTCAAACGGGTCAAAAGTCACCCAAAGTGTTCTCACATGTTTTAAAAGTCATAATCACTCTAAAGAATAATATAGTTTTATCTAATACATTAATTATTTATAAAGTTGAAAGAAAATCTAAAGTGTTGGTGGGTCGCGTTGCCGTAAAAAGTTACCCATTTTGACCCGTTACCTCTGTCATTTTGACACCTCTAACTCGCTCTATCATGGTAATAACTCATCAACAGTATATTTGAAACATGCTCATACCGTATCGGATGACTTTCAGGGAACAGAAATGCAGCTTGCTTCAGCTGTCGAATGTAAAAACGCCACTTTATCTGTTAAAAGAAGACTAGCATGCGAGCAATTAAGTTATTTCAGTCAGGTACTTACTTTACCTTTTCCCACCATTAACAACATCTAAATCTTCTCAGCCAACGCTTAATACCCCCCCCCCCCCCCCCCCCCAATGCAGGCCCACTATTGCTTGTCAACGTGTGACAACCTTAACGGATACGGAAAGAAACATCTTTCGTTTATCAAATGGAAGTTTCTTGAAGCAAAGGTTTGCATTGCAAATTTATTATATTCATATAACCATTTCGTATGCCAACATGTTTAAACCCGAGCCGTTGTTTGACACGTGTAATCAGGCTGCAGCATACTATTACCACGGTCTGATCACCGACAAGGGTACTGAACCATCCTGCCACATCACCGCAGTGTGTTGTTTTCTTGCGGCTGAAGAAATCCTAACAGAGAGCAAGAAGGCATGTTTAAACTTTTGCTTAACAGCTCCCATAACAAGGTTAGAGTCATAAAAATTTTTTTTTTTTTTTGCATGAAGTGATTAATATTTGATTATTTATAAGTTTTAGTCTAATTTTTGTTTTTTTTTTACTTTGGTGATTATATGAAGGGCTCCCATTGCATGGGGTGCAATGAAGCATTTGAATAAGAAAATTCCGGAAACCGCAGCTAAAAAGTCCCAAATGTACGCCTACCTTTTAGAGGAAGAAAAGTAAGCAATCAAAATCATTTCGGTTGGTGATAGTTTTGAACTTTTGATCCATTTACTTATGATTGTGTGGGTGGGTTCGCGCTGTATTTTATTAAATTTTTTCTATGTGTTTAGCAAGTAAAAAAACTAGCTTAAAAGGAAAAGGTCAACACACCAAACAGGTCAAATGAGTCGAAAGTCACCCAAAGTAATTTTTAATTCATAAAGCGTCTTAAATTTTTTATTCAAAAAAGTAAGTAATGTTATTGAAAATATAACTTTTGTAATCAATATTTACACACTAAGCTTCTAAAAAAATTATTTGGGCAAAAATATGTTTTGGGTCAACCCGACCTGTTACCAAAATATATTTTTTGACATGTTACCCTATGTGCCTATAATGGGATCGGCGATTGATGCAGGAGTCTAGACGTGTTGCCGGAACTGCCTGAGTTTGAGTTGTCATTAAAAGCGGACGAATTTCAAATGCCGGATAAAGATGCAGCATGGGAGAATGAAAAATGGAAAATCCCTAGTCAAACACTTAAAACAGATGATGAAGAAGATGATAAATGAAGCTATGAAACGGTACCATTGGTTGATTTTACATGAGTATGCAAATTTCTGTGTATAGAAGGAGGATGTTGTGTTGTGTGTATGATTCATATGGGCTTTAATGCAATGGGCCTGCTTTATCCGGTTTTGGCCCAATTAACCAAAGTGTACGTCCCTACTTGAAATTGAATTTTTGCAGTTTGAAACCAAATAAATATGCTTCACTATTGCAATTTGATGTTGTATTGGAATAAAGAATAACAATAAATCAAATAATTTTGTCTTAAAAATATCCGACTGAATTTTCGGAAGCCTCATCGAAATATCAACCTTAGTGATCTTAAAATCGATCTAACTAGTGGACTAGTAAGAAGGCCGATTCGATGACCGATCCAGTTATGAAAACATTGACTCTACCATATATAAACAAAGTATGAATTTCATATAAAATGGAAATGGTATGAATGCATACAGCTTCCTTGTGATTAATGAAACACATTTCCCAATTGCAACGGGTACAATTATCTAAGATAGGATTTGAAGGGGTGGGGGTTGGATTCAGTCAGTCGATATGGAAGGTTGGGACATGAGAATCCAAACCGCCATGAGTGGCTTGATACATTAGCCGAGTTATTATATTCCTGTAGGGATCCTCTTCTCTTCTCTTTAGCAAGTAAGCAAGGCATTTTTCAACCTCACATTTCACTTGCAAATACGCTTCTTCGGCTTTATCCCTCTTTCTTAGTTCATGTTTCATCCCTTACAAAATTTAACACCACAAAAATCTACTGTAAATATTATATCGCATGAAATATTAGAGAGAATATATTAGTTAGAGTTTTAATCATTTATATGGTAACATAGGCTTAAGTTCTTGTTTTGTGTCATGAAATATGTGCATATATACCTTGTGTTTCAATGGGCTTTCCGAATAAGAAATAGTATCGCCCAGGAACTTTTGCTAGCAATCCAGGCACGTGCATGTCTTGATTGGCGAATTCTGCTTCGGCATCAGTCCTATCACCACATGCCTTTAATTCACAAACTAAAAGTTCCATGTTGCTAAAATAAAACCAACCTACACTACATACCTCAGATTTATCGACTGGTTTGTTAACATATCGATGTAAGCCTTCAAGAACGGAATCTTCATTTGATCATCATAATCAAATACCAACTGATGAAGTAGGTACAAGAAAAGCAAGTAACTGCGAGTTATAATTTTTTTTTCTGCTAAGAATATGATGTTGTAATTAAGAATGAGAAGGTGTTAAACTCACTTGAGTAAAATCATCTTCACCAACGGCACCAAAAGGTACTATTTTAGCTCCAAATGTAGCAGCCAATCTAATGAACTCAGGTTGCTTAGGCCAGAATAACTTATACTCCTCACCCTAAATAGATTCAGACTTGATTGTAATTAGTTTTTGCGACCACATCTTGGAGACATACTTGATATACATATTATGATTCGGCATGCATAAAGTCATATGAGTAAATAATCACAAGTAGACTGAGATGAATGACGTTACGCACTTTTAAGATTATGAATGTGGAATACTGTCATCTAAGTAAATATCATTAAGTCTTACCTTTCTACGAAGGCCTTCGCGCACGCCTCCTGGATACAGGAGAACATGGGACTTCATTGAAAAGAGTTGGTACATATTAGATGCTGTGACAGGAACTGCACCCATAATTCGGAGAAAGTTATATCTTGCCAACTCAGGGACTTTTACTTGTTTAAACATATTTAATGCTATCGGATGTGCTAATGTTCGCACGTTTATATTTCGTTCGATTATAAAGTGACGTAGCATCGGAATCATTTCAAATCCTAGTATATTGTGGTGGCCAACAAACAAGACAGGCCCCTCAGCAGGGATTCCATCAAGACCCCTCACAATCTTCCCGGTTTCCAAAGTTGAGAGTAGCACAGGAGAAGCAGCCACATCTGTCCATCTGAAATAAGAAAACAAGCGTAAAATTCATTGTTCGGTGGAAAAGAGGCACTTCAAGAGTTCAAGTAGTTTTTTTTCCTGTGCGATAAGCGGTCTGCATTTTGTTGCCGCTTGTATCCGGTAACTTAACTCCATCCATTTTTCTGTTAACTTAAAGGGTATTTCAGTCAACATGCCTTAAGTACAATGTGTTAATCTAGAGATATATAACATAATTTTTTTATTTACTATATGCATAATAACTTAAGGCAAAGTGCCTGAAATGTCCTTTAAGTTAACAGAAAAAATGAATAGTCTTAGTGAGAGTTGAGTTCAAGTGACAACAAATTGCAAACCACAATGTTGCGCATGCGAAAAAAACGCTGCTTAAAGTGACAATTTTCACCAAACAACATGACGAAGAACAAATTTAATTCAAATAAACAAATGAGATATATGGTCTTTGAGGCTTATCCTATCCAAATAGTTATCAGAAGAAAAGAAACTGCATAATGGATTTAGTGGTTGAGATAGAGTGTTATGGAAGTTAGTTAAGTTACCTTAGAGAGTCAACACACTTTCTAATTGCAAGAGGGCTTGGTGGCAAGAGTTCTGCACGGTGATAATAACCGGCTTCCTTAATGACTGCTACCAGATCAATATCTTCATCCTGTTACATGTGCAAGCATGGTATTATAAGTAGTATTTTAAAGTTGAGTGACTAAAATATTGAAATCTGTGATGTATATTTTAAGAAAATGAAATAAACATTAGAATCATCCTACCAGGAACATGGCATGACCGCAATCATTAAATATACGCATTTGACATTTTGGAAGAATTCGACAAAGCCTTTGTCCTTCTACTAGATTAGGAAATAGCTGATCCTTCCCACTGTATAAATTATTAAGTACATTAGAACAACAAGTTCACATGTCATGTTATCCCATAGTATCAAGTCATAATGAAAACCCCGTAAGATTTCAGATCATATCGGATTAAACTAGAAAGGTTAAAAGAGGTGGGACCTTAAGAGTACGAGTGTCTGAGATGAAACGTTGCGAATGTGTGCGTTGGAGTACTCGCATGCAGATTCTACCATCTTCAGCTTCCAAAGAATTGTCTCAGCGTCAGCCAATCCCTGAGAATAGTAACAATCAAACTACTGCCTATAGATGGAAATCCGGATTTAAGGGGCAAATCATAAAATCCATTGGAGATACATTTAATGAGTTGTGCTTTAACATCCATCATGTGACTACTATCCCCTAACTTAATCTTTTATACTCTTTTTTTTAAACGATCGACAAAAGCACAATAATGGAAAAAGCCCACTGTGGTAAAACCCCTGGCTCAACCCAAATCATTTTTTGCTTCAGGTGAGACTCGGAGCCATGACCTCCACATCATGGGGCTGCCAATGCACCAGAAGTTCATTGGCATTTGGCAATCTATTTATACTCTAGACAGAAGAAAGTATATGCTACAAAATTTTATACCGAAAACAAAGTAACTTGTTATTTAATTAAATTCATACCGACATGTAGGAGAGCCATGCTGCAGCATCCTCAGAGAGATCTATGGCGGTTTGTTGAAAAGGAAGTCCTTTCTCTACGGTAGCCGTCATCATTCTTGAAGGCACACCTGCAGTTCATATAGTACAAACTGCTAATGTCAATTTAATCATATTATGTATAATGTGCATTATACTTATTAATTCCAATATGAACTGTCTGTTAAAGCTAGCTACTCCATGCATAGCTCGCTCCAATAGAACGATGACTACCAAAGCATTCAACAATATTATTTTGTTATTTAAAAAAAAGTATTACAGAATGATATAACCTGTCATTATGCTCAGCAGATAAGGAAAGCTAACACAAAGCTGATCAGGTATTGTCACACCCCGAATTCCACGTGTCACCGGTGGGCCCGGTGGGGAGTATCGTGACGTAGTTGATGTCGTCATAGTCAAACAACACAATATATATAAATGCACAGCGGAAGCAAAAGATAAATATATTACAATCCGTATGTAAAGTAATATCAAGTACTACAACGGAAAGTAAAGGATCCACAGGCGGATCTTTAAAACATAAACTTTATTCAACAGACTTTAGACGCCTAGAACTTGCAAGATTCCTTATTAACGTCCTGAGCAGCTTCCAGCCTATTACGTACTTGTACCTGTCACTTAGACTTTTGAAAATACGTCAGTTTTCACTGGTAAATACACTCAACCGACTCATTTGAAAAGAGTTTAAGAAAATTAATTTAGATGCTCTAGGCACAAAATATTTTGACACTTTGATTAAAATGCACAAGGCAAAATTAATCTTTTATACTTGGGACAAACTATATCTCATGTTATCAGTTTTACATAACTTGCTCTACATACGGGGCCCGGATCTATGCCGGTTCAAGATTAACCGACACACCAATATTCCCTTATTGGGTATACAAATATTTTAATAAAGCATGTAGCATCTGTCAGGTGTATGCCTACACCCCGCGCTAAAGTCGTGGCCATTGCAATTAATGAGTCAAGGATATCCAGGACATGGTCGCATTAACCCCCAATGTTTCAGTCAAGCAATACGAATTAAAAACAGGTTATTTGGATTTCCCGACTCATTGGTCTTCGAATCCCATACCTGACCATGCGGTATTTATATTACCGTATCCCAAGCCCGTAATAGGGAAAATAAGTTAAGAGTATTTACCTGAGCTAGCTCCTGTCTTAAATAGCAAGAATTTATTAACTCAGCCGTATTCACTTAAGTAAGCGTAGGTACAATTTACCGGAAGGCTCTAGTCTGGAATGATGGTATAAATAACCAATTAGAATGCTAACGGGTCTTTAATTAAGCCTAAGCTTAGACCGGCTAGTCTTAAAGAAAGATATGGTTCAAACGCATGATTAAGCGAAGACCGGAATAGAATGTGTTTTAGACCCGACAAGTTTGAAGACTTGTATAATATGGGTATTTCATACACATACTGGATTTTTGAAATAAAATGATAAGGTTAAACCCATTTCGGTTATTGTATGAAAACTAGCCTTGTAGGCTTAACCGTACGCTTATAAGCGAAGCCGGGTAACCGGATGAGTTATACACAAGTTTCATATGCCAATATGTTTAAAAATATGTTAAGATATCAGTAAGAAATCAACATGTATGTCCGTTATAGTTTTAAAACCGAATTAAGTCTCAAAAGGGCAATTTGGTCATTTTACGATGCATAAAGAGAGCTAGTGGGTAAACTGATGCCATGGTCATTATGTTTTTGTAAAAATACTTTATTTATGATGTTATATCAGTAGGGTGTCGAAAATATGTGTGGTTTATAGTTTAAAACCAAACTATGCCCCGAAAGGGCATTTTGGTAATTTCACACATAGTTTGGTGACTTATTTGGAAATCTGATTTAATATTTAAAAATTTTATAACTATCATATAACATCAGTGAATAAGGAGTTTTGCCATAAAAATCATGTTTATACCATTCTATATGCCGAAAGGGCATTTTGGTCATTTTAAAAATATACAAGAATGGTTTTTATGCAAAACTCAAATCATGACCAGATCTTGACATCAAAATAAATTTGAAATATTGTTAGATCAGTTTATAAACCACATGCATGCTCATACTTATTAAAAATTCTCATTTTAACATAAAAGGCATTTTAGGCATATTAACGAAACTTGTGTTAAACCTCAGATTCTGAATATGATCTTGTAGTATGACCACAGAGGGTCATACTACATAATATAAGGATCATAATATGATTTTGATTCAGCCCTTAAAGTCATTAAATCGGGTCAGATTTGAAAGTCAAAGGTTTGGTCAAACTGTTAGACTTTTTGAGTCAAACAAGCGATTACACCAAAGTGATTAGTTTGACATGTTCTTGTAACAATTACCAAGTTATTTAGGTGACAAAACATGATCTATGACCTCTGTTATATCAGATTTGATTAAAATAAGAATCTACCCAGTTTGACTTTTCTTGTTACTAACTTTGACTTAACAAATGGACCTGAATTTGTAGGAATCAATAAGAATGATTTTGATGGATCATTATTAGCATCAATACCATCAATTAACAAGATTCAACTGGACTTAGAACTGATCAATTCGTGATCAATTCTGGAAGTCAAACAAAAGTCAAGATATAGTGTTCTTGGCTAAATTAAATTATGAACAAGAATCAAAACATGAAGGAGCACTTACAATCACTGATTGAATGATCAAAGAACACCAAAAAGATCCAAGATGGTTGTGCAATTCGGATTGGGACCTGTTTGAGTATTGAAGTTGCAAGAAGTTCTAAGAATGAAGAACATAAGATGTTCTATAAGATCTTTGGATTGAATCTGATCAAAATAGGTGTTAAGAGGTTTGAGAAGTCTGTGGGCAAGTCCCTAGTTTTGATTAAAAACCATTTGCAAGGGTTTGGAAGTGTGCAACAGCTGTAACAAGCTGTTTTCAACAGTTTTGCACACCTGGGGGTCTGATGCGGCCCGCTTCAGGATTACCTGAAGCTAATGCGGGCCGCTTGAGGCTTCTGATCCACCAATAACTTTGCAAAATGGCAGAAATGGTCCCTGTTGGCCCTAAATGTCATTTCAAGCACGTTCAAGGCCCGTTAACCTCATATAAAGGCTCTAACATGAAGTTTAAACATAGGAGACATGAAACATGTTCAAAAACATGTCGGATGTCGGTCCGTTTGGCCGTACGGTCACGTTATGTGCCGAATTACGACGAAACACGGACGGACGCGAAAAACGACCCAAACGACGCGACGAAGGGAATTTTATCAAGGCGATTACTAAAATAAAATATTTTAGTGCTTACATAAATTTTTGGGTGTCCGCGGATATTCAGATTGTGAGATATGCGCGAAAATGCAAACTTGTGCGCTTTTTGACACTTTTAGTCCCTGAATGACATAAAAGTTTATTCTTGCGCACCGAACACCTCTAACCCTATATCTAAGCTATATAAAGATAAAATAGGGTATGTTTAACTTATGGACATATTCCGGAAGGTCCGTTACCATACGATTTGACCTACTTTTGCGGTTTTACGTAATTAGTCCTTTAATTGCGCATTGTGGCGCGAAATGTCATTTAATGTTATCCAAGCCTTCCATGGCCCATATTTATCCTTCCCAAGCATATACATACATGTTACTACGCTCCCGTTCGCTTAGCTGGTCGTCGAAGGGCGTAGATCCAAAAGTTGACGCTTTAGGCCCCTCTATTGCGCAAACTTGCGCATCTTATCATTTATTAGTATTGAAGCCTCATCTAATCCATATTAGGTATTCTTGGAAGTATTATTAATCATCATGATGCTTCGGGTTCGCTAAAAGGCCATTCAGAGGTATATTTAAACATATTGACACTTTTAGTCCCTCTAACTTGCAAAGTTGCGCGTAACTTTACTTATAGGCATAAAAACCTTAGATGGCCATTAGTTGGCATTCCCGAGAGTATAATTAAATATTATTAAGCTCCCGGTTTGTTAGAAGGTCACTCAGAGGTAAGAATTAACATGTTGACGCTTTTAACCCTTTGTTGCGCAAACTTTCAATTAATCACTCGAACGGCTACACTTGATTAACAAGTGGCTCATTTGTGAATATAAAACCATAAAAGGTTATTTAGAAACTTATTTTAGTTATGATAATACTTCCAGTCCTTTCATAATCAAAGTTTTCGATTTTTCGAAAAATTAGTCCCTTAGATTCAGTGTTTGACTTCATTAGGGTTTATTACACGTGTCAATACATCATTGGACGTGATTTTACGAGGTGTTACAGGTATCGCTTTCAGAACGGGAACCAAAGCCTGCAACTGAGACTTGCCGAAACTTGTAGCTTCATAAAACAAGTTGAGAATATGATATGATATTTAACAAATTGCTGCATGTACATTACATACCACAATACTATTAACAAAGAGGAAGGTGATAAACAAGCTTCTTAATTACCTGGATTAGCCAAAACTAAAACAAGATTGATATCCGGGGTACGGGCTGCAACAGCTAGTGCAAGGCATGCACCCATGGACTCACCCATTATATATATGGGCCTGTTAGGAAAACGATCACTTTCGGATCTAATTGTTGTTTCAACAAGCTTCACAAGATCTACTCCAAAAGGGTGAAAAGAGAATTTATTTAGCATATTGTTTCAACTAGAATAGGATAGACATTATGAAAAACATAATATGCACATTTAGACTATTTGGTAATACATTCAGTAATCATCGACATTTGTAATCCAGTGCAATCGTAAAGCTCTAAATGTTGGTTATCTTGTTCATTCTATTTTGTCTTTGACACAGCCTTGTTCTTGATCCACCGAAACCAGTAATCGATCGTTCTAAACGAGCCTTGTTTATCAAACAAGCTAGTTTGAGCCTCACTTATCAAACTCAAGACGGATCACCGTCCCTGACTTTTGTCATTTTTTGCAATTTTCATCCAACCCACTAACCCCAAAAAAGTCAGTTAACTTAGGGACATTTTGGTCAAACTACATTTTTTTTTTTTTTGCAGGTGCGATGGTATGGGGACGGTGGTGTGCCGATTTACAGTGAAGAAGATGGCGGTGGTTGCTGGTTTACGATGATGGCGGTGGTGTTGGTTGATGACGTGAGTGGCGGAAAAGTGGCTGGTGTTGACTTTATTGGAGAAAAAATTTGTATTGATTGTTATGTTTACAAAGAAAAACAAGAGGCCTATTTATACACAAACCAAAAAACTATAGACGGAAACATATTAAATGGTTGGTGCTGGAAACAGGCTGGCGAATAGCTAGCAAATCTTTGATTGGAAGTGATGACCAGATCTGATCCTATAATTTTGCCTTTGACAATCCTTTCTGTTTAACACTCCCCCTCAAGTTGAGTAGTGGGATCTCCAATACTTAACTTGTTTAGGCATTTGCTGAATATTTTCTCATTAACCGCCTTTGTTAGGATATCTGCTAATTGATCTTCAGACCGCACAAAAGGTAGTTCAAGTATCCCTGATTCTAGCTTTTCTTTAATGAAGTGTCTATCTACTTCTACATGCTTTGTACGATCATGCTGAACCGGATTTTCTGAGATTTGAATAGCTGCTTTGTTGTCACACAAGATTCTAGTTGGTTCTGTCGGAGGAAAACCGACTTCGGTTAGAAGCTTCCGTATCCATAGTATTTCTGTCAAGCCTCGTGCTATTCCTCGAAATTCAGCTTCTGCACTGGATAGAGCAACCACCTTTTGCTTCTTGCTTCTCCAGGTAACTAGATTTCCTCCGACTAGGGTGAAGTACCCTGATGTTGATCTTCGATCCCCTTTATCTCCGGCCCAGTCTGCATCAGTGTACCCTTGAATTTTCAGATGTCCGTTTGATTTAAAGAGGACTCCATGGCCAATTGTTCCTTTGAGATATCTCATGATTCTACATACTGCTTCCATGTGTGCTATTTGAGGCTGGTGCATAAACTGGCTAACAACACTTACTGCATAAGCTATGTCAGGTCGTGTGTGTGACAGATATAGCAGCTTTCCTACTAGCCGTTGATACCTCTCTTTTTCGACTAGTTTTGCTCCTTCCTCCATTTGAAGTTTATGATTCACCATCATTAGTGTATCTGCTGGTTTGCAATCGATCATTCCCGTTTCGGCTAATATATCTAGGATGTATTTTTTCTGGCAAATAAAGATTCCTCGTTTGGACCTTAGTACTTCAATTCCAAGAAAATACTTAAGTCTTCCCAAGTCTTTCATTTCGAATTCTCGGAACAGGCTCTCTTTTAATTTTGTCATCTCTTCTTTGTCATTCCCCGTAATGATCATATCATCAACATATACAATTAGACATGTTACAAGTCTTCCTCTTTGTTTGATGAACAAAGTGTGGTCCGAGTTGCTTTGTTTGAATCCATATCCTTTCATTGCGAGTGTAAATCTACCAAACCACGCTCGAGGAGATTGCTTTAGACCATAAAGGGATTTTTTTTAATCGACATACTTCACCTGTCTTGAAATCTGTTGCAAAACCAGGAGGAGCTTCCATGTAAACTTCTTCTGTTAATTCTCCATGCAGAAAAGCGTTTTTTTACGTCAAATTGATGAAGTGGCCAATTTTCGTTTGCAGCTATTAAGAAGAGAACTCTGATAGTGTTAATTTTGGCCACTGGTGAGAAGGTTTCCAAGTAGTCGATCCCGTATGTTTGAGTATATCCTTTAGCTACCAGTCGGGCTTTGTACCTCTCAATGGTTCCATCAGACTTGTACTTCACTGTAAAAACCCAGCGACATCCCACGGGTTTTTTTTCCTGGTGGAAGAGTACACTTTTCCCATGTATCATTTTTCATCAGGGCCTCCATATCTGTTCTCATTGCTTTTTTCCAGTTCTCAGATTCTAAGGCTTGTTTTACATTGGTTGGAGTATGTTCAGAATATAACGAGGAAACAAACGCTTTAGCTTCATGAGACAGGCTCCCCCTGGCTATGTTGGCTACCGGATAATTTGAGTTTCGAGATTCCTTCTCTGGGGAATATCGCTTGGGAGGAACTCCCCTATTTGCCCTTGGTGGCAACACATACCGTTCTGGTGCTTCCCTTAGTTCAATGTGCTCTGATGTTGTCACTGGTTCTATGTGTTCACCATCACTATGATTAGGGGAAGCAGGAGAACTTCGTTCAGCTTGCTCCTGTTCTATGTGCTCACATTCATAATGATTAGGGGAAACATCAAAATTTTCAGGAATCGCATTATTACTTACCTCGGGCATCAGGTTGGAGGGATTTTCTTCAGTGACACTATGCTCAGTTGGTTGTGTGTTTGTGTCAGGCGGTGATTCTCCTTTGGTACTGTGATCTTCTCTGGTTATGACTTCCTCAGACGATGGGAATCGAGTCAGCCAACCCAGTGTGTCTATGTGTTTGTTCTCCCCCTGACCATTGGGTTGGGTGTTATAGAAGTATCATGTTTCAAGAAAGTTAAGGTTCATAGTAGTGTATGTGTGACGTGTTTTTGGGTTGTAACAACGATAACCTTTTTTATTAACTCCATAGCCCACAAACACACATTTCTCGGCACACGGGTCAAGTTTTGTTCGATTGGTTTTGGGTATATGAACAAAGGCTGAGCAGCCAAAAATTCGTGGTTCAAGAGTAAGAGAAGGAGGGATCTCGGCAAATTTTTCTAGGGCTTGTATGGGGGTTTTAAGTTCAAGAATTTTTGTATGAAGTTGATTTATGAGGTATACAGAAGAAGCAACTGCTTCGGGCCAAAAAAATTTAGGGACTTTGGATTCGATTAGGAAGGCCCGAGTCATCTCAAGAATTATACGGTTTTTGCGTTCGGCGACTCCATTTTGTTCAGGAGTATGTGAACAGGTGGTTTGGTGAATTATCCCCTTGGTTTGGCAAAACTGTTTTATGGATGCATTAACGAATTCCCCCCATTGTCGGATCGAAGAATTTGAATTTCTTTTTGAAATTGAGTGTGAATCATAGTATGGAATATAGTAAATTTTTCAAAAACTTCAGACTTGTGTTTTAAGAAATAAACCCACGTCATACGGGTACAATCATCTATGAATAGCAAGAAATAACGAAAGCCTTGTCCCCCCGTAATAGGGGACGGACCCCATACATCAGAATGAATTAATGAGAAAGGCACATTAACTCTTGTATTATTTGGTTTGAAAGGTTGTCGATGGCTTTTAGCAAGAAAACAAGTTTCACAATTTATTTTATCACGAGAAGAAAAAAGTTTAGGGAATAAAAGATGTAGATACCCAGAAGATGGATGTCCGAGACGCCTATGCCATAACCATGCTTCCCGGTTTGTAGTTCCATGAGCCAGCATCACAGTACCTTGTTGAGCCACCTCATCCACATAGTACAACCCCTGACGCTCAGTGCCACGTCCAATAATCGTCCCCGTCCTGATATCCTGTAAGATACAAAAGGTAGGGTGCATTATAACAGTACAATTTAATTCTTTTGTCACATGACTAATTGACAGTAGTTTGTGTGACAAAGATGGAACATAAAGGCAATTTGAGAGTTTTAACGTTGAGGAGATTTCGATTGTTCCCCCTCTTTCTACATGCATAACCTCTCCGTTCGCAGTTTGAATATGACTTTTCCGCGGTTTGGATGTTGACACCAAATCAGCAATTTCGTATGTCATGGTGTCTGTTGCCCCACAATCGAAAATCCAAGATTTATTTTTTTCATGGCAATTCTGTACCGCATTTGCCTCTCCCATTTTTTTTTTTACCTTTTTTTTCGAAATAGACTGATCCTGGAATCTTATGATTTGGCCCAAGTTTGTGATAGAAAGGGTAGCCCAATAAGGGGTAATAGGTTGTGGACGGAGTTCTCCTTTTTGCAAACAAAAAAATCACCCCTTTATCTTTGAAACATATCAGCCACTATGCTTCTGTCTCTCTCTGCGATGAACATCAAAGAAACCTCAAAAAAAAAAACTAAAAATCACAAACAACCACCTGTGGAGAATCGGAGATCGAACGGTTGTTCGTGGTGGCGCCGACAGAAAGGGTTTCTCCGGTGACGGTTACAGCAGCAGTTTGCCGAAAAAAAAAGAATAGGTTTCTCCGGTGACGGTTACAGCAGCACTTTGCCAGAAAAATTGAAGGCTACTTGCAGCAGCAGGTTGGCGGCAGGTTAGGGTTTTGGTTTTTTTTTTCGGAGTTTGTTTTTTCTGGGTTTTTTTGGTTTTGAGGTTGGGTTTGTTGGGATAGATTGTAAATGATGAGCAAGGTGTTTTTCAAAAATCAGAAACCATGCTCTGATACCATGTTGACTTTATTGGAGAAAAAACTTGTATTGATTGTTATGTTTACAAAGAAAAACAAGAGGCCTATTTATACACAAACCAAAAAACTATAGACGGAAACATATTAAATGGTTGGTGCTGGAAACAGGCTGGCGAATAGCTAGCAAATCTTTGATTGGAAGTGATGACCAGATCTGATCCTATAATTTTGCCTTTGACAATCCTTTCTGTTTAACAGCTGGTGGTGGTGAAAATGGTGGGTGGTGATGGTGGTGAGGTGGGTGGGTAGGGTGGCGACGGTGCAGACAGGTGGTGGCAATGATAGAAGGTTGTGATGGGGTGGGTGGTAGGAGGTGGTGGTGGATGAAAATGGCAAAAAGTGACAAAAGTCAGGGACTAAAACCACAGAAAGAAAAACTATTTGGATTAAAATGGCAGGAAAAAACTATTTGGACTAAAGTGTCAAATTAGGTCAAACCTCAAGGACTAAAATAACAATTAACTCTATGTAAAACTATGATAATAATAACTAAGTCATATATATACTATGCTATATATAAATACATAACAAAAAATAGTTAAAAAGTAATTTGAATAATGTGAATGATTAGCCGAACTCAAGCTTAAAAACTTCTGATCACGAGCCGAGCTCGAGCTTTAGAAACAAGCTCGAACTGAACCGAGCTCTCATAAATCAAATGAGCTCGAGCCTCAGCTCCTTTCAGACTAGGGTATATATGAAATTTTGTGAAGTATTTAGTTCTTATTTGATATATTTTGTGATTGCTGTTTTTGCATATTTATTTAACCATAAACAGAACAGCATTTTGAGCAAAAAAAGTGTACGTACGTGTTTGCATGCTGTCCCTGCAAAGGAGCAAAGCTACATGTGCAATGTATCTCTTTCATTTCAAAGGGCAAAACTTAACCCCTTTGTACTATGTTCCTATCATAGGAGTTTTCATTACAGTATCGTATGTTTGTATCTATTAAATGAATTTAGGGAGGAGAAAGTGACCTGTAAAAGGTGTTCGGTCTGTTGTAGGAATATGCAGACACCATATGTCAAAAATCCTTCAAACAATAAAAAGGGGGTCAAAATTCACCAACAAATCTCAAAACACACACATATCTATCTATCTATCTATCTATCTATCTATCTATCTATCTATCTATCTATCTATCTATCTATCTATCTATCTATCTATCTATCTATCTATCTATCTAGTATCTATATATATATACACACACACAAGTTGTGAGAACTTAAACTCGGCCTTTTTGCCCTTATTTTTCTCATACCCATAGATTAAAATCTTATAAAGACGTTGTAAAAAAAGTTTGAACCGGTGTTTTCGGCCCTTTGCAGCTGCTGTAAAAAAACCTGATGACATTGTTGGGTAATCTTAATGTTGCGGGTCAGTTCGGGTTCGAATACGGGTTGTTTCGGGTCAGTTTTCGATTCGGTGTTCGGGTTATCGGAACGAGTCAGAAAGTGGATCATGATTTGACCGAATATTGGGCATCTAGAACGTTGATATGTGGAAGAATTGGTCCAAGAATTGACCGACTTTCTAGCACTAAGAAATGGTGAACGTTGTTGATTGAAACAATCGTGGACTGCATGTGTATGTTTAGTTGATTTTCTCTTATAAATTAGGAGTGTTAGCAGTAGGTTTAAATGTACTCTCAATTTATTTTATAACAAGAAAGTTTGCAAGCAAATTGTTCTTTGATTCATATTTTGTTAGTAGTTTGATCCTTGGCCTAAACCAACAGACATCAGCTTTTTATAACATTAACGGCTGGTGTAAATAAAAGAACTAGGTTCTTTTTTTTGGAGAAGTTGTGTTTTTTTCGGATTTTTGGTAATTTTTTTTTTTGAAAAAAACCTTTCGTAAGACCGATTCTCTAAGTTCTCACAACTCGTAGGACTTTTCATTTTACCCTAACCCTATATACATAATAAAAATCTTTGATGAATAGTGATTTCATGTTTTTTTAATAAGATTTAGTTTTATTAATATTTCTATTATTTTAATATTATAATAGTTTATTATTATAATTACGTTTTTTAACCTTTATTTTCTTTTTCTAAATATTACCAATACCGTCTGAATAACATCGCTACCGGTACTATATAAGATTGGTTTAGTTGTTTCTCTATTGTTTTTATAAAATGACGTCGATTATCCTTTTCATTATTTTTGGTACAATAAAAAATCTTATAAAACTTTGAATATATTATCTATGATTCAATAAAAGTTCTATTCAAACAACATCGGTACCGGCACTGTATTTGTTTTTATGGTTTTCTTGACATGACGATATAAAATTCGTTGAACATAAAGTTGTATTTGCAAACAATATCTTTTTGGTATCGTAAACTATATCGAGTGCTAGTACTATATCTATACCGATACCGACCGAACAACACCGGTAGCGGTATGGGTATACATTTTTATGGTTTTCAATCGATGGAAACATGTGTCGATTGTTATATCGAGTGCCGGTATCGTACTGGTACTGTAAGAAACAGAACCGATACTAACTAAAACCCCGTTGCGAAGTGCGGGGAATCCAACTAGTTACTTATTTATAATAAAAATGACGCTACTCAGTCAATCGGTCGAACATCATTCTGATTCAACTGACAACCAGGGACAACTAAACCATTTCAATTTTTGGAGGTCTAAAACCGGCCTTTATTCGAGCATTAGGCCATTTTTTTTTCTTGGTTTTTTTAAGCTTTAGGCCGGCCTGCAACCAACGGGTGGTTTTATTCTTGAGGATTTGTAGCACGCGACACAACCGATGAGTACGCATAACGACCTGCCGGTTTTAGTACTAAAACAATGGTTGCATGTGACAATATATATCTTTGACATTGTCATTTACTTAATTTTTTCCCTACTAGAAAAAATGGAGTGATAGTGATGGATTACTAACATATCTAACTATTAGGCTGATGAGAGAAAAGTACTTAACAACATATCTACTATTAGACTTATGAGAAAAGTACTTAACAACATATCTACTATTAGGCTATGAGGAGTGGATGGAGCCCCATGGGGCTTTATCAAGTCCACCTAGGATCCAACTCATCTATGGAGCCCCCTTTAATTTAGAGGGTGTGGATGGAGCCCCTATAGAGCCCCCCCCCCCCCCCCCCCCCCCTTTAATTTTGATTGGTTTAAAACTAGTGGATCCCACCTGAATTAACCAAAGTTGGCGTTAAAGGGCTTTACCACCATGGAGCCCCCACTTGGAGGGTGTGGTGATGGATGCTGATGTGGCATGGATGGAGCCCCATGGAGCCCCCACACCCTCCAGCCTTAGACTTATGAGAAAAAGTACTTACTGTCCTAGCCTTTGATAATGCATTAAAAGTGCATGCCCATTACCATCAATTCCTGAAGAAAAAAACAATCACTATTCATCATATTAACTTTGAAAACATATATATATATATATATGATAATATTTATTAGTTATGGCAAAAGTCACAGACCAGGTAAAGTGAGTAGGAGAGGAGAATTGTCGAAGCAGGAAGCGCATTCCAATGGCGAAAACCATCTAGGAGGTCCACCATCCGGTTTGGTTAACAAATATTTCGATTGTTGGAAGTAGTCTTGTAAGGCCGAGGCTTGAATTCGTTGGTGTTTGGATACCCGATGAGGTTTAAGGCCAGTGACCGAGTTTCTTGGAGAAAATGTAGCGGTGAAGGAGGCGCGGTT